>CM066193.1:36771500-36916500 GCA_033675215.1 Rhodiola kirilowii
ATACCTCCATCATACGCGTGCTACTCTTAGTGGTATGTTAATGGTGTGAAGTTTATTGGTTGGGGTCAGGACCGAAAGAAGAGGACTCAAAATTTTGGTGTGATGGTCGAAGATGGTGAATTAACTTATTATGGCATTATTTAGAACATTACTGAGCTACAATACACAAATAGAATGCCGGTAGTCATTTTGTATTGCACATGGTTCAACACTGGTCATAAAGAGAGGGGTAGCACTAAGAGGGATTATGGTATTCTTTCTGTATTCTCAACTACAACTTGGTATGAAGATTTGCTTTATTTTCTAGCCACTACCACAAGACATGTTTTTTACTTAGATGATCTAAAAGCGGGTGACAGTTAAAAGGTTGTAAATGTTGTAACACATAGAGGGTTATATAATGATAGTTCCCTTGCACGAGAAGATGAAAGTGAAATAGACTCAACCTTTATTCGGGCTGAAGAAGATGATCGTTATCAAGAGCTTATGCCCACTAAAATTACAAGTGATGTACAACCCGTAGCTCACTACTCTATTGACAACCATATTTATCATTAAATTCCAAGAGCAAAGAGGCAATGGTACTCGGATGAAGGAGCCGATATGTGCGAAGCAGGGGATGATGATGAAATTCTATGTGATGAAGATGATGAAATGTGGTTGTAACAAGAAGACAATCAAGTGGACGAAGGTGAAATGAATCAAAGTGATGATTCAATGCAATCCAATTATGGATGGAAGACACAATCGATGATGATCAGTAATGGTTATTGATTTCCAGGTGTGGTTGTGCTTTTTGTCAAATTGCAACATGTCAAATTGTTTGACAATTTCTTGTGGTGTTGTTTTGCCTTGTAATGAAAACAGGGAAAGATCATGTGTTTTATTATGTTTTGTACAGTTTATTGAACAAACTTAGGTGAAAAAAGTCGTGAAATTATATCCCCTGTTCAAGCTTGTGTCCAAGGAACAGTTGCGACAGACCTTGAACTCTTTGCACAACAGTTTGGATGACAGTTTAAGGTTCATTTGCGACAGACCTTGAACTTGTATCACAACAGTTTGACTAACAGAACTAAAGTAGAAGAACGCACCGAATGATAACCCAGTTCGGCCAGGCCTACTCTGGGGGGTTTCCCACACCCTAGAAGGGACAACAAATCTTTATTACGAGTTAGAGCTACAAGTGGACTTACGCTTACACCTTGTAATCGCCTAGCCTCTAACACTACGTCTCTCAGATTTGCAACTGAGGTTTACAGCAGTTAACCTCGATCCCCTTCGTCCGAACCTGCAGTCCGAACGTTCTCGACCTTCTCCAGAAGCTCAGATGCTTTCTCTCAAAAGCTTGTTCACCTTTGTTGTGTGCGGCAGTTGATACGCTTCAGGCAGTCTGAGTTGCACTTTAGCAGACTGCACTTGCACCGATGTATTTCCAATGAGAAAACACAACCGGCCGTCGCTTTCTTCCTTCCCAATCAATAGTGTATACTCGTGTATGTTTGATATTGAAAGCAATGCAGAATAAGGGCGCCTTAGCATTGTATTTATATGCTTGGACGAAACCCTAATTCGCACAAGATAATCCCATCAAATATTTAGGAAATATTCCTAGATATTTGATGTATATCTTTTGAATCGGTTGGAAGAATATACGAAGTCGTCTTCTTGCCCAAGAGAGCTTTGCCGCCTTCAATGTAGATATTCATTCGAATATCTCATGCTCGTTTAAGTCGCTGGCCGACTTCAACTTGACGAAATCTTCGCTGTCCAATATCCTTCCGGAAGATATCCTTGCGTCAGTTCTACGCTGTACATGAGTACCAGGATATGTTCGAACTCCCCCTGAACTCCTGCTCGAACTATCTAAGCTACATTTTGCCGAATACATGCCACTCAAGGGAACATCAATCTCCCCCTTGGCATTTTGGCAAAACCAGATCTACTAGATAACTAAGTCTATCTAACTATTTAGACAATAGACAACTTTGAGGGAAACAAAAATTGTCTCCTCAATACCCCCCCTTTTTGCCACAAACTGGTAAGGGGTGCGATCCGAGTTCGAACAGTCAATCAAAATGTGCCAGAACAAGCACTAAGTACGAAAGTTTTAAACAAAAGTTCAGGGAGATAGTGTTTTTTAGAGGACCTTCATTCAGACGACCCGTCATCAGTGGCATCCTCAGAATCAGTATCATCAGATTCATCCTCACTTGGGTAGCTGAGGGCACGAGCAAGCTTGTTGATGCGCTTGCGTTGCTCCTTGTCCACTTCGATGATGACATTCAGGTCATTGAGTAGTTGGCTCCGCTCATCTCGGCTCATCCTGTCTCCCCCTCGACTTGACTCCGCAATGCCCTTTCCTTTCTGGTTCCCCTCCTTGAGATCGTTCACGTGACGCCCTTTAAACAACTTGTGGTCAACGACGACCTTGCTGGGTGCCTTTGTGAGATGGTCAGCCGAGGCCTTCAAATCTGGAGCTTGATGGATGATAAGCTCATAAATCAGAGATGGGAAGCAGATCTGGTGCAGAGTTCTCATTGATGTAGCATGTTCAGCAATCTGTTTGAACATTATTCTACCCAGGTTGAACTTCAGTTTATTCACTATCAGATAAATCAGTTGGGCCATGTCCTTGTTGACATTAGAGCGATGAGTAGACGGCCTCCAGTTGAAAACAGCATTGAATAGAACGTAGACAGATCCGCTGTATTCACAACTGACTCAGGCCTCCACCGAACAGAGCTTGCAGTGATGGTGCTCACTATCTTCTCAAGGCTTGATTCTTCTTCATCAACAGCTGGGTCGTCCATGGAGAAGTATACATTGATCAGCTCAGGATCAATCTTGATCCTCCTTCCTCTAACATAGAAGACCCCATACTCTGCTTCTCCAATGACCCGAAACCCAAGAGGGAGGTTTACCATGGCCTCACGCACCAGCTGTTCGTTGAACGGCTTGCATCTGTCCAATGTCCAGAACAGATCAGACTCTTTAAGGACCTCAATCACTTCCTTTCCCTTGTATCGGGACTCATCTAGCAACCTCTTCGGAATGATTTTCCTATTTAGCACACAATTCCATTTTAACGCAGCGTCTTTATTAATGAACCACACTCCTTTCTTGACCTTACCTACTGGAACAGTCTCAGACTCAGGGGCTGGGACTTTGCATCTCCCAGCATCTTCAGACACGGGAACCGCAGCATCGCGCTTCCTTTTCTTAGAAGAGCCAACTCCCCCTGCCCTGATGCCTATCTCAGCATCCTTCTAAACTGGTTCCTTTGTAGTCTCAGCAAAAACTACCTTTTTCTTTTCCTTGCCCTTCGTTGTCTTTTTGAGATTGACAAGAGGAACACTGTCTTGGTCATCTTCTGAAAGAGTAACGCCTTTTGCTGCTGTATTTGGAGCATCCTCACGAATGGATGAACCTTCTTCCTCCATATGATCATTGCGGAGATCGCTTTGAATGACTACTAGTACAGCCACTGTCTCCTTAGGCAAAAATTCCTCTGGAACTGGTGCAGTTTTAGCTTCAGTCTGAACAGATGGTTCCACAGTTGAACCGCTTGTAGCTTTCTCTGCAACTCTCCTAGTCTCAACACCAGACTGAACACTCGGTTCCACAGTTGGAACACTTGTAGCTTTTTCTGCATCAGATTCTTTTGCCCCAACAGCCTGATCACGCGGAGCTTCCTCTGGACTTGCCACTTCCTGATCCTTCTCCTTTTCCAGGTCTTTCATGACATCATCAATGTCATTGAACATCTTCTGCAACTCCTCATCCTTTTCTGCTGAGTCTGATTCTTCTGGTATGGATTCTTTCAACACATCTGTCTTCCCTGATGGATTAATCTCCTCTGCCACAGTCTCAGCATGCATACCGGAACCTTCTTCAGTGATTCCTCCTTGATTCTCAGACGGCTCAGCATCATTAATCACCAAATTTCTCTTCCCCGAGGACTCAATGAGTTTCTTCATCGGACATTGCAATCTTTCGACCTCTAGTGGCATATATCTGAGCTAGATATTTTCTAGGAGAGTCACGAGCCCGCTTAATCTTCTTCCTGTGACCTGCCTTCGGAGGAATGTATCCTGTGGAAAAGATCTTTTCCCTCCATGTTCCTGAGCCTCCAGCCACCTTGCTGGGTTCCTCTTCTTCCATAATCTTGACAGAATCCTTTTCAATAACCGCACGACCGGCTTTGTCAACCGCAACAGCCCTACCTGATGAGGCATCCACCCACTACGAGCCATGAGACATCGCCGAGAAAGAGTAAGGACCCAGGGGCCTTCACGGTCACCTGTGGCATCGGTGAGGCTCAGATACATCACTGTTTAATTGATTTGGGTGCTGCCATTAATGTTATGCCATATTCTCTTTATTGCTCACTGAAACTTGGTCCACTAAAACCGCCTAGGTTATCAATAGAATTAGTGGACAAATCTTGTGTTCGCTCGACTGGTTTATTAGAGGACCTAACCCTACATGTAGGAGATCTTGTTGTTCCTGCAGATTTTTATGTTTTGCAGATGGGAAGAGCTAGAAACAACGAGCCGCCAGGGCTAATTCTGGGGCGACCATTCCTTCACACCACCAAGACCAGAATTGACATGGGCACGGGTTTACTATCACTGGCATTCGGTGGAAAAACATCAGATTTCTACGTCTATGAGGATGCTAACCGTCCATGCACGAGGAAGCCACCGGACATTGTGCACACATCAGATTACGATGCCTTAGTTCCGGACCCACCAGAGCAGACCATACAGACGACTAGGCCAGCAGCTATGGCCAAGAACTCTTCACCATCTCGGGAATATGTGAAGGCGAACCCGCCTGATCAATGGAGAGCAGAACCGAGCGCACAGCCATATGAGCACGTCGGGCAGATTGAAGGAGATGCTACAGGGAAGTATGACCTCACACGCCCATGGGATCCTAACTTGTGATCCCTATAAAGGGGTACCGTCGAGCCAACGACGTAAAACAAAGGCGCTCGTCGGGAGGCAGCCCGACATGCTTTCGTTTTCAGTTTTTCTGTTATTTTAGTCTTGAGTCTTTTCATCACATTGAACTTGGGAAAGAAGATGATTTTCATGCAGGGGACAAATGCAAACGTATCCGAGATATTGGCATAAGACTGTTATCCAACGTTAGTAGTTTCACACCTTGAATAAATTGTGTCGAGAAACATAAGGTTTTAAGGATTCTGCCACCAAGACTTACGAGTCTAAAGAGATTGGGTTTTAAGTGTGACCATTTGTGACTCCTCCAATCTCCTGGGAATCCTTTATTTGCCTTAATTTCTTTGACACAGCCCTTTCATTTTGTGACGAACTCACGTTGCGATACAAGCCTAAATGGTTCTCTTCGAGGACTCAAAGAAGAATAGTCAGTTGTTTCTAATCATCACGCACCGCACGAGGGAAGTACCTGTCCAACCTTACTCTCTTCTTATTCCCCTTTGGTTTGTTTGCATGCATAGTCGTGTCTTTGAACTTAAGATGAGCCGTGAGGACACGTCAGTTCAAAAGTGTGGGGTGGGAGAGTCAGTCATCGAGTCAGCACGTTTATTTTCTTGCACCCCGCACAGAGTCAGCACGTTTCCCATAATTTTTAAAATTTTTGTACATGTTTCTTCACTATTTCTTGCGGTATTGGATAATGATAAGGTGAAATAGATAGAACCGATTACATGCATGTCTTTGGTGAAATTAGACTTAGGCGACTAACATGTGACCTTAAAATATTGCGTGCCTTTGTTAGTTGAGATAAACAGGGATGTGGAGTTGATAGAAACGCCCTAGAGAAACTTGACAGATCATTCAAAGGCCGAACTCAAGATATATGGCTATGTGGATCTCGTGGAGGCTAGCACTTCGAAGCGACACAGTTACGAGTCTGCTCCACCACTGCGGCACCTTTTGCGGTTGGTTGGGACGGGAATACATCACACCGTCCAATCTCTAGTCCAAGTAGCCGGGAAAATAGTCAAGCGACCCTTGGCTTGACTCGCGTCAAAAGGACGAGGATGAGTGAGAGCAAGTAGGTTCGAGCAAGTCACAATCCGCACCACAAAGTAACAAATCCACACTCATTGTGAAAGTTTTACACCGAAACCAAGTGAAGAGCCCATTGATATATCAATTCGAGACACTACAAGCTGGCCGAAAAGAACTCAAACACTTTGAAGCTCGAATCAATCACGTGCAAGAGAAAGCGACGAAGCATAACCATATAGCAAGAGTTCGGATCCGAGAATGCGGTTCATGGGTCTAAAAAGGGCTATCTCCCGAGACATCCGAATTGATTTGCATCTCGACCCGAAGGTAACACGTATCATTAACCCATGTTTTCGCACAAGGCTATTAGTAACGAGCAAGCATAGAAAAGCGAAATCTAGATTAACCGAATCATGTTCACGTAGCAATATCTAGGATGCCGAAGCTCTGTGATGTTGCATTTGTGTATTTTCCTCTTATGACCTAGTCCTTGTTCGGGACGAACAAGTTTAAGTGTGGGGTGGTTTGATGAGCTGTATTTATACGACTCATCAAGTCATCAAATCCCACCAATTCCAGCACTTTATTATGCAAACAGTTACTTTTTAGTGTTGTTTTGCATCTCAGGTGATTTGGAAGCTCTAGGAGGAAACACACTTAAAAGACGGCATTTTCATGCCAGAAGGATCGCAGTTGAAGAACGAAGCCAGAGGAGCGTCGTGAACAGTATTTTTTCGGCTCATGAATAGTGTCCCGGGATGAACAGTGATTCCGGCATGAACAGTGTCCGATGAACAGTCGGGTCGTGAATAGTGATTTTCGGGAAATTTCCCAATTTTGTCCTTGGCGGTTTAGAAGCTCCTGGAAGGTTCTTGAAGTCCCTGGAAGACTCTGGAAGACTTGCACAAGAAGTTAACTTAGAGATCAAGCCAAGTCGGATTTGGAAACCTTTCCTAATTTGTCTTTTGGGCCACCGATTTGACCTAGTCCAAGAGGGATTTCGTGCCTCACTCAATTCTATAAATAGAGGAGCAACTCAGCCATTCAAATCATCCCTCATCACAGAATCGAGAGCTCATCTCTCAATTCACTCATCTCGGCTCATTGGCTCGGCGCACGCCTAGCTCTCTCGGTACACGCCCTTGCTCCGCCCCTTGCACCGCCTTGCACCGCCTTGCAACACCAAGACTCAGCCCTCACAGCCCGGTCATCCATCCCTCTCGGCTCTAGTGAAGTTCATTCGTTCTTATTTATTATTTCTGCATTGTTCTCATGACTATGTGTAACTAAACCCGTTATTCGGGCTAGGGTTTTGAACAATTGTGATGAACGTTTTGAGATTCCGTACTTAAATATTGTTCTTGCATTCTACTAGTTCTTGTGCACTTTATATCGGTTCGAATTGCTAGGTTAAGGGGAGATCCGAAAGGGTACAACTCAACCTAGTGATGCTTGCCCTCTTTATCCTGCTTATTTGATACTGACCGGTTAGAATAAGTAGATGCACTAAAACCAAATATAACCAGACCAGGAGTATTAGGTTTTGCTAGAACTAGAAGTCTATAACCTGACCAGGAGTAGATTGTGGCGTAGTGATTTAACGGTCCTACCTTAGGTTATAACCTGACCCGGAGTAACATCACTTAAGAAAGCAAGATAAAATACTTAGAAATCAAGGATAAACCAAGTCACAATTAAGAAACCCTAGCCTGAATACTTCTCATCATTATTATTCACTCACTTTATTTCCTTATTCGCACTTGTTTCCTAAAACTGTTTACTCACACCCAGTCGTTTCCCTTCCTTTCTTACAGAACAAAGTAGTAACCATCTAGCTCTCTAGGGTTCGACCCCTTACTTACAGCTATACTAAGCCAAGAGTAAGTGGACATTATAAATTTAGATTTGCAGGTACCGACGATGACCTGTCACGGTGCTCGCACTACAAAAAAACATGATCGGTGATGACTTCGCGTCATCGCAGAATGTCAAAAAGTCATCGCATTTATATTTATGTGATGACTGTTACGGTTGTCGCATGTCGTTGCAGTAGGTTCCCTCGCACAAAGTTTTAGCAATGACTGTATCTGGTCATCACATTTTGTACTTACTGCGATGACCACGAAATTATCACAGTACAATTATGTAACCACTTAAACCATCACAAAAAGAGACTTTTGCGACCCCTTAAGATATCACAAAAACTATTTGACGATTGCTTAAGTCATTGCAAAATAATATTTCAGCAACCAACAATGAGGTCACAATAGAACTTTTTACGACCACCAAGGTTATTCCTAAAAGATATTTCAACGCTTACTAAATTTAGTAACATCCTACAATCATCAATGACATACTATAATTTATCAATTCATATAAAAAATGTCACTGTAAGTATACTATTATTAAGATTGAATAAAAATTAGAACTTTGGGTACTAGTTGATACAAATATAGCTTAACATGCGTAAAATCTTCGGGTGTGGAGACTTCCTAAAGCATGTCCCGGCACCAAGAATCTCAGTTCCTTTTTTCTCATCAACCACTTCACCAATGATACAGAGTCGAAATTCCATTGAGAGAGGTTTATCAAAGGAGCTTCCGCATTGAGAAGATTGTATATCAAACATAATGCAAACCTTTTCTTTTCTTTTTTCACCTGACAAAATTCAAAAGAAGTTCAAAACTACAAATTTAAAAATCAACAGTACACAACACAAACTAAACATCATCAACAAATCAAATAGCGAAAAAATAACCTGAGAAAGCTTTGAAAGACCGAACTCAACTTGCCACTGCTTTTCTTCTTCGTCTTAATTCCCAATACATATACCTGCACTTTCAATTCTTTGGTTCGTGCATATAAAATTGAATGCACCTTTCGACTTTCGTTATAATTGACCATTTCAACGATGGGATCAACAGCTCCAAACTTGAAGACATTTGGTACAACCCATCTGTAACATGAGAGATACAAAATGTTAGGCAAGTGCAATTAAATTCCAAAAAGATTTACGTAGGGCAGCAGTAAAATGCATATGAAACTTTACAATCAGCCATTAGTTGTATATTTCTACTTAATAAGCATATGACCAGTAAATAACCACATAGTGATGGTGGGAAGAAGACAGAAGTTACCTAGAAATAGCACTTCCAAGACCGGAAGTAAGGTATACTTTACAACAACGTTTATGCCACCAAGAAGCAGTAGAATAAAGCAACTCAGATACATGGCCATCACGACCTGCCAGGAATATACGAACTTTATCAGTACAGGTCCTACAAGTCATGGTGACCCCAATCAGATGGTATTGTATATTCTGGTAAAGGCTGCAACGAAACCTCGGCATACGGATCAGTTCAGTCACTCCTTGCAGAGCAGCGAACTCCAAGAAGAACCAACTGTAAAAGACGAAAACTGTTTGTGACAAAAATCACTTAAATAGATACGCAAAGTGAAATGGACAAAACGAGCATCAAGTACATTAGGAAAAATAGAAAGGGTTTTCAGTTGCTTCTTATAGGAAGTCTTTATTATCTACAGAAAATACTTTGGCATTCAGAAATCTGTTTGATTGCTCAACGTTTATGCATGAAACCAGGATGCAGTACATGCTTCATTTATGACGAGCCACAATGATACAATGTAAATGGTTCTTGAGTTTTACCGTCCAACAAAAAGATATTTCAGAGCAAAAAACAAAGTATATATCCTCACCTCAGCAAGAGTAGCTAACAATACAAGATATTGGATGGCTTTAATAAATATACCAGGTTTAGCTTTTGCAAGACCAACTGCACAAATGGTTTGTTCCTCTCCACTGTATTCAGGACAGTGACCATCCCTATTTACAAACAACGAAGACTTTTTGTTGAATAAAAAAAATCCCAAAAGATCTCTACTTGTTGTACTAACCAGTAAATAATATAAACACATATAAACCAGGTCTTGTGATGCATGTAGTACAAAGATAAACACAGAAGATAACAAAATGAGATTCTGTAATTCTACTCTGTGATTATTCATCTCACCATTTATCAAAACGCCATAGAAACAAAAAGTTATTGACAGAAGCCCTCAGAATTTCTTGAAAGATACCACATAAAGCAGTTCCCTCTCCACCCGAAGCATTATACCTATCAGTGAGCACGTCAACAAATGGAAGCCACTGCAAATAAATCCAACTACGTCAAAAACAAAAAATAAAAAATCAATTTTAGTATCCAACTCCAAGCACTTTCAACATCATAACTACCTATGAGCTACCAAATCAACTACAAAACCCTAATTCTGAAAACCTACCTCTCTCGGGTGAGTCGAAAACGGATTGCTCGTATACCTCGAAGCCTCCAACGCTTCCTTGAGATCAAGACGCAAAGACACATCCCGGCTTATACGGTCGCTCACGACAATATCTGCGTTCGCAACAGTCCGCAACACAATCTCCTTCTCCCGCGAAATACCCAAGCCCTAGAAATCAATTCTCTTCCACTAAAACCTAAAACTGAATCAAAATCAAAACATTACCACACTTATATCGTCCCGCACAGCTCCAAATCGCTACTCACAATTCAAAAACGCGAGCTTGGGGGCTGGGGCGCGAGATAGTGAGAGATCGAAACTCTTCTTCAGTTCTTCTTACTTAGGTTGCTCGTAGAGAAGAGAAAGAACAAAAGGCCGATAATATATAATCA
This sequence comes from Rhodiola kirilowii, assembly GCA_033675215.1. NCBI lineage: Eukaryota > Viridiplantae > Streptophyta > Magnoliopsida > Saxifragales > Crassulaceae > Rhodiola > Rhodiola kirilowii. Next base: position 36,782,200 of record CM066193.1, read on the forward strand.
AGTTTTACTTATTATCCCCATCAAAAAAAAAGTTGTACTTGTTATCTATTACTTCATATTTGGGCCCTTGAATATATGGTTCGCTGAAGGCCCAAAATGTAATTCGGTGTTCGCTCTAACTTTCAGTCTCCGTGAACGCTTCACAAGCATCATTTTGAATAAGATTCTGATACGCATTACTCTTTCTTTATTTTGTTGCTAAACTGTTCTTACGATTTGTAATTGAATGGCACGATTGTGGTTAGGGTTTTTTATTTCTAATTGATAAATTTTTCGATTTCCTAGTTTAGGATTAGCTAAATTTTAATTTTAGAAATGGATGTCTAAATTTTATTATTCAATAAAGGCAATAAAGCAGTATTGAGTCATAAAATATAAGAAATTCAGAACCAAAGTTGTCATTGATTCATGTTGCTTTGGTGTTAGTTAGTGACCCTCAGTAGTCATTTGGAAAAACTGTCACACATAGGACAAAATAACCGTTAATGTTATATATATCAAATTATTTTTGATCATCTCATTAATTGATAATACAGGATTATTGTAAACTAGTCGCCACATTTTTAATATTATGTGATGATTTTTGTATATCATCACTACTTTCAGTCGTAAAATGTGATATTCATCGCCAACAGATTTTGCTTATACCAATAAATGATAATCGGTGACAACTTTAAATTAGTTGTCACATATTTTAATATTATGTGATGACTTTTTAAGTCATCACTATCTTTGGTCGCAAAATGTGAATATTCAGCGACAATTAATTGTGGTCATCACATTAGCTGGTTATCAGTGACAACTTTGAATTAGTCATCGCATTTTTTAATATTTTGTGACGACCTTTTAAAGTCATCACTATTTTTGGTCACAGATTAATAAATTTTTTGTAGTGTCGGTCAAAGGGTGAATAAGAAACTTCACGCCATTCACTACACAAGCAAGGTCTTAAATGGAGCTCAATTGAATTATTCCACAACCAAAAAGGAACTCCTTGCTATTATGTATGCATTCGACAAGTTTCGTTCATACCTTGTGGGATCAAAGACCATAGTCTTCACCGATCACGCGGCAATCAAATATCTTTTGTCAAAGAAGGACTCCAAGCCAAGACTAATAAGATGGATCCTCTTGCTCCAAGAATTTGATATTGAGATCAAGGATAAGAAGGGAGTGGAAAATCTCGTTGCCGATCATCTATCTAGGCTTGAGGGAAAGGAGGAACTCAAAGAAGACATTAGCCTTGTAGACGATGCCTTCATTGGAGAGCAACTTATGAGAGTTGAAGCGGAAGCCCTCCCGTGGTATGCGGATATGGTAAATTTCGTGGTATGTGGGATCATTCTTCACGACATGAACCACCATCAAAAGAGGAAATTCTGATCTGAGACGAAAAGGTATTATTGGGATGAGCCCTTCTTGTATAGACTTTGCGCGGACGGGACATATAGGACTTGTGTTGCCGAAGAAGAGATGAGGAATATACTATACCATTGTCACTCATCTCAATATGGAGGACATTGTAGTGGAGCAAAACGGCTTCAAAAGTCCTACAAAGTGGATTCTATTGGCCTACCCTCTTTGGTGATGCCTATGAATTCGTCAAGGCTTGTGACCAATGCCAAAGGTCGGGAAATATTTCTAAGAGACATGAAATGCCCCAACAAAGCATCCTACCGGTGGAAATATTTGATGTTTGGGGTATAGACTACATGGGTCCTTTCCCGTCCTCATACGGAAATCAATACATATTGGTCGCGGTTGATTATGTCTCTAAATGGATAGAGGCCGTCACCTCCCCTACTTGCGATGCTAAGGTTGTCACCATGCTATTCAAGAAGATAATTTTCCCGAGGTTTGGAGTTCCAAGGACCGTCATTAGTGATGGCGGTTCACACTTTAAGGAAAAACACTTTGAAGCCTTGCTTCGCAAGTATGGGGTGAGCCACAAGGTAGCAACGCCGTATCACCCACAAACTAGTGGGCAAGTGGAGATCTCAAATCGGAAAATTAAGGCAATCTTGGAAAAGACGGTGGGAAGCTCAAGGAAAGATTGGTCATCAAAGCTAGATGATGCGGTATGGGCTTATCGTACCGCCTTCAAGACCCCCATTGGGATGTCTCCATATCGCCTCATATATGGGAAACCATGCCATTTGCCAGTTGAATTGGAATATAAGGCAATGTGGGCAATTAAATTCTTGAATATGGACTAACAAACGGCGGAAGAAAATAGGGTCCTTCAACTTCACGAGTTAGAAGAAATAAGGAATGAAGATTATGAGAGTGCTAGAATCTACAAGGAAAAGACGAAGAAATGGCATGAAAAGAGAATCTTTCATCTTGAATTCAAAAAGGGAGAGAAGGTCCTACTTTTCAATTCTAGGCTCAAGCTCTTCCCGGGAAAACTAAGGAGTCGATGGAGCGGTCCTTTCATTGTTCACAAGCCTCATAAGGATGGCCATGTAGAGTTACTCAATGATGAAGGAGATATTTTTAAAGCAAACGGACAAAGGCTCAAGAACTATTGTGAACAAGTTCGGGATGAGCATAATGCAACTTATTCCTTGACCGACCCATAAAAGAGCAACAAATCCGCTTGAGGAGGGATCCTAGCAAAGAACTCCTCAAGTGTGTTTCTTAAGAAAAGATTCGGCTCGGTCTTTGCCAAGACGTTAAACTAGGCCCTAACGGGAGGTTACCCGGTTGTGAGTTGTCCATCTTTGCACAACTAATGTCATATATGTGTTGCATGCGTACATTGAAACTTTGAAAGTGAACTTTGTGCTATGATGATCTAAAATGCATGATTAGGGGTGCTTGGCGTGGAATTGTGTTTGCATGAAATATCTAGGTGATGGTGATGTCTTAAGTGTGGAGTGTATGATCCTAGCTTGCGTTTTGTTGCAAAGTATGTTTATGCTAGTGATTTCTTGGTGAAGCATGCCTTTGGTTTGAATTGAATTTGTATGAATATTGTGTGGTGCTTATTCGTGATGCGGGGTAAACATATTAAGTGTGGAGTTGGCTATTCAACCAATGAGAAAAAGATCAACGAATCTCATGTTGGATATCCAGTCGATCGACTAGAAGGAAGCCAAATCCCCAGTCGGTCGACTCGATAAAGGTTCAGGAGGATTGAAAACCTTGCTCACTCCAGTCGGTCGACTGGCCCTTCAGTCGGTCAACTCGCCACGTTCTCAGGGCCATCCCCAAACCTCTTCAATCCAGTCGACCGACTCGCCTCCCAGTCGACCGACTGGGAAAATCTCATCCAAATACCCAGTTTTCTCCTTCAAACACATCTTCACCCGACTCACTCATTTTTAATCGCCCGACTCTCCCACCTCTGACCAACCGCAACTCCAACCAGCATCCTCGCCTCGCCACCAGCTCTCCAGCCGATCCCAACCACCCAGGCGAGCCGCCTTGCCCCGCTACCCCACCGCACCTCAGTTTCGATCGGAAAACCCAATCCGGCCTGATCTCCTCTGTCCGGCTTTGCCAGCACCCACTCGACCACTCATCAAGCTCGAAATCGGCCCGTGATGAGTCGTAACTGTACGACTATTTTATATGTTAAAACCCCGTCTCTTAGTGGTTGCATGTATATTATTTCACTACCTGTGTGTAGTTTTCGTTCGCAGGTACATTCGGAGACCATTGAAGGAATATCGGCTAAAGGGAGCCTATTGGATGATGTTTGGCGTGGAAAAAAATGAAGTCCGAAGTGCTTGAAGTCTGAGTCAGTGCAGAATGCGGACACCTTAAGGATTAATGGCGCGGACGTATGAACAATTACTGTAATTCAAGAGACGTCCGCGGGGAACAAATGCAGGAGACGTCCGCGTGCCAGCTGGCAGTCGAATTTCGTAATTTCGTTTTGGCATCTCCGGAAGAATAAAAGGAGAATAAGAAGAGGAAAACCCTAGGCGGCTGAACCTCGATTTTCAGTGTGGAAAAGAGACACGGTTTGGGAAGAAACAAGAGACACGTTCGAGAGTTTGGAGAATTAGGGTTTGACCTGATTTTGGAGAAGATAGCTTGGTTACGTGCTGATTTCAAGTGTTAGAGTTGAGCTGCAGCTTGGTGGAGAATTCATCATTAGTAATTTTGTTTCATTATATTCAAACACTTAATGATATATTCCATTACGATGAGTAGCTAAACTTATATGTGTAGGCTAGAACTCGACATTGTGATGTTTTGACTTGAGACCTATATTGATTTCTATGTTTTGCGTTATATTATTATGCAATGTTTATGGAATTGATGTGCTAGCATAAGTGGAACCCTAGCGGGGGAGCTTCTGTTTGTTTGTTGATTCCAATTGTCAAAGTTTACTAGCAACCTAGCGGGGATAGTAAACTAGGACACGAGTAATATACCACTAGGATTAAAAACCTAAGGACAACTTGTTTAAATCTTCATGCAACTCTAGCGAGTTAGGGTCTTGATTATCGCTAGCGCTAGATTAAGTACTAGAATAAGAACGGGGAGTACAACCTAGCGGGGAGCTCTAAGTTGTAGAACATTAGAATTCAAAACGGTTTGGTCCATGATTTAGTCTTGCATCACAGTCGAAAGTTCTAGCTTGCACTTCTCTTTAATATTTTATACTTGAATTTGTGTGACGATTGCTCTCTTGACAGTTAATCATTGTTTCTTACTTGCGTTTTCATTTGAGCCATCATATTCTTCAGTTCCCACAATTCAGAATGTACATTTACGTTAGCATCTGGTGCAATTCTGTGTGTTTCCTCTAAATACCTTGTGCCCTCAGCAACTCTCTCAATCAACTCCCATATCTCCTCGGGGTACATGTCAAGGATAGACCCTTGAGCGGAGGCATCTAACATTCTCCTTTCCATTAGAACCATCCCATCCATGAAGTATTCAAGCAACATCCTTTGTGGGATTCCATATTTGGACAACTCTCTTCTAATAGCTTAAACCTCACCAAATAATCGAACAACGTTTCTCCACGTCCGTGTCTAAGCATTGAGAGCTCCCTTCTTGTTTGAGCCGCCTTCGAATGGGAGTAGTACTTGTCCATGAATTTTCTTTGCATTTGATCCCATGAAGTGATCGACCCTGAAGGCAAAGACATTAACCAAGATTTAGCTTGACTTACTAAAGAAAAAGGGAATGTCTTTAATTTATAAATATTTTCTGGAACCATTGCCGTTTTCATGGACATGCAAACTCCATGAAATTCCTTTTAGTGCTTTAGGGGGTTCTCATCGGGCATTCCTCCAAACTTGGGCAAGTGGTGTATCACCCCACTCTTTATCTCGATATCTTCTGCGTCCTCATCTAACCTAACGCACCAAGGTGTCTCATCAATATACGGCGCACAAACTCCTCTCATAGTGCGTCCCAAATCCTGACGCCTAGCTAACTGTCCATATTGGTTTCCTCCACCGAGGTATTGTCGATCCAACTCATCCTCGTAATTCTCGTGTCTAGCTGCACGATGTCTAGCAAACTCATTCACAAATTGTTGATTTCTGGTGGGTGGTAATCTTTGATTAACAGCGGGCAGTCCTTGCCTCTATTCCTGCATGTTATCTCCTAGTACACTTCCTCTCTCTTCATCATCACGTTCAACACTTCTTTGTGACAATTTTACTTAAACAGAAAATAATCAAGTGAAAAAATAAAAGACAATAAAATAAAACTAAAAGAAAGAAAGAAATACTTAGTAAGATTCTTCATTACCAATCCCCGGCAACGGCGCCAAAATTTGACGGGCGTCGTTGAACCTATCAAAAATAATATTTTCTTTATCTCCGAATAGCAAGTGGTAAGTCGGGTCGTATCCACAGAGATTGGTATAAGAATCTGTTCACTAAGTAAGAGCGTGACAATGGGGGTGTAAGTTCAAATAAGTAAATGAAAACGCAAGTAAGAAACAATGATTAACTGTCAAGAGAGCAATCGTCACACAAATTCAAGTATAAAATATTAAAGAGAAGTGTGATGGAGCCCACTGCACTATCGTTAAGGTGCGATGTTCTCTGTGCAAAATAAATTTATATCTCCGCTACTCGTACTCTACTAGTGGGTAGTAAAGGGTAAGTAGGGGTCGAACCCAAGGGAGTTAGGTGAATAGTTGTTCTTTAAGTAGGACAGTTGGGGGATTGTTGTGATTTTAGTACTGAGAGTAGCGTGGGTTGGTTGTGATTTTAGTACTGAAAGGTAAAGTAACAGTTGATATTACAATTAAAGGAAAGCATTCGGTTTTAGGGGCCTTGTATCGTAGTCTGTTTATCATTGACCTCTAATGATCATACTAAGTGTTCAAAGATGAATCAAGGCTATTTCTAGCACAAGACTTGCAACATCGTTTAGAACACTCGTTCTATTTAGACTAATTCCTTCTTTCGAAGTATCTTAGCCTTATGTGCATCCATTTGATCTTCAGTTACGATCAACCAAATGGTTTTTAAAAGAGGTCGAACTTCTCAGATAAGCTTTGCCCGTTAAAGCATCCACTTACCCGAGTATGTTCACGAACCCCACGGAAGAGCTTTGCCCGTTAAAGCATCCACTCAACCTTGGAAGTTCTAACCTAATATGTGGCACATAGAACAAGTTTTGAACACAGAGAAGCACTAAGCGAAGGGTCTAAAACATTTTATGACACAAGTACACCCCTTCAACCGAATGAAGGGTTTAGCTACGAGTATTCATGGAACAGGACATCATAGCTAAAAAAGTAAAGGTTTTTGAAAGACAGTAAAGTAAAGTTTTTGAAAGTAAAGACAGGAAAGTAAAGTACTTTAAAAGACAGTAAAGTAAAGAAGAGAGTACTTACAAAAACCGTTGAAAGTGCTAAAGCTTCGATTCCAAAGTAAAGTGCTTACATGATTGTGCTCTCAATCTAGAGAGATAAATGATTTGTGATTTTGGAATGTGGAATTGATGATGATTTACAAAGAAGAAGGATGTCTCTATTTATAGGCAAGGAGGAGGTATGGATGTGGATGAGAAGAGACCACATGTCATGAGGGGAATGGAGGAGCAAAAGCCATCGGGGTGAGTCATCAAGGAGGAAAGCCGCCGGCTAGGTGGAGGTGAAGGAGAGGTGGAGGGCTTTAGCCGCCGGCCATGTGGCTTGAGGAGAGTGAGTGTGAGTTTTGTGATCTCATCCCCAAAAGCCATCGATCCTTTCAGCTCTGGTCTGACTCTGGTTGCTCTTCGGTTGGACTTGTTTTGAGTGATTCCACGTCAGGTTCTTGAAAGTCGGAATTTGGTCGTGACCTGGAATGACTCGCAATTCATTTTCAGCTTTAAAACTCCTCCTTAGCCTGTATTCTCTCTAGACTTCAAAATACCCTGTAGATAAATATCGGAACTAACAAGCAAAAGTTAAATAGACAAAGAGTCTAATTTGTTGGGTTTAACTGTGTTTATGATTCATACAATTATGGTCCATCAGATCACCCCACACTTTTAATTGTTCGTCCCGAACAATGCTATTAAGGGCGGAACACAATCAAAGTAAACTTTTAAATATGAAAGTGAGACTGTGGGACTAGATTTATCTTAATTCATGCATTACTTACTTATTACCAAACTAAACCGTGTAAATACTTAGAAGAAACTTGATACTTGTACCTTCGTGCCGAGATGCAAATTAATTCGGATGTTTCGGGATATAGCCCTTTTCAGGCTCCTGGACTGCATTCTTGGGATCGACTTGTACTATATGGTTTCCTTGTAGCTTTCACTAGCACGTGATTCGGTTCGGGTTTAACTGAGTTGAGCACTTTGATTTCTTTTTGGCGAGGGACAGCTTCTGTAGTGAATCGGCCTTTGGCCTTTGGCCTTCGATGTTGAATTTGAGTTTCTTCACTTTTTGTTTCGGTTAAAACCTTCACAATTTTGGCCTTTGGTCTTTGATTAGCTTCTTTGAGCTTTTGCTTCTTTGTGACTTGCTAGTCCATTTTCTCAGCCTTTTTGGGAGGTCCAATCATCGCCCGCGAGCATATGGAAATACCTCCCAGCTCTTTCTCATCCTCGCCGTTTCGCGCGGGTCAAGATGAGGGTCGCTCATCTATTTTCCCGGCCACTAGGACTAGAGATAGGATGGTTTGATTCCCGTCCCGCCTCTTGCATAAACGCTGCACGGCGGAGATGACTTCAATCTTTACTGAAACCCGAAGTGCAGCCTCCACTGACTTCGAAAACCATATAGTTAGATTCGATCCTTCGAGTGCTTGCCAAGCCTCTCTAGGGCATTTTCTATCAACTCCACATCCCCTGTTTATCTCAGCACAAAGGGACAAATGAGAAGTTACATCCTAAGTTTTTAAACAGTTGAATTTTCACAAGGTAAATGCATGAATTTAGATCTATCTTTTTCACATTCTCAAGTTCATATTTTCAAAAAGATAACATTAAGGGAAATGGAAAAGGAAAAGCATGTTAATTAACTATGTACAAAGGCGGTTCTCACCCCACACTTTTGAACGGAGGCGTGCCTTTTAGCAAGACTTGGTTCAAAAGTCATGCAAATATATACAAGAGAAGGAAATGACATTAAGGAAAAGAGAAGAACTGAACTCCCTTTTACTGTGTCGTGGAACGTCATAGCTTGAGCTGGATAATCGAGGGAGTTCGGCTGGGGCCTTGAACTCTCAGCGCAGGCCCGGTAATTTCTCAGAAGCTGCCTGGCTGATCTGATCTTGCTCCAAAAATCGATTCCTACAAGGGGTCATTCCTTCTATACAAAAAGTGGGTGAGAGCGACTTATGGTAAAAACAAAATGACAGAAAAGAAAATTACTGAAAGTAAGATAGGTGTCGGGTTACCTCCCGACCAGTGCATTTGTTTAACGTCGTTAGCTCGACAGTACCTCATTCCTGGATCATAAGGTTGGGTCCCATGGGTGGCTCAGGTCCAATTTTTCTGCCGCTCCTACCTTGATTCTAGCCTTGACCTTCCCTGATTTCTTGCAGGATGATGTGCTCGAGCCAGGACTCCATTGACCGGGCGGATTTTCCTTCCAATTCTCCCAAGTAGGAGAGGGACCTTTGACCATAGCTGCTGGTCCTTTGAGCCGAGCTTTCTTGTTTCTCCATCCGGGCTTCTTCATGTTTGAGTGGTCGGCACCTTTGCAATTCTGGAAGTTCAGTATTGTGCCATTGAACACGAGCGACCTTGAGCTTGTTCCCATGCCAAGCCTTTTCTTTGTGGCAGAGATGATTGGCCATCCTAGAATGAGTGCGTTTTCAGCCGGCTTTTCTTGGCTCATGACGAGTGAGTGCTCCACCGGCTCTTCTGGCCCTTGACTTGCCTCCAACTCCCCTTGCACCTCATCATCATTGAATAAATGATCTTCGGTGGCTATGATCTGCATAAAACATGAAGGGTTAGGTAGGGGCTTCTCGTCCATAAGGACCGGGTCTTTCTCGAGCAGCACTTCAGTGAGGACCAGGCCTGTCGTGATTTTCTAGGTTAGTTCGGCAGTGAGGACCGGTTCTAGTGGTTCGGTCGGCTCCGTGGGCTCCCATGTAGGCTCTTCTTTGATGACCCTTGGCTTGTGCATCTCATTGATCAAATAATCAGTTTCTTTCATAGCTACCACTATTTCTGCCCATGCTTCCTCGGATCTGGCTTGATTTTGGTGCATCATGGCATTCAATTGCTGTATGTCCGCGGCCAACTGCTGGGTGCTAGCTGCCAGCTCCATTATATCGTCCTTGAGCGGCTCGGCCTGATCTTGTCTTGGTTTTGACCTCGCGGCCAAATCATCTATTAAGTTCCAAAGATCATCCATGTCTAAGTTGTTCACCGAGCCTCCTGCTGCATCATTTAGCCAATTCCACTCTTGTGGCATCATCCCATTGAGAAACCTTTGAAGAAGATCGTTGTTGGTGAATCCATGGTGCGGGCAGCTCGTCACAAGGGAGTCAAAGTACGCCAAGTACTCATCCAAAGTTTCGTCCCGGGATTGCTCTATGTTGTTGATCTTCTCGCGGACTTCAATTTCGAAAGGTGGTGGGGAAAACTCCTCATTGTTCCAAAGCTCGCATCCGTAGTAGAAGACTTTGTGAACTGCATGACAAAACAAAAACAAAAGAAAAACAAATAGAACAACTATTCCGATTGCTAACTCCCTGGCAACGGCGCCAATTTTGACGGAGCTCACTGCACTGTCGTTAAGGTGCGATGTTCTCTGTGCAAAATAAATTTATATCTCCGCTACTCGTACTCTACTAGTGGGTAGTAAAGGGTAAGTAGGGGTCGAACCCAAGGGAGTCAGGTGAATAGTTGTTCTTTAAGTAGGACAGTTGGGGGATGGTTGTGATTTTAGTACTGAGAGTAGCGTGGGTTGGTTGTGATTTTAGTACTGAAAGGTAAAGTAATAGTTGATATTACAATTAAAGGAAAGCATTCGGTTTTAGGGGCCTTGTATCATAGTCTGTTTATCATTGACCTCTAATGATCATACTAAGTGTTCAAAGATGAATCAAGGCTATTTCTAGCACAAGACTTGCAACATCATTTAGAACACTCATTCTATTTAGACTAATTCCACATTTCGAAGTATCTTAGCCTTATGTGCATCCATTTGATCTTCAGTTACGATCAACCAAATGGTTTTTAAAAGAGGTCGAACTTCTCAGATAAGTTTTGCCCGTTAAAGCATCCACTTACCCGAGTATGTTCATGAACCCCACGGAAGAGCTTTGCCCGTTAAAGCTTCCACTCAACCTTGGAAGTTCTAACCTAATTTGTGGCACATAGAACAAGTTTTGAACACAGAGAGGCACTAAGCGAAGGGTCTAAAACATTTTATGACACAAGTACACCCCTTCAACCGAATGAAGGGTTTAGCTACGAGTATTCATGGAACACGACATCATAGCTAAAAAAGTAACGATTTTTGAAAGACAGTAAAGTAAAGTTTTTGAAAGTAAAGACAGGAAAGTAAAGTACTTTAAAAGATAGTAAAGTAAAGAAGAGAGTACTTACAAAAACCGTTGAAAGTGTTAAAGCTTCGATTCCAAAGTAAAGTGCTTACATGATTGTGCTCTCAATCTAGAGAGATAAGTGATTTGTGATTTTGGAATGTGGAATTGATGATGATTTACAAAGAAGAAGGATGTCTCTATTTATAGGCAAGGAGGAGGTATGGATGTGGATGAGAAGAGACCACATGTCATGAGGGGAATGGAGGAGCAAAAGCCATCGAGGTGAGTCATCGAGGAGGAAAGCCGCCGGCTAGGTGGAGGAGAAGGAGAGGTGGAGGGCTTTAGCCACCGGCCATGTGGCAAGAGGAGAGTGAGTGTGAGTTTTGTGATCTCATCCCCAAAAGCCATCGGTCCTTTCAGCTCTGGTCTGACTCTGGTTGCTCTTCGGTTGGACTTGTTTTGAGTGATTCCACGTCAGGTTCTTGAAAGTCGGAATTTGGTCGTGACCTGGAATGACTCGTAATTCATTTTCAGCTTTAAAACTCCTCCTTAGCTTGTATTCTCTCTAGACTTCGAAATACCGTGTAGATAAATATCGGAACTAACAAGCAAAAGTTAAATAGACAAAGAGTCTAATTTGGTGGGTTTAACTGTGTTTATGATTCATACAATTATGATCCATCAAAGTGCAAGCTAGAACTTTCGACTGTGATGCAAGACTAAATCATGGACCAAACCGTTTTGAATTCTAATATTCTATAACTTAGAGCTCCCCGCTAGGTTGTACTCCCCGTTCTTATTCTAGCACTTAATCTTGCGCTAGCGATAATCAAGACCCTAACTCGCTAGAGTTGCATGAAGATTTAAACAAGTTGTCCTAGGGTTTTTAATCCTAGTGGTATATTACTCGTGTCCTAGTTTACTATCCCCGCTAGGTTGCTAGTAAACTTTGACAATTGGAATCAACAAACAAACAGAAGCTCCCCCTCTAGGGTTCCACTTATGCTAGCACATCAATTCCATAAACATTGCATAATAATATAACGCAAAACATAGAAATCAATATAGGTCTCAAGTCAAAACATCACAATGTCGAGTTCTAGCCTACACATATAAGTTTAGCTACTCATCGTAATGGAATACATCATTAAGTTTTTGAATATAATGAAACGAAATTACTAATGATAAATTCTCCACCAAGCTTCAGCTCAACTCTAACAATTGAAATCAGCACGTAACCAAGCTATCGTCTCCAAAATCGGGCCAAACCCTAATTCTCCAAACTCTCTAACGTGTCTCTTGTTTCTTCCCAAACCGTGTCTCTTTTCCACACTGAAAATCGAGGTTCAGCCGCCTAGGGTTTTCCTCTTCTTATTCTCCTTTCATTCTTCCCGAGATGCCAAAACGAAATTATGAAATTCGACTGCCAGTTGGCACGCGGACGAGTCACTACAGACCGAGCGACGCTTCAGTCGCTACAGACCGAGCGAAACTTTCGTCAATTTCAGTAATGTTATGGAAATCGGTGACACTTACTTTATCCTTATGGGGACGAGTCGCTACAGACCGAGCGACGCTTCAGTCGCAGCATTCACATACCCTTTCTGATATTTAGTACATTTCATATCTACAAAGACTTTGACTGCGAGGGAGAACGGCAATGATAAGCCTTCGATACGAGATCTGACGCTTCTAGGTTCTTTGGTGAGAGGGGAAGTCCCACATTGGGGATATTTTTTGTGTGAGCACTTGAAGCACATCAAGCCTCGAGGGCCAGTTAGTGTGGGTGGCATGGTAACTTATCTGCTGCACAATCTTCACTCGGACATGGATGCACTTCCAGGCCACAGGATTCTTGCTTATGGATTAGCTGACGGTGACAGAATAGGTTCTGGGAGGACATATAGAGTCAGCAGTGAGGGTGAAGTGCGTTGGACTTATTTTGCAGATGCAGCTCTTAGGCCACCGCCTAGCCCACTGCGACAGAGAGGGAGACCGCCAGGGCGTGTAAGAACCGCAGGGGGCAGGAGACGTCAAAGAGAAGGGGTAGAAGTCCCACTGAACGTGGTACCACCAGAGGAGCAGGTGCCGAGACACCCCGGAGAGTATTCACAGGCGCAAATTGACCATTTATTTAATGTGAACAGGGCTATGATTATGGCGATGGGTAACGGCTTCCATCCGGTTTCAGCTCCCCCAGGATGGCATCCAGGACACGCGATTCCGCCCGAATACACGCAGCCACCACCACCAGACTATTAGGGGAGTACCAGTTCCTTTCACTTTTTGTTTATTGTCTTTTATTTTTATTTGAGTCTGTTTTGTTTGTCCGTCTTATCTCTAGAGTTGTACCGTGAGGACACGGGTCAAAGTGTGGGGTGGGATGTTATAGAGTCAGTCGTATGTCGTGTCTGTTTTAAATTTTTATGTCGCATGTTATGTGTCTTGATGAACTCGTAATGAACTGATGATGCACTGCTATGCTTTTCTCATATGTCGAAATCTTATTTCTAGCTTTTTATGACTATTGTGCTTATTTGACTAAAAATGAGAAATTTCAAAAATTTTGATGCTTTGTTCTTGTGAGTTGTAATACGCAGGGATGTGGAGTTGACAGAAATGTCCTAGAAAGGTACGGCAAATTGCAGGAAGTTCTGAGTTTTTGGTTCTGATGATTGAGAAAAGCGGTGGAGGTTGACGCTTCACTGGCCTAGTCCTGAGAGTAGCTCCGTCACCAAGTATACAAGTTTATTCATGCATTCGAAGTGGTGGAGGGACAGAGAAAACGAACTATCCATCTCTAGTCGAAGTAGCTGGGAATGGGTGGGTAACCCCTACCTTACCTCATGCAGAAAAGACGAGGATGAGAAAAGAGCGGGATGCACTCCTATGCTGTTATCCGGAGGATATGATTGGAGTGGTTCAGGGGCGCAAATGATTATGTGGACAAGAAACAAATTCAAAAGCCGAAGGCAAACCATCAAGTAGAAAAAAAAAGAAAAAGAAAAAAATCAGAAATCTGATGACTTCAAAAAAAGATGTGTCGTTTATCAAGGTCCATACAACTCAAAGAATTCAAGACTCAACGGTACGAAAGCAGTGAATTAATCATGTGTCAGAGAAAGCCGCTGACTCAATCAAAAGATCAAAACTCAGAAAAGAATGCAGTATCTGAGGTACCTATAGGGGACTATCTCCCAATCATCCAAGGTCATTTGAATTTCAACTCGCGAGGTAAGAAGTATCAAAAATCTATCTATACTCGCATTGTTAGAATCTTAAGCATGATAAGATTAATTACTGGATTTGGGTATGAGATGTAAGGATTAGCATGACTAGTACATTGTAATTCGTTCTGTGGCTTTGTTCTTGTTCGGGACGAACAAGTTCAAGTGTGGGGTAGTTTGATGAGTCGTAGTTGTACGACTATTTTATATGTTAAAACCCCGTCTCTTAGTGGTTGCCTGTATATTATTTCACTACCTGTGTGTACTTTTCTTTCGCAGGTACATTCGGAGACCATGGAAGGAATATCGGCTAAAGCGAGCCTATTAGATGATGTTTGGCGTGGAAAAAAATGAAGTTCGAAGTGCTTCAAGTCTGAGTCAGTGCAGAACACGGACGCCTTAAGGATTAATGGCGCGGACGTATGAACAATTACCGTAATTCAAGAGACGTCCGCGGGGAACAAATGCAGGAGACGTCCGCGTGCCAGCTGGCAGTCGAATTTCGTAATTTCGTTTTGGCATCTCGGGAAGAATAAAAGGAGAATAAGAAGAGGAAAACCCTAGGCGGCTGAACCTCGATTTTCAGTGTGGAAAAGAGACACGGTTTGGGAAGAAACAAGAGACACGTTCGAGAGTTTGGAGAATTAGGGTTTGACCCGATTTTGGAGAAGATAGCTTGGTTACGTGCTTATTTCAAGTGTTAGAGTTGAGCTGCAGCTTGGTGGAGAATTCATCATTAGTAATTTCGTTTCATTATATTCAAACACTTAATGATATATTCCATTACGATGAGTAGCTAAACTTATATGTGTAGGCTAGAACTCGACATTGTGATGTTTTGACTTGAGACCTATATTGATTTCTATGTTTTGCGTTATATTATTATGCAATGTTTATGGAATTGATGTGCTAACATAAGTGGAACCCTAGCGGGGGAGCTTCTGTTTGTTTGTTGATTCCAATTGTCAAAGTTTACTAGCAACCTAGCGGGGATAGTAAACTAGGACACGAGTAATAAACCACTAGGATTAAAAACCCTAGGACAACTTGTTTAAATCTTCATGCAACTCTAGCAAGTTAGGGTCTTGATTATCGCTAGCGCGAGATTAAGTACTAGAATAAGAACGGGGAGTACAACCTAGCTGGGAGCTCTAAGTTGTAGAACATTAGAATTCAAAACGGTTTGGTCCATGATTTAGTCTTGCATCACAGTCGAAAGTTTTAGCTTGCACTTCTCTTTAATATTTTATACTTGAATTTGTGTGGCGATTGCTCTCTTGACAGTTAATCATTGTTTCTTACTTGCGTTTTCATTTACTTGTTTGAACTTACACCCCCATTGTCACGCTCTTACTTAGAGAACAGATTCTTATACCGATCTCTGTGGATACTACCCGACTTACCACTTGCTAGTCGGAGATAAAGAAAATATTATTTTTGACGGGTACAACGACGTCCGTCAGCCCGCCTACATAACCCGAGCTCCAATTTGGTCCAACGAAACCGATTTCGAAAAACCCCACTTTTGACCTAAATCACCTCCCAGTCGACCGACTGGAATTTGCCCTGAAGGCCAGTCGACTGACTGGATTGAATCTCAAGGGGTATAATCTCAGCTTCAGTTTTTCAATCCCTGTTCAACCATGCCTCATGGTGGTTCCTCTTCCAAGTCCAAACCCAAGGGCAAGGAGGTTGCTCATACACCCTCGATAGACGCTCCCATTATTGAGCAGCACGAGAGTGACAAGGATGATAGGCCTCTTGTCACATGCAAGTGGAAGCTTCTGAGGAACACATTAAGGGACAATAGCTCTGCCTCTGATGAGGAATTAGACGCACCTCCAGTTTCTCCCACACCTCCTCCCAAGAAGAAGAGCCTTCAACCGAGGAAACCAAATAAGAGAAGAGCTCCCGTGCCTTCTACCCCTAGAGTGTCATCACCTCCTATCCATAGAGCACCATCACCCGCAGCTGAAGCATCTCTCTCCAATGCATTCGTCCCCATAGTGCCACATGATGGACCATTGGAGGGACCCTTGCCATTTCCGACCCCATACCCCTTCTCCGCGCCTTTAGTGTTTAATGACGAGGAGCATCAAAAGCATCATGCCATCATCAAGATGAAGGGGAAGACGGCCCTTTCTACTCTCTACCCTGACATGGGACTCCTTCGAGGCATTGATAGTGCAGTCACGGATGAGGTACATTCTCGCCTTACACATAGTGGCTTGGATTTCTTGTTTATGGATGATCAGGGGTCCTACCAAAAGGTGGTGGAAGAGTTTATTTGCTCTTTTGAGTGGATTAAGGAGGAGGAGGAAGAAGGAAGGGCATTCTATTAGAAATTCGTGTTGGGAGGACGGGATTTTAAGATAAGGGAGAGTGTGATCCGGGAATGGCTAGGATTCCCTCCTCATGATGCTACAGCCCGGAAATTCACTGAGCATGAGCAGTGTAGATTTTGGAAGAGGATTTCGGGGAGAAATGAGTGGTTTATCTTGTCCTACAACTCTTTGGCGATCACCGACCCAGTTTGGAAGATTATCCACCACCTCATAGCCATAGGGATAAACACTCGGACGGTGAAGGCTAGGTATGGATTTCATGCTAGCTATTGATCACAGAGAGGTCATTGATTGACTTGCTATCCTTGCCACCGATTTTCAGAACATTGTTAAGGAGGGTACAACGAATCGTGCTTTGGGAGGTGGCTCTTTGATCACTTTGATAGCCTTAAGGTGTAACTTCACCTTCGGCCATGAGGGATGCCCCAAGCCTTCCAAGAGCACACTTGATTTGGGCATCACGAAACACATGCATATCGTCAAGAAGGACGGGAAGACTTGGGATGGCGACAAGAAGCCTCATCAGAAGGAGCTCGTGGATAATGCCGCGTATAGGAGGAAGGTGTTCAAGAGGGAGAACCCACTTTACTGCATAGCCAACCTTACCCCTTCCCCTCCTTCCTCTCCCATAGCCTCTCCTCCCACAGATGCCGAGCCCGCAACTCTCATTCCTGAGGAGCCACCCACTGAGTAGCAGGCTATTGAGAGTGCTCCCCGTGCTTCAGATGATTTGACTGAGTGGAGAGGGAGAGTCTCCTCCGATATTGCTGATTTGAAGAGCGGTGTGGCCGACTTGAGGAGTGGCTTGACCCAACTAGAGCAGTTTGCTAGAGATGAGGCGCAGAGAGCTGGCCAGGTTTCGGAGTGGCTCAGGTCCACACTACTATCTATGATCAGAGGCCCCGGTGGTCCAGTTGCTCCTCCTCCAGTTGATCTAGAGTTCTCTGTCCCTCGTGGTGCCTCCCCCTTGCCTTCCACGCCAGCTTCTAGAGTCGGGGAGGCGGGCACGCCACTCACCAGTGGCACGGTGGAGCGGGAGAGTTCCATTAGAGAGGAAGAGAGCGCACGATACACTGGTGCCACATTGAAGGGAGTTGGAGATTCTGCTAGAGAGACTACTCCAGGAGGCGATGAGGCTACATCTTGATCTAGTATTGCATTTTGATCTTACTGTTGTCTATGCTTTGATGCCTTCTTGCTTAGATCATGTACTTGGATGTTAAGCCGCCTTTTAGCGCAATTTTGGATCATGTATGCCATTTTGAGTGATATACTCTTGATTTGCCTTTGGTTGTATGCTACATTTCCTATGATATTGAAGGTGTTTACCATTTATGTTGTTCACTCTACAGGATATACATCTACATATTATTATCATGTTCCAAATTCACCTTCTTTGTTTACATTTGCAACCAAAAGGTTATTTCTCATTCCCAAGAGTTATGTCACCGGCTCTACAAACGATGGAGTTCCTATGCACCTTTTCCTTTATTTTATTATTCTTTGCGCTTTGGGACTAAGCTTGAATTAAGTGTGGAGTGGTTTAATGCGCATAGTTCACATGTTTTCATGCCATGCATATCATGTTTAGATGGACACTTGCATCTTTTGCACATTATCCCTACATGAGAGTGTTTTTAACCACATAGGCTTGTGACTATCGATTTTTAATTCCTATAAATCACATCTAGCCTATTTACCACATTTATTGGATCTTGAACTTAGAACCGACCTAGTCCATTGAATGTGTATTCTCGAGAACCAATATCATTGCTATCTTTCGTCTATCCAATTCTCTAAGTATTTTCGTTGAAATACCCTGGACCAAGTTATAGCAAGCACCTTTTAAAATCTTCGTGAAAAACATAGACCCTTTGAACGCTCCTTGGTGACTTGAGTCCTCTAATACGGTGCCTTGTTCATGTTTGATTCCCGCACATTCCATATACTTTTTGAACCTATTGTCAAGTTTTAAGTGTGGAGTCAAAAGAGGGCGAAAAATAGGCCTCATTCCAAAAAAAATGTTTGCGGTCAAAGAGGGCAAAGCCCCGACTAAAAACTTTCTCAATGTACACGAGAAGTTTTGCTCCAAAATATACAAATACCGGGGGTTAGGAAGAAAAGTTCCCCCTTGAAAGCATTTGTAGGCCAAAGGCCGTTTCAAAAAGAAAATAAGAAGCACTTAAAACTTGACTCTATGTTTTCCTCCATTCTTCAGTTGTGCGGGATTCATCATTTGCATTGTGTGCTCGTTGGAACGACTCTTGGACGATCCATGTACTTGCACGAGAGTTATCATGTGGTCTATGCATGTTTATTAAGAACTCTAGTGTTGAACTCCTCTTCCCTTATGGATTACGGCTTAAGCGCCTAAAACTTGGGAATGAGTTCCATGTCGCAAACCCATGGACTAGCCCTAGCAAGCATAGGTGAGCGATTGAAATTTTTTTGTGGAAACTAAAAGCTTTACTTCTATTGTATTACCTTGAAAATAAATAGACTTTTGGATGAGACGATTGATAGCTTTAGTATTGATGACCTTCAATGCACAACCTCAAGGGTACTCAAAGTGGTTCAAAAGTTCTTTTGATGATATTGTGATGGTAGTCCTAGCGTGGGGTGAGGAATTTGTTTTGAGAAATCCTAGCCTTGGTTGAACACTCTTGAATTCATTCTCATGGGATAGGTGCATTTGGGATTTGTGAGTATTCCCTTTTCTGAAAACTCTCACGAGACTATAACTCGTCCACTAGGGTAGCCTAGGGGTTTAAAGGCTTAATGCATATGCTAAATGCATTCGTAACGCCTACGAAAAGGAGCTAGTTAGGTTGTATATACTTGCATTTACTTTTCAATAACATGTTAAGCAATAATGATCGAGACCTTGTGAAAGCTAGTGAGGCAAATAGACGAAAAACATAGCACCACTAGCATTTCGCCATTTCCACGCCCTTGACATATTTGCATACTTTGTTCGGGGCGAACAAAGCTTAAGTGTGGAGTGTTGATAAGTCGAGTTTTCGACATATTAGTACCCGTTTTCACTATAGCTTTAGTTCTTTTCCGGTGATAATTCGATGTCATTTGATCTCTTTTTATACGTTTCAGGTACAAAACAAGATACCTCAGTGTCAAAACCCAAATACGAAAACTTGGGGAAAAATTGGAGAATAGAGCAAAATTTGGGCAGAAAAGAGCTCGAGTCGGTCAACTGGATATCTCCCCTGCGCCAGTCGGTCGACTGGAGGATCAAATAGGAGAGGAGCTCAGCATCACCCATCGAGTCGGTCGACTGGGACCGCCAGTCGGTCGACTGAGAAGAAGCTTAGAGAGCACAAAAACACGAGTCGGTCGACTGAGACTCTCGAGTCGGTCGACTGGATAAACAACTCAGGAGGCTCCCCAAGCTAGTCAATCGAGTCGGTTGACTGGACCTCCAGTCGTTCAACTAGGAGATCACTTCGAAAGGGCAATTTCTTCACCGCCAGTCGACCGACTGGGCTACCAGCATACGCCAGTCGACCAACTGGGACTGCTACAGTGTGAAATTTCTGCCGAGGCTATAAATAGAAAGAGGGGTTTTTGACCTAAAGCCTGGCATCTCTGGGAGAGTTTTCCAGAAAAAGAGATAAAATCAAGGGCATTCATCATCATCCAACCAAGGAGGAGTGAAGATCAAAGGGAGACATCTAGAATTAACCATCCTATTTCTATTCCTCTTCTCTTCTCATTAGTTGTGTAAAAACCCTACTCACACCATGTTGTCTTACATGGTGTGTGAGTAGTCTCCTTGTGTTTTGACCCTCCTTGGTACTCAATGATCATGTATACATATTCCTTATGCAATATATGGAGTTGATTTCATTTCACCATGATCTCTATTTAAGACATGCTACTAAGTGTTTGATAAAATGCCTAAGTGACATGTTTACATTAGAACTATGATCTAAGTATTGAAAGAGCTTAGTGATGGTTTGGATATGGTAGAAATGAACTCACTAAGTGTTTATGAGAGTAAATGCATGGGTAGGAAGTGAACTAGAACTTAATGCCTATAGCATTTATTACCTTAGGAAGAGATTCCAAGGATAATAGTGCTATAGAGTGAATCAATAACTTGAGAGAGTGAGGTTCTAACTAGGATAGCTTGACTAAGACTAGATTCAAACGAGAGTTTATCTACCTTAGTCTAAGCTAGGTTCTATACTATTTGACTACCATGAAATGTTTGAATATCGTGTATGTGATCATTGAGAATTTGCCAAGGAGGGAAGTAACCCCTCGAAACACCTCCTATCTATCTTTTATTCTTAATTACTCACCACATAGGATTTAGAATATACTCACACATTTACACATTTTGGTTTAGAATAGCCGAACGGAAACACAATCTTACATAGTGCATGTGCTTGGCTTGCTCCTCTTGGTTCGACCCGGTACTTTACCGGTTAATATAAATGTTTTGACTACATTCGATCCTCTCTTCATTGATACTATTTAGAGGTGAAAAGAATAGTTCGTCAATGAGTCATGAAGGCAGGTAAAGAAGCTGGATGCAATTAGGATTCCTCCGCCTCTGACGAACAAAGCCACTCCACCTCGGAAGAAGAAACCGGATCGTCCTGCTGTTCCAGTTCGACACACTCCTCAGCACAAAGCGCATAAGCTACCACCACCACCAGCCTTGCCCGAGTCAGAACCACTACCACAAGACCATCCTGCTGTTCCCTTGATAAGAAAGACCACCACCATAATTCAGAACCCACCACCACAAGCCCTGCGTGAGTCAGAACCACCACAAGATCGTACTGTTGTTAGTCCCTTGCAAAGAAAGACCACCCCACATTAAGACAGAACCCACCGCCAAAGAAGCTGCAAAAAAACACTACAACAAGAAGTCATCCTCCTCCTGTAAGAAATCAACCAAAAGCTATCCTTAAGAACCCTCCAGCACATGCCATTTCGAGCCCTACACCACAAGCCCCCCAGACCCAAAAAGAGAATCCCTTTGCACTCAGTACATCCACTAGGTGTTTAGGAAAGTCAGTTGGTCGACCTAATTCTCAATTCCGCAATAGTCCACCTACTGCCCTACCAATCTCTAGTAATCCTAACCCACGTGACATGTCCAATAGTCAACCTATACTAAACAACTCTCCTCCTCCACCACCAGCGACCATATCCCATCATTTCAAAACCTATAGCTCCAGACTTTGAACCAACGCACTCGTTTGATAACAATGCATCGGATGATGATGATGATGCCGAAGATAATTTGGAGTATATTCGAGCATTAGATGCAAGAGCTCTGGTTTTGTGTTAATATGTTATATTTTTTGCTACATTATTTGTTATTGTTAATTAGGTAGTTGGTTTCATTATTTGTTGTTGTTAATTTGGTCGTTGTTAACTATATTGCTTAATTTTTCTATAACAGGGTGACGTTGCAATAAATTGTGTAGTCAAAAGATATTTATACTTGACCGGTAAGACCGGTGTCGAACCCAAGGGAGCAAACGGATTATACGCTAGGTCTATCAATTTCTAACTCGGCTATTCCTTCAATTCAAGTGTGATGATTATTATCAATGATGAAAACAAGTAATGAAATGGTTTAAGGGGAATTAATTCAATTAAAGCGAGTTTCGAGGGGTTAATCCCCTCCTTGGCAATTTTCCAATGATCATGTATACAAGAATTTAATCATTTAAGAGTTGATAGGTTTAAAACCTAGCTGAGGCTAAAATTAGACAAACTATCATGCAAGTCTAATCTTAGTCAAGCCTTCTTATGTAGAATCTCACTAATTAAAGATATTGATTTACTATATAGCACCTATTTTCACAAATGCTATATGCATAAAGGCTTGGTTAGCCTCTCACCCATGCATTTACTCTCATAAATGCTTGATAAGTTCATTTTTACTATATCCAAACCATCACTAATCTCTCTCAATACTTAGATCATAGTTCTAACACAAACATGTCACTTAGGCATTTTATCAAACACTTAGCAACATGTCTAAAATGAAAACCATAGTAAAATGAAATCAACTTCATAAATTGCATGTTAATGTGTATACAATGATCACTGAGTACCAAGGACGATCATAAGACCCTCAAAACACTACAAGAAAACTGCTTATTATCAACAGTCGATTCCGTTGCTTTTACACTTTTTCCGTAAGAAATGTTATTAAAATTGACGGAATATTCCGTTGGAAAGTTGTTGATTTTAAGGCTGTAGATTTTAACAAATCCGTGGATGTTAACATCATTTACAACGGATATTTCTGTTGATTATATCAAATTAAAAGAGTGAAAAAATCAAGAAAATCGACGCATAATCCGTTGATTTGAAAGTTGTAGCAATTAAATGTATTTACTGTTATACCCTTTGCATTATTTACGACGGATTTATTCCGTTGATTT
Source organism: Rhodiola kirilowii (assembly GCA_033675215.1). NCBI lineage: Eukaryota > Viridiplantae > Streptophyta > Magnoliopsida > Saxifragales > Crassulaceae > Rhodiola > Rhodiola kirilowii. The sequence goes on from CM066193.1 coordinate 36,805,128, forward strand.
TATAAGTTATAGGAAATAAATGTAATTACTATTATATACTCGACGGACGCCCCCACCCGCCGCCTTGCCGGACCTCCCCTACCGTACCACCACATTCTGCCGATCAACCGTCGGACCACCTCCACCTTGCCGGGAAGCCTCTACCGCCTCCTTGCCGGACCTCCCCTACATGATCACAACCTCCTCGCCGGACCACCACCACCGCCTCGCCGAACCTCCCCTCGCTGGACCACCACGACCTCCTCGGCGGACCTCCCCTATCGGACCATCTCCACATCGCCGGTCAGTCGCCGGACCACCTCCACCTCGCCGGTCAATCGCCGGACCACCTCCACGTCGCCGGTCAGTCGCCGGACCACCTCCCCTCTGTAGTCTATACACACTTTAAAATTTTTAAATGAGTATTGCATTTGCTAGGAATTGAACCCTAGCTCCCTCAACCATAAAACACACATCTAACCACTAGACTACAAGAGTTATCTTATCACCTTTTGTTTATTTATGTATTATATTGTATTTATGAATCAGTCTTGTCATCTTATTTTTTATGTATATATACTTTATTTATGAATCACTAAACTAATATAATAACTAGATAATAACTTAATTGTTGAAGTTTAATCAAAATAATACAATCATAACCCAATGCACAAATTTTTTGTTGAATTTTATTTTTACTAAATTATACGAGCTCAAATGCTACTATATGCGTCCAATTTTCACATCAATCTCATCATTAATAGCATATAACACATCAATCTCAATAAATTTATTTGTAACGATTTTGACGATTTTATATAAATATTATCAACAAAGTATTTTCTGTTGCATTTAATTTGTAACTTATTACACATAAATCGCAACGGATTTATTTCCAACCAAAGTTTGAAGGTTATATATATATAATACCAACAATATATTTTTCGTCGAATTTAATTTCTAGCTTATAACACGTATATCTGAACGGATTTATTTCCAACAAAATTTCGACAGTTTTATGTATGTATTATTAACAATATATTTTCCGTTGAATTTAATTTGTAGCTTATAACATATAAATCTCGACGGATTTAATTTCAACCAAAGTTCGAAGGTTTTATATATATTATTAACAACATATTTTTGTTGAATTTAATTTGTCGCTTATAATTCATAAATTTTCAACAGATTTATTTCCAACATATTTTTTGAAGGTTTTATACATATTATCAACAAAATATATTCCGTTGGATTTAAATCGTAGCTTATAACACATTTTCTTGTAGTGAAACACAAGGGGACTACTCACACATCATGTAAGACAACATGATGTGAGTAGGGTTTCTAACAAAATCTAAGAGAAGAGAAGAGGAATAGAGTAGGATGATTAGTCCTAATGAACTCCCTTGATCTTCAATCCTCCTTGATTAGATGATGATGGATCCCTTGATTGAGCCCACTTTTCCTTGTCTTTTTCCCCAAAGAAGCCAAGATACTAGGTCAAACTTACCACTTTCTATTTATAGCCTCGCTGAAAATCCGGAACTGTAGCAGTCCCAGTCGGTCGACTGGCTGATGCTGGAGTTCCAGTCGATCGACTGGATGAGAAGATGAAGCCTGTTGAAGTGATTTCCCAGTCGACCGACTGAGGGTTCAGTCGACCGACTCGATGGGCGATGAATTCACGAGCGCTGGAGTGCCTCCTTTCTCGACCGACTGGCGGTCCAGTCGACCGACTCGTGCCTTTGCTCTCTGACGGAGCCCACCGTACTGTCGTTAAGGTGCGATGTTCTCTGTGCAAAATTAAATTTATATCTCCGATACTCGCGACTTAACTATTTTGGGTAGTTAGTGGTAAGTACGGGTCGAACCCAAGGGAGTCAAGTGAATAGTTGTTCTTTCGAAAAGGGGGGATTAAATAAAGCAGTTGGGGGGTTGGTTTTGGTTTTAGTACTGAAAAGTAAAGTGCGAGTCTTGACAGAAAATAAACAGTTGATATGGTACTGAAAGTAAAGTAACAGTTGATATTACAATTAAAGGAAAGATTCGGTTTCAGGGGACTTGTATCATATTTTCGTTTATCATTGACCTCTAATGATCATACTAAGTGTTCAAAAGTGAATCAAGGCTATTCCTAGCACATGACTTGCCACACCGTCTAGTCTTTTGCAAGACAAAGAACTCTTGTTCTAGTATGTGCATCCATTTGATCATCATTCCTAATAAACCAAATGGTGTTTTAAAGAGGTTGACTTCCACAGATAAGCTGTGCTCTTCCGAGCCTCCACTTATCCACGGAAGATCACGAACCCATGGCAGAGCTTTGCTCTTCCGAGCATCCACTCAACCAATGGAATTCTGACCTAATATATGGCACCTAGAACAAGTTGAACACAAAGAGGCACTTAAGAGAAGGGTCTAAAACATTGTATGATACAAGTACACCCCTTCAACCGAATGAAGGGTTTAGCTACGAATATCCATGGAACAGGACATCATAGCTAAGTACTTGAAAAAGTAAAGGTTTTGAAAGATAGGAAAAGTAAAGATTTTGGTTGTAAAGATAGGAAATTAAAGTACTTTGAAAGACAGTAAAGTAAAAAAAGAGTACTTACAAAAAACGTTGAGAGTGCTAAAGATCAAGCTTTGATTCCAAAGTAAAGCGATTACATGATTGTGCCCACAAAAGCTAGAGAGATAAGTGACTTGTGACTTGTGCTTCTTGCACACAAAATGGGATGATTTACAAAGGCAAGGGAGGTCTCTATTTATAGGCTTAGAGGAGGAGATGGATGTGGATGAGAGGCCTGACACTTGTCAAATGGGGGGAGGAAGAGCAAAAGCCATCGGGGTGAGGTGTCCCCTTCTCTAGCCGCCGGCCACATGGAGGAGAAGGAGTGGATGATGGCTTAGCTGCCGGCCACATGGAGGAAGGAGAGTGATGGAGTGAGTTTGTGATCTCATCCCAAAAAGCCATCGGTCCTTTCAGCTCCGGACTGACTCTGGTTGCCCTTCGGTTGGACTTGTTTTGAGTGATTCCACATCAGGTTCTTGAAAGTCAGAATTTGGTCGTGACCTGGAATGACTCGTAATTCATTTTCAACTTTAAAAACTCCTCCTTAGCCTGTATTCTCTCTAGACTTCAAAATACCCTGTAGATAAATATCGGAACTAACAAGCAAAAGTTAAATAGACAAAGAGTCTAATTTGATGGGTTTAACTGTGTTTATGATTCATACAATTATGGTCCATCATATCACCCCACACTTTTAGTTGTTCGTCCCGAACAATGCTATTTAAGGGCGGAACACAATCTAAGTAAAAACTTTTAAATATGAAGGTGAGACTGTGGGACTAGATTTATCTTAATTCATGCATTACTTACTTATTACCAAACTAAACCGTGTAAATACTTAGAAGAAACTTGATACTTGTACCTTCGCGCCGAGATTCAAATTAATTCGGATGTTTCGGGAGATAGCCCTTTTTAGGCTCCTAGACTGCATTCTCGGGATCGACTCGTACTATATGGTTTCCTTGTAGCTTTCTCTAGCACGTGATTCGGTTCGGGTTTCACTAAGTTGAGCATTTTGATTTCTTTTTGGCGAGGGACAGCTTCTGCAGTGAATCGGCCTTTGGCCTTTGGCCTTTGATATTGAGTTGGAGTTTCTTCACTTTTGTTCGGTTAAAACCTTCACAATTTTGGCCTTTGGCCTTTGATTAGCTTCTTTGAGCTTTTGCTTTTTTGTGACTTGCTAGTCCATTTTCTCAGCCTTTTTGGGAGGTCCAATCTTTGCGCGCAAGCATATGGAAATACCTCCCCGCTCTTTCTCATCCTCGCCGTTTCGCGCGGGTCAAGATGAGGGTCGCTCATCTATTTTCCCGGCTACTAGGACTAGAGATAGGATGGTTTCATTCCCGTCCCGCCTCTTGCATAAACGCTGCACGGCGGAGATGACTTCAATCTTCACTGAAACCCGAAGTGCAGCCTCCACTGACTTCGAAAACCATATAGTTAGACTCGATCCTTCGAGTGCTTGCCAAGCCTCTCTAGGGCAGTTTATGTCAACTCCACATCCCCTGTATATCTCAGCACAAAGGGACAAATGAGAAGTTACATCCTAAGTTTTTAGACAGTTGCATTTTCACAAGGTAAATGCATGAATTATGATCTATCTTTTTCACATTCTCAAGTTCATATTTTCAAAAAGATAATATTAAGGGAAAAGGAAAAGAAAAAGCATGTTAACTAACTATGTACACAGGTGGTTCTCACCCCACACTTTTGAACGAAGGCGTGCCTTCCAGCACGACTTAGTTCAAAAGTCATGCAAATATATACAAGAGAAGGAAATCACATTAAGGAAAAGTGAAGAACTGCACTCCCTTTTACTGTGTCGTGTCGTGGAACGACATGCCTCGGAGCTGGATAATCGAGGGAGTTTCGCTCGGGCCTTGAACTCTCAGCGCAGGCTCGGTAATTTCTCGGAAGCTGCCTGGCTGATCTGATCTTGCTCCAAAAATCGATTCCTACATGTTAGACATTCCTTCTATACAAAAAATGGGTGAGAGCGACTTGCGGTAAAAACTAAATGACAGAAAAGAAAATTACTGAAAGTAAGATAGGTGTCGGGTTACCTCCGGACCAGTGCATTTGTTTAATGTCGTTAGCTCGACAGTACCTCATTCCTGGATCATAAGGTTGGGTCCCATGGGTGGTCAGGTCAAATTTTGATGTTGTCAAGTTGACCTCGCCATGGTAGTGTTTGACTTGCTGCCCATTCACATTGAATCGTCTTCCATCTTCCATGCTTTCCAACTCAAGCATCCCATGGTTGAATACCTTAGTCACGGTATAAGGACCGGTCCATCTTGATTTTAGTTTGCTTGGCATCAACTTCAACCGTGAGGAGAAGAGTAGTACTTGTTGTCCTTCCTCAAATGAGCGCCAGAGGATGAATTTGTCATGATACAATTTTGTCCGCGCCTTGTAGTCCGTTTGCCCTTCATAGGCCTCAAGCCGCAATTCCTCAAGCTCACACAGATTAAGCTTCCTATCCAGTCCGACAGCCTTCAACTCCGGATCGCAATGCTTGAGCGCCCAATAGGCTTTATGTTCTAGTTCCACCGGTAGGTGACATGCCTTCCCATAAACAAGCCGAAAGGGGGAGGTTCCAATTGGCGTCTTGTATGCCGTCCGATAAGCCCAAAGAGCTTCGTCTAGCCTCTGACTCCAATCTTTCCTACCTGGTTTCACCATCTTTTCCAGAATACCTTTGATTTCGCGGTTGGAGATCTCCGCTTGACCGTTGATTTGGGAATGATATGCCGTGGATGTTTGGTGGTGGACATGGTAGCGCTTCAAGGTGACAGCCATCATGCGGTTGCAGAAATGAGTCACTGATTATGGCCTTGGGTACCCCGTACCTACAAAACAGGTTAGTGCGCAAAAAATCTATGACAGTTTTTGCATCGTCGCACCTTGTAGCCTTAGCCTCTACCCATTTTGACACATAATCTACAGCAACTAGAATGTATGTATAACCGCATGAAACTGGGAATGGACCGATGAAATCAATGCCCCAAATGTCGAAAACATCGTTGACCAATATGGGTACTTGAGGCATCTCATTTCTAGATGACATATTTCCTACTCTTTGACACCTATCGCACTTTTTACACGTCTCATATGCATCTCTAAATACACTCGGCCAAAAGAAGCCGCTATCTAAGATTTTTCTAGCGGTTCTCCTAGGCCTGAAGTGTCCTCCACATGTAAACTCATGGCAAAAGCTAATAACAGAAGCTATTTCATTATCGGGGATGTGATGGACCATAATTATACGAATCATAAACACAGTTAAACCCACTAAATTAGACTGTTTGTCTATTTAACTTTTGCTTGTTAGTTCCGATTTATATCTACAGGGTATTTTGGAGACTAGAGAGAAAACACGCTAAGGAGAGGATTTTACGCTGAAAAGATATTACGACTCATTCCAAGGTCAAGATCAGACGCCGACTGAAGAAATCTCAAGATCCTGACGTGGAATCACTAAATACAAATCCAACCAAGGAGCAACCAAAGTCAGACCGGAGCAAAATTGGACTGATAGTTTTGTGAAAAAATCACAAAACTCACACAAACTCACTCTTATCCATTGATGACCGGCGGCTTTGGGGAAGAGGATAACTCATGGGTGGCCTTCTTCCCTCCCTTCTCCTCCATGACTGGCGGTTTTGTGCAAGAGGTGGCCAAAGCCACCTCGCCTCCTCCCTTCTCAACCGGCAACCGGCGGCTTTCCAAGCCACCATGAGAAGTTGCCAAGTGTTGCCCTCCTCCTCCACACAACTCCTCCTCCTTTTGCTATAAATACCCCCCTCTCCCTCATTTGTAAAACATCCCACAATCCATATTCACTTCTCTCTCTAAGTTTGGCATTTTGTAAGTTTGGTTTTGAAATAATACTCCTGTTGGTTCTTGAGTATTATAACAGTTTTAGAGAATACTCCTGTTGGTTCTTGAGTATTAAAGTAGGATTTGGGAATACTCCTGTTGGTTCTTGAGTATTCCCCTTTACTTACTGTCTTTCAAAAACCCCCGAGTATTTAGCTATGATATCCTCTTCCGTGGATAATCGTAGCTAAACTCTTCATTCGGTTGAAGGGGTGTACTTGTATTATAAAATGTTTTAGACTATTTTAGTGTTTTTTCTCTGTATTCGAAACTTGTTCTATGTGCCATATATTAGGTCAGAACTTCCAAGGTTGAGTGGATGCTTGAAATGGCAAAGCTCTTCCGTGGAAGTTCGTGAACATACTCGGGTAAGTGGATGCTTGAAATGGCAAAGCTTATCTGAGGAGTTCGATCTCTCTCAAACACCATTTGGATACATCGGAAAAGATTGTCCAATGGATGCACATAGGCTAGTATACCTTGAAATGGGGTGCTAGTCTAAGTAGAACAAGGGCTCTACGTTTTTTTGCAAAAGATTAGACAGTGTTGCAAGTCGAGTGATTGAAATGGCCTTGATTCACTTTCGAACACTTTTGCAAAAGACTAGACAGTGTGGCAAATCGAGCGCTTGAAATGGCCTGGATGCACGTTTGAATACTTAGAAGGATTACTAAAATGATAAAACAGGCTATGATGCAAGGCCCCCGAAACCGAATGTTTTCCTTAAATTACAAAACCCCCCTGTATTTACTTTCGTAGTATAACTACCTTAATCAACTGTACTCACCATCCGGAGGACTCGCAAATCACGCATCACCCACTGTAAGTCTTTCTTTTTATTTTTCAGTATTTATTTTCTGTAATTTACTTTCCGCACTAAAAACGAAAACAACCAAAAAAAGTCACTTAGTTATAACCGCTAAAATCCCAATCAACCTTAAAACTTGCTCCCTCGCTGTAGAAATCCCTCAAAGAACGACTATCCCCCTAATTCACTTGGGTTCGACCCCTACTTACCACTTGCTACCCAGTAGTAAGGTCACGAGTAGCGGAATACAAATTTGCTTTTGCACAGAGAACACCGCACCTTAACGACAGTGCGGTGGGCTCCGTCAAAAATGGCGCCGTTGCCGGGGAATTAGCCGTCGGATTAGTTGTTCTTTTCTTTCCCTTCCCTTCTCATTTCCTCATGACGCTACCCACTACGTATGCATGGACAACAAGACATCTTCCCCTGTTCAGAGGGACGGATGGAGAAGACCCAGTACTACACTGCCGAAACTTTCACCACGTTTGCTGCCACATAAAACCTGAAAATGAAATGTTAGAGGAATTTAAGCTTAAATGCTTCAAATTCTCTTTAACTGATTTTGCAACGATCTGGTATTACACATCAACCGCTAGTAGTGCAGTACATTTTGTGGACCTCTGCGTTCCATTCCTGAAAGAATTCTCCCCTCCATCCTTACGACAACAAACTCGAGAAAAGATCATGGGCCTTCAACAATCCCGGGATGAGACTTTGGACGAATACTACACGAACTATGACACCATCGTCTCAAGCTGCCCGCACCATGGATTCACGAAGAAAGTTCTTCTTCAAAAATTTCTTCGTGGGATGAGGGCCAATGAGCTGATAAGGATTAACGAAGCAATAAGGAAATCAGCCAGGAACTTCTCCCTGGCAGACATGTGGAACCTCATAGATAACCTGGCCGCAGCCACAAAACAAATACCCCAAGCTGACGGAGGCATGCAGATAGAAGAGGCTGGACCAGAGACAGACGAAGAAGATACTCCCGAGCCATCAGAAGTATCAGACATAGAAAGCTTCGGGAGCAACAAACTTTTATGGGAACTCGAGGCGGTACCAACAACGGAAGAAGTCCAAAACACCACCAAAAACTATGTGATCCCTGAAGAGGCTGAAAGGAGAATGGGAAAAGGGCCTGAGCAGAACCACTCCTCGATGGAGCATGTTTTCGCCAAAACTGGACAAGGCAACCTTAAACAGAAGAAAACCCAGTTCAAAAAACTAACAATGAAAGGTCCCTCGCCTTCTCAGAGACGTTGGAAGGAGAAACCATCAGAACCATGGGAACTGGACCCAAGCCCGTCATCAGCCAAAAACTCAGGAAGAGTCACAGCCAAAATCAAGGTCGGCGCAATAAAGAAATATGACCTAAGCCACCCATGGGATCCAAACCAGTGATCCAGGAATGAGGTACTGTCAAGCCAACGACGTAAAACAAAGGCACTGGTCGGGAGGTAACCCGACACCTATCTTACTTTTTGTCTTTTATTTTCCTGTCATTTAGTTTTTTCCAATAAGTCGCTCTCACCCACTTGGTGCATAGAAGAAATGACTATTCAGGAATCGGTTATGGGTGCAACATTAAGCCAGCCAGGCCTACGCTGAGAGTTCAAGGCCCCAGCCGAACTCCCTCGATTATCCAGCCTCATGCCATGTCATTCACTCGACACTTTAAAGGGAGTTCTGTTCTTTCCTTTTCCCTAATGTCATTCTCTTCTCGTATAACATCTGCTTGCATGGCTTTTGAACTAAGTCTTGCTGAAAGGCACGCCTTCGTTCTAAAGTGTGGGGTGAGAACCACCTGTGTACATAAAAATGTTTTCTTTCTTTTAATATTATCTTTTTGAAAATATGAACTTAAGAATGTGAAAAAGATAGATCATAATTCATGCATTAACCTTGTGAAAATTCAACTGTTTAAAAACTTAGAATGTAACTTCTCATTTGTCCCTTTGTGCTGAGATAAACTAGGGATGTGGAGTTGACATAAACTGCCCTAGAGAGGCTTGGCAAGCACTCGAAGGATCGAATCAAACTATATGGTTTTCGAAGTCAGTGGAGGCTGCACTTCGGGTTTCAGTGAAGATTGAAGTCATCTCCGCCATGCAGTGTTTATGCAAAAAGAAAAAAGGCGAGGACGGGAATCAGATCGTCCTATCTCTAGTCAAAGTAGCCGAGAAAATAGATGAGCGACCCTCATCTTGACCCGCGCGAAACGGCAAGGATGAGAGGAGCGGGGAGGTATATAGGCTTGCGGGCGATGATTGGACCTCCCAAAAAGGCTTGAAAAAATGGACTAGCAAGCCACAAAAAGGCAAAAGCTCGAAGAAGCAAATCAAGAGGCCAAAGGCCCAAAATTGTGAAGGTTTTAACCGAATAAAAAGTGAAGTACTCAAAGAGTCAAATCAAAGGCCAAAGGCCGATTCACTACAAAAGCTGTCCCTCGCCAAAAGAAAATCAAAAAGGCTCAAACCATTGAAACCCGAACCAAATCACGTGCTAGAGAAAGCTACAAGGAAACCATATAGTACGAGACGGTCTCGAGAATGCAGTCCAGGAGCCTAAAAAGGGCTATCGCCCGAAACATCCAGAATAATTTGCATCTCAGCACGAAGGTACAAGTATCAAGTTTCTTCTATTTATTTACACAGTTCAATTTGGTAATAAGTAAGCAATGCATGAATTAGGATAAGTCTAGTCCCACAGTCTAATTTTCATATTTTAAAAACCAAACTTAATGTGCCGCCCTTTAATAGCATTGTTCAGGACGAACAACTAAAAGTGTGGGGTGATCTGATGGACCATAATTATACGAATCATAAACACAGTTAAACCCACTAAATTAGACTGTTTGTCTATTCAACTTTTGCTTGTTAGTTTCGATTTATATCTATAGGGTATTTTGGAGACTAGAGAGAAAACACGCTAAGGAGAGGATTTTACGCTGAAAAGATATTACGAGTCATTCCAAGGTCAAGATCAGACGCCGACTGAAGAAATCTCAAGATCCTGATGTGGAATCACTCAATACAAATCCAACCAAGGAGCAACCAAAGTCAGACCGGAGTGAAATTGGACTGATAGTTTTGTGAAAACATCACAAAACTCACACAAACTCACTCTTATCCATTGATGACCAGCGGCTTTGGGGAAGAGGATGACTCATGGGTGGCCTTCTTCCCTCCCTTCTCCTCCATGACCGGCGGTTTTGTGCAAGAGGTGGCCAAAGCCACCTCCCCTCCTCCCTTCGCAACCGGCAACCGGCGGCTTTCCAAGCCACCATGAGATGTTGCCAAGTGTTGCCCTCCTCCTCCACACAACTCCTCCTCCTTTTGCAATAAATACCCCCCTCTCCCTCATTTGTAAAACATCCCACAATCCATATTCACTTCTCTCTCTAAGTTTGGCATTTTGTAAGTTTGGTTTTGAAATAATACTCCTGTTGGTTCTTAAGTATTATAACAGTTTTAGAGAATACTCCTGTTGGTTCTTGAGTATTCAAGTAGGATTTGGGAATACTCCTGTTGGTTCTTGAGTATTCCCCTTTACTTACTGTCTTTCGAAAACCCCCGAGTATTTAGCTATGATATCCTCTTCCATGGATAATCGTAGCTAAGCTCTTCATTCGGTTGAAGGGGTGTACTTGTATTATAAAATGTTTTAGACTATTTTATTGTTTTTTCTCTGTATTCGAAACTTGTTCTATGTGCCATATATTAGGTCAGAACTTCCAAGGTTGAGTGGATGCTTGAAATGGCAAAGCTCTTCCGTGGAAGTTCGTGAATATACTCGGGTAAGTGGATGCTTGAAATGGCAAAGCTTATCTGAGGAGTTCGATCTCTCTCAAACACCATTTGGATACATCGGAAAAGATTGTCCAATGGATGCACATAGGCTAGTATACCTTGAAATGGGGTGCTAGTCTAAGTAGAACAAGGTCTCTATGTTTTTTGCAAAAGATTAGACAGTGTTGCAAGTCGAGTGCTTGAAATGGCCTTGATTCACTTTCGAACACTTTTGCAAAAGACTAGATAGTGTGGCAAATCGAGCGCTTGAAATGGCCTTGATGCACGTTTGAATACTTAGAATGATTACTAAAATGATAAAACAGGCTATGATGCAAGGCCCCCGAAACCGAATGTTTTCCTTAAATTACAAAACCCCCCTGTATTTACTTTCCTAGTATAACCGCCTTAATCAACTGCACTCACCATCCGGAGGACTCGCAAATCACGCATCACCCACTGTAAGTCTTTATTTTTATTTTTCAGTATTTATTTTCTATAATTTACTTTCCGCACTAAAAACCAAAACAACCAAAAAAAGTCACTTAGTTATAACCGCTAAAATCCCAATCAACCTTAAAACATGCTCCCTCGCTGTACAAATCCCTCAAAGAACGACTATCCCCCTAATTCCCTTGGGTTCGACCCCTACTTACCACTTGCTACCCAGTAGTAAGGTCACGAGTAGCGGAATATAAATTTGCTTTTGCACAGAGAACACCGCACCTTAACGACAGTGCGGTGGGCTCTGTCAGGATGCATCTCCTAAGTATTTGATTTACTCCTATTTTCCATAAATAAGGATCACCCCATAAGTAGTGTCTAGCATCATGCCTAAGTTTCATGCATTGTGCTTTAGAAAAAGAAGGAGGAAATGTACCTCCTACAAGGTAGTTGACGATTGAGGCATACCACGGCACCTTGGTTGAGACTGTATAGAGGTGCTCGTCTGGAAATGACTTGGTTATGTGCCCCTCTTCTTCCTTTCGGACAATCCTGCTTAGGTGGTCGGCCACAGTATTCTCGATCCCCTTTTTGTCCCTTATCTCCACATCGAATTCTTGCAGTAGCAAGATCCACCGAATGAGCCTTGGCTTGGCCTCTTTCTTCTTCATCAAGTAACGGATGGCAGCATGGTCAGAATAAACAATTACTTTTGCTCCAAGCAGATAGGATCTGAACTTTTCCAGAACGAATACCACTACAAGGAGTTTCTTCTCGGTGGTGGAGTAGTTTCGTTGGGCAGAATCTAGGGTTCTTGAGGCGTAGTAGATCAGACCTGCCTTCTTATCAACTTTTTGGCCGAGAACTGCTCCCACAGCAAAGTCGCTTGCGTCGCACATGATTTCGAATGGGAGTTCCCAAGTTGGCGTTTGGATGATAGGTGTGCTAGTGAGAGCTTTCTTTAGATCATCAAAGGACTCCTTGCATGCATTGGTGAATTCAAAAGGAACTTCTTTTTGGAGAAGAGTGGATAGAGGCAACGCCTTTTTGGAGAAGTATTTGATGAACCGTCGGTAGAATCCTGCATGGCCAAGGAATGATTGGATGTCTCGGACCGTGGATGGGTGATGGACCATAATTATACAAATCAAAAAACACAGTTAAACCCACCAAATTAGACTGTTTGTTTATTTAACTTTTGCTTGTTAGTTCCGATATTTATCTACAGGGTATTTTGGAGACTAGAGAGAATACACGCTAAGGAGAGGATTTTACGCTGAAAATATATTACGAGTCATTCCAAAGTCACGATCAGACGCCGACTGAAGAAATCTCAAGATCCTGACATTGAATCACTCAAAACAAATCCAACCGAAGGGAAAACAAAGTCAGTCCGGGGCCGAAATACACCGATAGTTTTGTGAAAATACCACAAAAATCACAAAACTCCCTCCTTTTGCCCAAGGTGACCGGTGGCTTTGTGAAAGGGATGACTCATGGGTGGCCAAAGCCACCTCCCCTCTCCTCCATGGTGACCTCCAACCGGCGGCTTCCACCCCCTCCCCTTCACCCTTGGATGAAACCATGTGGTTTCATCTCATCCATCCATCTTCCTCACCTTTGGCTATAAATACAAGCCATTCTCCTCTCATTTGTATCATCCTCAAATCTCACAAACACTTATCTCTCTAGTTTTGGTACTTTGTAATCTTTGGTTTGAAATCTATAATATTCTTGGTGGTTCTTGAATATTGTAGATCATTCTTGAGTACTCTTGTCGGTTCTTGAGTACTCAAGCTTTACTTTATTATTCTTGAGTACTCTTGTCGGTTCTTGAAGTACTCACCCCTTTCCCTTACTGTCTTTACTTTCGAAAACTTTACTTTACTGTCTTTCAAAAAACCTTTTCAAGTACTTAGTTATGATGTCGTGTTCCATGAATACTCGTAGCTAAACCCTTCATTCGGTTGAAGGGGTGTACTTGTGTCATAAAATGTTTTAGACCCTTCGCTTAGAGCCTCTCTGTGTTCAAAACTTGTTCTATGTGCCACATATTAGGTTAGAACTTCCAAGGTTGAGTGGATGCTTTAACGGGCAAAGCTCTTCCGTGGGGTTCGTGAACATACTCGGGTAAGTGGATGCTTTAACGGGCAAAGCTTATCTGAGGAGTTCGACCTATTTCAAAAACCATTTGGTTGATCGTAACTGAAGATCAAATGGATGCACATAAGGCTAAGATACTTCGAAAGGAGGAATTAGTCTAAAATAGAACAAGTGTTTTAAACGATGTTGAAAGTCTTGTGCTAGAAATAGCCTCGATTCATCTTTGAACACGTAGTATGATTATTAGCGGTCAATGATAAACAACTATGATATAAGGCCCCTGAAACCGAATCTTTTCTTGACTTAAAACACCACCTGCACTTTACTTTCTTAGTATAAACTGCACTATCAACTGCCGACGTTCCGCAAGACTTGCCGATCACGCAACAACCGCTGTAAGTCTTCCTGTTTATTTTCAGTATTTACTTTTATTTCATTTACTTTTCCACACCAAAAACCAAAACCAACCAACCAATCACTTAGTTGTTAGCATTAAAACCTCAATCAACCTAAAAACACGCTCCCTCGCTGTACAATCCCCTCAAAGAATAGCTTATCCCCCTAATTCCCTTGGGTTCGACCCCTACTTACCACTTGCTACCCAATAGTTAAGTCGCGAGTAGCGGACTTATAAATTTATTTGCACATTTTGCTCTGATGACAAGCAATCTGTCAAATTGGCGCCGTTGCCGGGGAATTAGCAAATGGATAGTTGTTCTTTTTTCTATTATACATAATTCGCCATGTCTTCTTACTACGACATAGAACCTTGAAAAAATGGGGGTAGCAACCTTATGTTTGAAATGATTAGACGTCTCCCCCAATTCGGAGGTGCTCTTGGAGAAGATCCCGTAAGGCATACACAAACGTTCCACTCCATATGCAACCACATGAGGCCTAAAAATTAATCGCTAGAGGAATTTAAACTCACATGTTTTAAATTTTCTTTAACTGACTCGGCATTAAAATGGTATTACTCATGTGCTGAGTATGAAAGTGATTATTGGGGTCTACAAACCAAATTCCTTGAGAAGTTTTGCCCTCCATCTCTCCGACTTGAAACCCGCGAGAAGATTCTCAATCTTGAGCAATTCCGGGATGAAACATTGGACGAGTACTTGGCGAACTTTGACTCCATTGTGGCGAGCTGCCCGCACCATGGATTCTCCAGAATCAATCTTATCCAAAGGTTTCTCGGTGGAATGATGCCACTTGAGCGGAAAAGACTTAACGATGCAGCGGGAGGCTCGATCATGAAGTTAACCATGTCTCAAACCTGGCGACTCATAGACAATTTGGCAGAGAGCACAAAACAAGGGCCAATACACCAAACTGAAGATAAGGTACCGACGATGGAAGTGGACTCAGTACAAAACAAGCCCGACACCACACCCATTACGAGCTTGCCCGCAACAAAGCCGAGAGAAGACATCAGTACGAGGGATGTAATGGACGTGGAGGCAGCTCTAAAGGAGCCAATATTGGAGCCCACGGAGCCAACTGAGGATGAAAACTCACAAATAACCGAAGAAGAACCGGCCAAATCAGGCCCAGTCCTCATTGCCAAACCAGCCGAGCCACTTGAACCGGTCCTCATCACCAATCTGCCCGAAGAAGTCCCGGCTCTACTTGACGAGCCAAGAGAAGTCCCGGACTTCACTGCCAAATCAGCCGAAACATGCCCGATCCTCACTATCGAAGCACCTGAGGCAGGCCTGGTCCTCATTACCAAAATGCCCGAGACAGACCTGGCCCTTGTGGTGGAAGTCCCCCAACTTGACCCCTTGTTCTCTAAGCATATTACGGCCTTCGAAGATGATGTGGTCCATGATGATACGGTGCTAGGCGAGTTGGAGACAAAACATGAGCCAGAAGAGCCAAAGATGGAGCACTCACTCGCCACGAGCCCAGAAAACTCACTCGTTCTAAAAGGGCCAATCATTTCAGCCACAAAGAAGAGGGTTAGCATGGGAGCATGCTTGAGGTCGCTTGGCAAAAGACTGAACTTCCAAAACTGCAAAGATGCCAACCGGCCAGACATGAAGAAGCGGCAAAGGCATGGCCCCAAAGAATGGAAACCCGGAAGGAGAAGTAATAGAGCTCGACTCGATGGACCAACAGCTATGGTCAAGGAAGCCTCAACTATTCGGAGCTATGAAAAGAAGAACCTGCCGAACCAATGGAGAACCAAACCGAGCCCATCACTCCACAAGTTCTTTGAGCGGGATAAAAGAGCTGCCAAAAAGAAATTTGACCTCACTCACCCATGGGATCTGACCTTATGATCCATGAATGAGGTACCGTCGAGCCAACGACATTAAACAAGTGCACTGGTCGGGAGGTAACCCGACACCTATCTTACTTTCTGTCTTTTATTTTTCTGTCATTTAGTTTTTTCCGTAAGTCGCTCTCACCCACTTGGTGCATAGAAGAAATGACTATTCAAGAATCGGACTTGGGTGCAACATTAAGCCAGCCAGGCCTATGCCAAGAGTTCAAGGCCCCAGCTGAACTCCCTCGATTATCCAGCCTCATGCCATGTCATTCACTCGACACTTTAAAGGGAGTTCCGTTCTTCCCTTTTCCTTAATGTCATTTCCTTATCGTACAATATCTGCTTGCATGACTTTTTAACTAAGTTGTGCTGAAAGGCACGCCTTCATTCAAAAGTGTGGGGTGAGATCCACCTTTGTAAATAAATAACATGTTTTTCCTTTTCCCTTAATATTATCTTTTTGAAAATATGAACTTGAGAATGTGAAAAAGATAGATCATAATTCATGCATTAACCTTGTGAAAATTCAACTGTTTAAAAACTTAGAATGTAACTTCTCATTTGTCCCTTTGTGCTGAGATAAACTAGGGATGTGGAGTTGACATAAACTGCCCTAGAGAGGCTTGGCAAGCAATCGAAGGACTGAATTTCGCTATATGGTTTTCAAAGTCAGTGGAGGTTGCACTTCGGGTTTCAGTGAAGATTGAAGTCATCTCCACCATGCAGTGTTTATGCAAAAAGAAAAAAACGCGAGGACGGGAATCAGACCGTCCTATCTCTAGTCAAAGTAGCCGAGAAAATAGATGAGCGACCCTCATCTTGACCCGCGCGAAACGGCAAGGATGAGAGGAGCGGGGAGGTATTTCCATATGCTCGCGGGCGACGATTGGACCTCCCAAAAAGGTTTGAGAAAATGGACTAGCAAGTCACAAAGAAGCAAAAAGCTCAAAGAAGCAAATCAAGAGGCCAAAGGCCCAAAATTGTGAAGGTTTTAACCGAACAAAAAGTGAAGTACTCAAAGAGTCAAATCAAAGGCCAAAGGCCGATTCACTACAAAAGTTGTCCCTCGCCAAAAGAAAATCAAAGACCAAACCATTGAAACCCGAACCGAATCACGTGCTAGAGAAAGCTACAAGAAAACCATATAGTGCGAGACGGTCCCGAGAGTGCAGTCCAGGAGCCTAAAAAGGGCTATCTCCCGAAACATCCAAAATAATTTGCATCTCAGCACGAAGGTACAAGTATTAAGTTTCTTCTATTTATTTACACAGTTCAATTTGGTAATAAGTAAGTAATGCATGAATTAGGATAAATCGAGTCCCACAGTCTAACTTTCATATTTTAAAAGCTTACTTAGTGCCTCCCTTTAATAGCATTGTTCGGGACGAACAACTAAAAGTGTGGGGTGATCTGATGGACCATAATTATACGAATCGAAAACACAATTAAACCCACCAAATTAGACTGTTTGTCTATTTAACTTTTGCTTGTTAGTTTCGATATTTATCTACAGGGTATTTTGGAGACTAGAGAGAATACACGCTAAGGAGAGGATTTTACGCTGAAAATATATTACGAGTCATTCCAAGGTCACGATCAGACGCCGACTGAAGAAATCTCAAGATCCTGACATTGAATCACTCAAAACAAATCCAACCGAAGGGAAACCAAAGTCAGTCCGAGGCCGAAATACACCGATAGTTTTGTGAAAACACCACAAAAATCACAAAACTCCCTCCTTTTGCCCAAGGTGACTGATGGACCAAAATTATACGAATCATAAATACAGTATAACCCCCTTATTTAGAAATTTTGTCTATTTAACTTTTGCTTGTTAGTTCAGATATATTTTTGCACGGTAATTCAGAGCTTAGAGAGAATACACATTAAAGAGGAGCTTTTAGAGCAGAAAAGATGTTACGAGTCAATCCAAGGTCAAGATCATATGCCGACTGAAGAAATATCAAGGATCCTGACGTTGAATCACTCATAATAAATTAATCAGAAGAATCAGGAGAGGAATCAAGACAGCCCGGGGAAGAAACACATTGACAGTTTTGTGAAAAGACTGCACAAAACTGTACAAAATTTACATTTGGGCAAGATGACCGGCCACTTGGGCAAGAGGTGGCCAAAGCCACCCCTCCTCCTCCCTCCACCACCGGCTACCGGCGGCTCTCCTCCACCATGACCGGCGGCTTTGCTCCTCCTCCACATGGCGCCTCCTCCTCTCCTTCCTCCATGTGTGGCCATCTCCTCCCTTCATTTTCTCCTCCAATCACCATGCAACACTTGCCTCCATCTCCTCCTCCTCCCATGGCTATATAAGGAGGAGCTCCTCCCCTCATTTTAATCATCCCTCACTTGTAAAAAAACACTTCTCTCTCTAAGTTATGTATTTGTAAAGTTTGGCTTTGGAAATAAAGGATAGCTCCCTTGGCGCTTCAACGGTTGTAAGTATTATTTCTAGTATTTATTCAACTGTTTATTTTCTTAGTTATAATGTTTAGCGCGATGAATAGTAGCTAAACTAGTAGTTCGGTAGAAGGGGCGCACTTGTATTATAAAATGTTTTAAGACTATTAACTTAGCGTCTAGTCTTAGTATTCAAAACTTGTTCTATGTGCCATATATCAAGTCAGAGTTTCCAAGGTTGAGTGGAAGCTGTCACAAGCAAAGCTCTGCCGTGGAAATTCGTGATCATACTCGGTAAGTGGAAGCTGTCACAAGCAAAACTTATCGAGGAGTTCGACTTATCTAAAACACCACTTGGTCAATAACGTAACTGGGAGATCAAGTGGATGCACTTACAGCTAAGATACTTCGAAAGGAGGAATTAGTTTTGCTTAGAACAAGTGTTGCTTTAAACAATGTTGCAAGTCTTGCGCTACGAAAGGGCCTCGATTCATCTTTGAATACTTAGATAATTCACTAAAGGTCAATGATAAACAGGATATAATACAAGGCCCCTGAAACCGAACATTTCTCTTTAATTATAAACCGTAATTTACTTTCCAGTATTAAAACCAACCAACCAACCAATCAATCAATCAATCACTTAGCTGGTAGCTTTAAAACCAACCAACCGACCTAAAACACGCTCTCTCGCTGGACAACCCCCTCAAAGAACATCTATTCCCCTGATTCCCTTGGGTTCGACCCCTACTTACCACTTGCTACCTAGTAGTATAGTTGCGAGTAGCGGACTATTATAAATTTATTCTTGACGTTTGCACATAACGACTGTGCATCCATCAAAATTGGCGCCGTTGCCGGGGAATCAGCCATCGGATAAAGTTCTTTGAATCGTTACGCGCTTCAAAACAACCATGTCTCGCGAAGAAAGTCACCATGACTACCAGGATAACGAAGAAATAAACCTGTACGATCAAAATGATGAGGTACCATTTCCATTCGTCGACGATCCGGAACAACTCATCAGAAACAGAAGAGCTCGTGATAGGGAAGCAGTCAGAAGAAACCAAGAATTACCCGAGGACCAAAATGCAGCTGGTCCAGTACAACCTCCTATTCATCCCCCACGACCACAACCTCAACCTCGATACATGCCAAGAAGAGAACCCGCTTTCGACGACTACTACGGGGACAACTACTACCGTGAACCAACTATGGGCGAGTTAAATGCCCCTAATTTCGAGACACGGCCGTGGTGCATCTATGAGAACCCTGAATTAGAAAACATAACCATCAACGCATCAGTGGCGCACAGCCTGCCAAAATTCTCAGGAGCTCAAGGAGAATCTGCCACAACTCACCTCCAACGCCTACATGGCATTTGCCAGAATCTAAAGCCCAATCGAGTGAATATGGACGACTTCAAATTAAAGGCGTTCTATTTTTCTTTCATAGACTCGGCAAGCGACTGGTTCCTTTCATTGCCTTCCGGAAGCATCAGAACATGGGCTCAGATGCAGAAGAAATTCTTAGACAAATACTACCCGGCTGGAAGAGCAATGCAAGTAAGGAAGCAACTACAGGAAATCAAACAAGGTCCCAATGAAACCATGTACGATTACCTGGAAAAGTTCAATCACCTAGAAAGGAGCTGCTGTACCCTTGGATTGCCCGAGAAACTCGTCATCGAGTACCTCATTGATGGATTAAGACCCTTAGACAAAATGCTCTTGGATGCCTCAGCGGGAGGATCCATGATGAATCTATCATTAAGTGACATAAGGAATCTCATCGCCAACGTTGCTAAAAATGCCCGATTTAGAGAAGAGACTACTCGTCAAGATGAATTCTCTCGATCAAAAAAGGTAGCACAAGCCGAGACATCAGTAAACTCCATGACTGAAGAGATGAAGCAGTTAAAGGAGATGATGATCGAGATCATACGTAGACAGCCAGTTCCGGTAAAACCTTGCGAGTTCTGTGGTTCTACAGACCACAAAACTGACGCATGCCCAACACTGATAGAAGAAGAACCGGCGGAAGTGAATATAGTGGGAGGATATCAAGAACACAACAACAACAACGATAGAGCTGGACAAAACAGACAGTACGGTCAAATATCCAACCCAGGTTGGCGTAACAACAACAGCTATCCACAGACGGAGACACAACCAGCTGTCCCTCAACTAGCGCAGTCATTCTACCAACCACCCCACCGACAATATCACCAGAACGCTCCATCGGCAGGCCAATATCACCAAAAAGGGCCAAATCAGTACCAAGCCAGCCCGAGCAATCAGCAGGAACCAAGCAAGTCGCTCAATGACACGATGAAGGAGCTCACGGGAAACATTAATCAATTGGGTACTTCACTACACCAGTACCAGGCAAAAACTGACGGGGCAATTTCAGAATTGACCAAACAAATGTCTCAGCTCGCCACCGCAATGTCAACACTCACTACTAAACCTGGCAGACTTCCTTCACAAACCGTCCAAAATCCTAAGGCGAACATAAGCATGATAAGGAGGTCAAACATGAAGGTTACTCTAGGAGAAGTAGCACGGTCCCCAACCTACAGACTTACAAACAATCACTTCAACCATAGGAGTCGACCTGATTGGAATCAAGGAGAAGTTTGACCCAATGATGGCAAAACGTGGGTTACGCATGCTGACAATGGACGGTACGCGTTTACTGTTTGCATAACACCGTCGCCGATCACACACTTTGACATTCCAGCATCTGGTTGGGACTCCCTAACTAATATTGTTGCTTCGAATCAAAATATTAAAGGGTCCGAGTATGCAAATCCTAAGCCAGGGAGTGGGCAGGATAGTCCGACAATAGAAAGAGCCCTCACTTCAGATCATGAGCCACAACTGGAAAGAAATAAAGACCCTGGGGCCTTTACAATCACCTGTGGTATTGGTGAAACCCAGATCCATAAATGCTTAGTTGATCTTGGGGCTGCTGTCAACGCCATGCCTTCCTCCTTGTATTACCTACTAGGACTTGGTCCGTTGAAACCACCTCGATCAAATATCGAGCTAGGAGATAAATCATGCATCCGCCCGGTTGGAGAACTGGAAGATGTAATACTCCATGTGGGAGAACTTGTCGTTGCTGCAGACTTCTATGTAATAACAACAGAAGAAACCTGCGAAGACGACCCACCAACAATAATATTGGGACGACCATTCATCTACGCCACTAAAGCAAGAATCGATGTGGGCAAGGGGTCATTATCACTTAAGTTCGGCGGCAAAATTGCACACTTCTACATTAATAAGAGCCGCCCGGACACAAAGAAACCGCCAGACATAACACCTATCTCAGATCACGGTGCACAGTTTTCTGACCTGTCATTAGAGACCAAAAAAGTATCAAGACCAGCAGCTATGGTCAAAGGTCTCCCGCCTTCTCAGAAACAATGGAAAGAGAAAACACCAAAACCATGGAGCTCTTACTCCAGCAAGAAGTCAGAAAGAAGCAACACTGGAACGGTGGCAAAGTTTGATTTGAGCCACCCATGGGACCTAAACCAGTAATCCACAACGAGGTACTGTCGAGCCAACGACGTTAAACAAGTGCACTGGTCGGGAGGTAACCCGACACTATCTTACTTTTCCGCACTTTAATTTCTGTCATTTAAATTCAGTATTTAGTTTTAAGCTTGCATAACTTTTGAACAAAGGCACGCCTTCGTTCAAAAGTGGGGGGTGAGAACCACCTATGTACATAAATAACATGCTTGCTGTTTTTTCTTTTTTTAGTAATAGTATCTTTTTGAAAATATGAACTTAAGAATGTGAAAAAGATAAATCATAGTTCATGCATTAACCTTGTGAAAATTCAACTGTTTAAAAACATAGAATGTAACTTTCCATTTGTCCTTTGTGCTGAGATAACTAGGGATGTGGAGTTGACATAAACTGCCCTAGAGAGGCTTGGCAAGCAATCAAAGGATCAGATCAAACTATATGGTTTTCGAAGTCAGTGGAGGCTGCACTTCGGGTTTCAGTGAAAATTGAAGTCATCTCCGCCATGCAATGCAAAAGGCGAGGACGGGAATTAGACCGTCCTATCTCCGGTCAAAGTAGCCGAGAAAATAGATGAGCGACCCTCATCTTGACCCGCGCAAAACGACAGTCAAAGTAGCCGAGAAAATAGATGAGCGACCCTCACCTTGACCCGCGCGAAAACGGCAAAAACGAGAGGAGCGGGGAGGTATTTCCATAGGCTTGCGGGCGATGATTGGACCTCCCAAAAAGGCTTGAGAAAATGGACTAGCAAAGCCACAAAAAGGCGAAAAGCTCGAAGAAGCAAATCAAGAGGCCAAAGGCCCAAAATTGTGAAGGTTTTAACCGAACAAAAAGTGAAGAACTCAAAAAGTCAAAACAAAGGCCAAATGCCGATTCACTACAAAAGCAGTCCCTCGCCAAAAGAAAATCAAAGTACTCAAACCATTGAAACCCGAACCGAATCACGTGCTAGAGAAAGCTACCAGAAAACCATATAGTGTGAGACGATCCCAAGATTGCAGTCCAGGAGCCTAAAAAGGGCTATCTCCCGAGACATCCAATATAATTTGCATCTCAGCACGGAGGTACAAGTATTAAGTTTCTTCTATTTATTTACGCAGTTTAATTTGGTAATAAGTAAGCAATGCATGAATTAGGATAGATCGAGTACCACAGTCTAATTTTCATATTTCAAAGCCAACTTAGAGTACAGCCCTTGAATAGCATTGTTCGGGACGAACAACTAAAAGTGTGGGGTGATCTGATGGACCAAAATTATACGAATCATAAATACAGTATAACCCCCTTATTTAGACATTTTGTCTATTTAACTTTTGCTTGTTAGTTCAGATATATTTTTGCAGGGTAATTCAGAGCTTAGAGAGAATACACATTAAAGAGGAGCTTTTAGAGCAGAAAAGATGTTACGAGTCAATCCAAGGTCAAGATCATATGCCGACTGAAGAAATATCAAGGATCCTGACGTTGAATCACTCATAATAAATTAATCAGAAGAATCAGGAGAGGAATCAAGACAGCCCGGGGAAGAAACACATTGACAGTTTTGTGAAAAGACTGCACAAAACTGTACAAAATTCACATTTGGGCAAGATGACCGGCCACTTGGGCAAGAGGTGGCCAAAGCCACCCCTCCTCCTCCCTCCACCACCGGCTACCGGCGGCTCTCCTCCACCATGACCGGCGGCTTTGCTCCTCCTCCACATGGCGCCTCCTCCTCTCCTTCCTCCATGTGTGGCCATCTCCTCCCTTCATTTTCTCCTCCAATCACCATGCAACACTTGCCTCCATCTCCTCCTCCTCCCATGGCTATATAAGGAGGAGCTCCTCCCCTCATTTTAATCATCCCTCACTTGTAAAAAAACACTTCTCTCTCTAAGTTATGTATTTGTAAAGTTTGGCTTTGGAAATAAAGGATAGCTCCCTTGGCGCTTCAACGGTTGTAAGTATTATTTCTAGTATTTATTCAACTGTTTATTTCCTTAGTTATAATGTTTAGCGCGATGAATAGTAGCTAAACTAGTAGTTCGGTAGAAGGGGCGCACTTGTATTATAAAATGTTTTAAGACTATTAACTTAGCGTCTAGTCTTAGTATTCAAAACTTGTTCTATGTGCCATATATCAAGTCAGAGTTTCCAAGGTTGAGTGGAAGCTGTCACAAGCAAAGCTCTGCCGTGGAAATTCGTGATCATACTCGGTAAGTGGAAGCTGTCACAAGCAAAACTTATCGAGGAGTTCGACTTATCTAAAACACCACTTGGTCAATAACGTAACTGGGAGATCAAGTGGATGCACTTACAGCTAAGATACTTCGAAAGGAGGAATTAGTTTTGCTTAAAACAAGTGTTGCTTTAAACGATGTTGCAAGTCTTGCGCTACGAAAGGGCCTCGATTCATCTTTGAATACTTAGATAATTCACTAAAGGTCAATGATAAACAGGATATAATACAAGGCCCCTGAAACCGAACATTTCTCTTTAATTATAAACCGTAATTTACTTTCCAGTATTAAAACCAACCAACCAATCAATCAATCAATCACTTAGCTGGTAGCTTTAAAACCAACCAACCGACCTAAAACACGCTCTCTCGCTGGACAACCCCCTCAATAAACATCTATTCCCCTGATTCCCTTGGGTTCGACCCCTACTTACCACTTGCTACCCAGTAGTATAGTTGCGAGTAGCGGACTATTATAAATTTATTCTTGACGTTTGTACATAACGACTGTGCATCCATCAGTGACCGGTGGCTTTGTGAAAGGGATGACTCATGGGTGGCCTCCAACCGGCGGCTTCCACCCCCTCCCCTTCACCCTTGGATGAAACCATGTGGTTTCATCTCATTTATCCATCTTCCTCACCTTTGGCTATAAATACAAGCCATTCTCCTCTCATTTGTATCATCCTCAAATCTCACTAACACTTATCTCTCTAGTTTTGGTACTTTGTAATCTTTGGTTTGAAATCTATAATATTCTTGTTGGTTCTTGAATATTGTAGATCATTCTTGAGTACTCTTGTTGGTTCTTGAGTACTCAAGCTTTACTTTATTATTCTTGAGTACTCTTGTCGGTTCTTGAAGTACTCATCCCTTTCCCTTACTGTCTTTACTTTCGAAAACTTTACTTTACTGTCTTTCAAAAAACCTTTTCAAGTACTTAGTTATGATGTCCTCTTCCATGGATATTTGTAGCTAAACTCTTCATTCGGTTAAAGGAGTGTACTTGTGTCATAAAATGTTTTAGACCCTGCACTTAGTGCCTCTATGTGTTCAAAACTTATTCTATGTGCCATATAACAGGTTAGAACTTCCAAGGTTGAGTGGAAGCTTTAATGGGCAAAGCTCTTCCGTGGGGTTCGTGAACATACTCGGGTAAGTGGATGCTTTAACGGGCAAAGCTTATCTGAGGAGTTCGACCTATTTCAAAAACCATTTGGTTGATCGTAACTGAAGATCAAATGGATGCACATAAGGCTAAGATACTTCGAAAGGAGGAATTAGTCTAAAATAGAACAAGTGTTTTAAACGATGTTGCAAGTCTTGTGCTAGAAATAGCCTCGATTCATCTTTGAACACGTAGTATGATCATTAGCGGTTAATGATAAACAACTATGATACGAGGCCCCTGAAACCGAATCTTTTCTTGACTTAAAACACCACCTGCACTTTACTTTCTTAGTATAAACTGCACTATCAACTGCTGACGTTCCGCAAGACTTGCCGATCACGCAACAACCGCTGTAAGTCTTCCTGTTTATTTTCAGTATTTACTTTTATGTCATTTACTTTTCCACACCAAAAACCAAAACCAACCAACCAATCACTTAGTTGTTAGCATTAAAACCTCAACCAACCTAAAAACACGCTCCCTCACTGTACAATCCTCTCAAAGAATAGCTTATCCCCCTAATTCCCTTGGGTTCGACCCCTACTTACCACTTGCTACCTAGTAGATAAGTCGCGAGTAGCGGACTTATAAATTTATTTGCACATTTTGCTCTGACGACAAGCAATCTGTCAATGGGTATGGTAGAGTCATAATCAGGTCGATCTTTGCTTTGTCCACTTCCATGCCTTCTTGTGAGACGATATGTCCCAATACTATTCCGTGTGTTACCATGAAGTGGCACTTCTCATAATTGAGCACTAAGTTCATGGACACACATCGTGCCAAAACCGTGCTCAAATTCCTTAAGCAAGCGTCGAATGTGTCTCCATTGATGGTGAAGTCGTCCATGAAGACTTCTATGAATATTCTGATCATGTCCGAGAAGATGCTGGTCACCACTCTTTGAAACGTCCCCGGAGCATTGCATAGACCGAATGACATTTTTCTGAAGGCGAATGTGCCGAATGGGCAGGTGAATGTAGTCTTCTCTTGGTCCTCAGGTGCTATGGGGATCTGGTTGTAGCCCAAGAACCCGTCCAGGAAGCAAAAGTATGGCTTGCCCGCCAGTCGGTCTAACATTTGATCGATGAATGGTAGTGGGAAATGGTCCTTCCTTGTGACGGCGTTCAATTTTCTGTAGTCGATGCACATTCTCTAGCCGTTCTTGACCCTTGTTGTCACCATTTTCCCTTCGGTATCTTCTTCGACCGTGATCCCAGTTTTCTTCGGGACCACATGTACTAGACTTACCCATTGGCTATCTGATATGGGATAGATAACGTCCGCATCTAGTAGCTTCTGTATTTCTTTTTGGACGATTTCCATCATGATAGGGTTGAGTCGTCGTTGAGGCTCTCTTGATGGCTTTGCTCCATTTTCAAGTAGAATACGGTGCATGCATACAGCCGGGCTGACTCCTCTTAAGTCGGCTAGAGTCCATCCAATAGCCAACTTGTGTTGTCTCAACACTTTTATCAGACTTCTCTCCTGACCTGCTTCCAAGCCACTCTTGATGATCACTGGAAGTGTGTTATTATCTCCTAGGAAAGCGTACTTCAGATGTCCGGGCCGGGGCTTCAATTCTATTTTGGGAGCTTGCATCACCGAGGGCAGAAAAGTATTTGATTCGAATAATTTTACCTCGTTGACTTCATATTCTGGTGTGAGAGGCTCCGAGATTGTTAAGTGGGCCACCGTTTCATGCAAGTCTTCGGTCAATTCGTATGAGCCTTCAGCTCCATTGAGTATGGCTTCTAAGGGGTCCGCTCTTGGTTCTGGTTGAACTTCTTGGACCAGGTCGTCCAAAGCATCGAGAGCGTGTACTTCCTCGAGTTCCATAGGGTGCTTCATTGCTCGGAATATGTCAAAGCTGAAGATCTCTCCTTCCACTTCCATTGAGAGCATCCCACTTCCACAGTCTATCTTCATTTTTGATGTTTTGAGAAATGGACGGCCGAGAAGGATAGGTGCGTGGTCTATTGGTCCGCCATTTTCCATTTTTAAGACGTAGAAGTCTGCTGGAAATACCAATTCTCCTACTTGTACCAGGACGTCTTCTATTTTGCCCTCAGGTTGTTTGCAAGATCGGTCTGCTAGCTGGATAGTGAGAACTGTGGGTTCGAGTGGTCCAATCCTAAGGCATGAGTAGATAGAGAAGGGAAGCACGTTGATTGACGCTCCAAGGTCTAGCATGCAGTTCTCGATCCGGATGTTGCCAATTGTGCATGGAATGGTATAGGTCCCTGGATCTCCGCATTTGGGGGGCACCTTTCGTTGTATGACAGCCGACACGTTCCTACTCATCAGCTCTTGATCATATCTAGTACTCCTCCTCCGGTTGGTGCAAAGTTCTGTTAAAAACTTAGCATATCGAGGGATTTGCTTGATGGCTTCCAAGAGGGGGATGTTGATTTCGACTTTGCTGAATAACTCAAACACGTCCTCATCCATGACATGTTGTTTTTGCACACGAGTAGGTACTGGAAATGGAAGTGTTGCGCTGATTTTGGGGGTTTCGGTTCTGGGTACCGGGCGCTCCTTGTGCTCTTTGAACGCTGGAACCGGGCTGGCCGTTGGTACCGGGCCAGGCCTGTGTTCTTCGGGTGCGTCCCCTTCTTCTACGGCTGCGTCCTGCTCTTCCTCGGCTGCGTCTTGCTCAAGAGTTTCGCGAGCCTCGGGCCTCATTTGTTCTTCTCCAGGCAACCTTGGGCTTTTGTCCTCCTCTTGCTCCATGGGTTTGACGGCAAGCTTTCTCCCACTCCTTAGGGTCATGGCACTTACGTTTTCCTTCGGGTTTTGGACGGTTTTTTAAAGGAAGTTTGCCAGGTTCATTAGTGAGCGCGGATATTGCGGTAGCGAGTTGGGACATGTGCTTCTTCACGTCGGCTATTGCTCCATCATTTTTCGCCTAGTTTTGATGCATAGTAGTACTCAACTACTGCACAGTGCCTGACAATTGCTGCACAGTACCCGAGGACTCCTTCATCATGTCCTCCAGCCACTTGTTTGGTCCTTGCTGATTACTCGAGCTGGCTTGGTATTGATTTGGTCCCTTCTGTTGATATTGGCCCGTCGGGTACTGGTTTGGTCCCCTTTGTTGGTATTGGCCCGCTAGTGGGGCGTTCTGGTTGTACTGCTGGTGGGGCGGTTGATAGAATGACTGAGCTGGTTGAGGTGCGGCTTGTTGTGTCACCCTTGGAGGGTGGTTCTCATTTTTCCAGCTCGGGTTGGTTGCTTGACCATACTGCCGGCTTGGACCGGCGTGGTTGTTGTTGTTATTGTACCCTTGATATCCCTCTACTGCATTTACTTCTTCCGGTTCCTCTACTATTAATGTCGGGCATGCGTCGGTTTTGTGGTCCGTAGAACTACAGAACTCGCAAGGCTTTACTAGAACTGGCTGCCTTCGCATGATTTGCATCATTATTTCTTTCATTTGTTTCATCTCTTCTGTCATGGAGTTTTCTGACGTCTCAGCTCGTGCTACGTTTTTTGTTCGGGAGAACTCATCTTGCCGAGTGGTCTCCTCTCTAAACCGAGCATTTTCATCAACGTCAGCGATGAGTTTTCTTATGCCGCTCAATGATAATTTCATCATGGACCCTCCAGCTGAAGCATCAAGAAGCTTTTTGTCTAACTAAGTCAGTCCATCAATCAGGTATTCGATGATGAGCTTCTCGGGTAGTCCAAGAGTGCAGCAGCTTCTCTCCAGGTGGTTGAATTTCTCCAGGTAGTCGTACATGGTTTCATTAGGTCCCTACCTTATGTCCTGCAGTTGCCTTCTTACTTGCATCGCTCTTCCTACTGGGTAGTATTTATCTAGGAACTTCTTTTGCATCTGAACCCATGTTCTGATGCTTCCCGAAGGTAATGAAAGGAACCAGTCGTTTGCCGAGTCAATGAGGGAAAAATAGAACGCTTTTAACTTGAAGTTGTCTATATTCACTCGATTGGGCTTTAGATTTTGGCAAATGCCATGTAAGCATTGGAGATGAGTTGTCGCAGATTCTCCATGAGCTCCTGAGAATTTTGGCAAGCTGTGGGCCACTGACGCGTTGATGGTAATGTATTCTAGTTCAGGGCCCTCGTAAATGCACCATGGCTGTGTTTCGAAATCTGGGGCATTGAGTTCTCCCATAGTAGGTTCACGGAAGTTGTTATCCCCATAGTAATCATCGAAGACGGGTTCTTGCCTTGGCACTTGTCAAGGTTGAGGGGGTGGGGGATATCTAGGGGGCTGTACTGGACCAGCTCCATTTCGGTCGTCAGGTGGTCCTTGGTTTCTTCGGATGGCCTCCCTATCACGAGCTCTTTGGTTTCGGATGATTAGTTCTTGATCATCGACAAAATGTGGCGGTGCTTCATTATTTCGATCGAACAGATTCATCTCGTCGTCATCCTGATAGTCATGGTGGCTTCCTTCACGAGACATGGTTGTGCAGAAGCGAGTTCGAAAGAGAAAAGAAAAAGAGAAGAACAGTTAATCAAAGGCTAACTCCGCGGCAACGGCGCCAATTTTGACGGAGCCCACCGCACTGTCGTTATGGTGCGATGTTCTCTGTGCAAAAATAAATTTATATCTCCGATACTCGCGACTTAACTATTTTGGGTAGTTAGTGGTAAGTACGGGTCGAACCCAAGGGAGTCAGGTGAATACTTGTTCTTTCGAAAAGGGGGGATTAAATAAAGCAGTTGGAGGGTTGGTTTTGGTTTTAGTACTGAAAAGTAAAGTGCGAGTCTTGACAGAAAATAAACAGTTGATATGGTACTGAAAGTAAAGTAACAGTTGATATTACAATTAAAGGAAAGATTCGGTTTCAGGGGCCTTGTATCATATTTTTGTTTATCATTGACCTTTAATGATCATACTAAGTGTTCAAAAGTGAATCAAGGCTATTCCTAGCACATGACTTGCCACACCGTCTAGTCTTTTGCAAGACAAAGAACTCTTGTTCTAGTATGTGCATCCATTTGATCATCATTCCTGATAAACCAAATGGTGTTTTAAAGAGGTTGATTTCCACAGATAAGATGTGCTCTTCCGAGGCTCCACTTATCCACTTATCCACGGAAGATCACGAACCCATGGCAGAGCTTTGCTCTTCCGAGCATCCACTCAACCAATGGAATTTTGACCTAATATATGGCACCTAGAACAAGTTGAACACAAAGAGGCACTTAAGAGAAGGGTCTAAAACATTGTATGATACAAGTACACCCCTTCAACCGAATGAAGTGTTTAGCTACGAATATCCATGGAACAGGACATCATAGCTAAGTACTTGAAAAAGTAAAGGTTTTGAAAGACAGGAAAAGTAAAGATTTTGGTTGTAAAGACAGGAAATTAAAGTACTTTGAAAGACAATAAAGTAAAGAAAAGAGTACTTACAAAAAACGTTGAGAGTGCTAAAGATCAAGCTTCGATTCCAAAGTAAAGCGATTACATGATTGTGCCCACAAAAGCTAGAGAGATAAGTGACTTGTGACTTGTGCTTCTTGCACACAAAATGGGATGATTTACAAAGGCAATGGAGGTCTCTATTTATAGGCTTAGAGGAGGAGATGGATGTGGATGAGAGGCCTGACACTTGTCAAATGGGGGGGGAGGAAGAGCAAAAGCCATCGGGGTGAGGTGTCCCCTTCTCTAGCCGCCGGCCACATGGAGGAGAAGGAGTGGATGATGGCTTAGCCGCCGGCCACATGGAGGAAGGAGAGTGATGGAGTGAGTTTGTGATCTCATACCAAAAAGCCATCGGTCCTTTCAGCTCTGGACTGACTCTGGTTGCCCTTCGGTTGGACTTGTTTTGAGGGATTCCACGTCAGGTTCTTGAAAGTCGGAATTTGGTCGTGGCCTGGAATGACTCGTAATTCATTTTCAGCTTTAAAAACTCCTCCTTAGCCTGTATTCTCTCTAGACTTCAAAATACCCTGTAGATAAATATCGAAACTAACAAGAAAAAGTTAAATAGACAAAGAGTCTAATTTGGTGGGTTTAACTGTGTTTATGATTCATACAATTATGGTCCATCACTCTCTAAGCTTCTTCTCTGTCGACCGACTCGATGGGCGATGAATTCACGAGCACTGGAGTGCCTCCTTTCTCGACCGACTGGCGGTCCAGTCGACCGATTCGATGGTCAATGTTTGAGCGCTCTTCTTAAGTTTGTGTACCCAGTCGATCGACTGGAGCACTTTTCTGCCCAAAGTTTGCTCTAGCCTTCGATTTTTCCCCGAGTTTCCTCATTTGGGATTTGACACTGAGATATCGTGCTTTGTACCTGAAACGTACGAAAAGAGATCAAATGACATCAAATAATCGCCGGAAATGAACTAAAGCTATAGTGAGATACGGTATTAACAAGTCGAAAACTCGACTTTTTAACACTCCACACTTAAGCTTTGTTCGTCCCGAACAAAGTATGCAAATATGCCAAGGTCATGCAAATGCCGAAATGCTAGCGGTGCTATGTTTTTCATCTATTTGCCTCACTAGATTTCACAAGGTCTCGATCATTATTTCCAAACATGTTATTGGAAGAAACATAAGACGAGTATGTACAATCTAACTAGCTCCTTTTCGTAGGCGTTACGAATGCATTTAGCGTATGCATTAAGCCTTTAAACCCTAGGCTACCCTAGTGGACGAGTATAGTCTCGTGAGAGTTTTCAGAAAAGGGAATACTCACAAATCCCAAATGCACCTATCCCATGAGAGTTAAAAGTAAGAGTGTTCAACCGAAGCTATGATTTCTCAAAACAAATTCCTCACCCCACGCTAGGACTACCATCACAATATCATCAAAAGAACTTTCGAACCACTTTGAGAACCTTTGAGGTTGTGGATTCAAGGTCATCAATACTAGAGCTATCAATCGTCTCATCCAAAAGTCTATTCATTTTCAAGGCTATACAATAGATGTGAAGTTTTTAGTTTGCACAAAAATTGTCAATTGCTCACCTATGCTAGCTAGGGCTAGTCCATGGGGTTGCGACATGGAACTCATTTCCAAGTTTTAGGCGCTTAAGCCGTAATCCATAAGGGAAGAGGAGTTCGACACTAGAGTTGTCAATAAACATGCATAGACCAAATGATTACTCCCGTGCAAGCACATGGATCGTCCAAGAGTCGTTCTAACAAGCGCACAATGCAAATGATGAATCCCGCACAAATGAAGAATGGAGGAAAAACATAGAGTCAAGTTTTAAGTGCTTCTTATTTTCTTTTTGAAATGGCCTTTGGCCTACAAATGCTTTCGAGGGGGGACTTACCTCCCTAACCCCCGGCATTTGTATATATTGGGAGCAAAACTTCTCGTGATCTTTGAGAAAGGTTTTAGTCGGGGCTTTGCCCTCTTTGACCGCAAACATTTTTTTTTGAATGGGGCCTATTTTTCGCCCTCTTTTGATTTTGACTCCACACTTAAAACTTGACAATATGTTCAAAAAGTGTATGGGATGTGCGGGAATCAAACAATGAACAAGGCACTATGTTAGAGAACTCAAGTCACCAAGGAGCATTCAAATGGTCTAAGTTTTTCACGAGGGATTTAAAAGGTGCTTGCTATAACTTGATCCAAGGTATTTCAACGAAAATATTTAGAGAATTGGATAGATGAAAGATAGCAATGATTTTGGCTTTCAAGAATACACGTTCAAAGGACTAGGTCGGTTCTAAGTTCAAGATCCAATAAATGTGACAAATAGGCTAGATGTGATTTATAGGAATTAAGAATCGATAGTCACAAGCCTATATGGTTAAAAACACTCTCTTGTAGGGATAAGGTGCAAAAGATGCAAGTGTCCATCTAAAAATGATATGCATGGCATGCAAACATGTGAACTATGCGCATCAAACCACTCCACACTCAATTCAAGCTTAGTCCCTAAGCGCAAAGAATGATAAATTAAAGGCAAAGGCGCATAGGAACTCCCCTCGTTTGTAGTGCCGGTGATATAACCCTTGGGAGTTAGAATAACCTTTTGGTTGCAAATGTAACAATGAAGGTGAGTTTGGACGTGATAAGAATATGTAAGTGTATATCCTGTAGAGTGAACAGTATAAATGGTAAACACCTTCAATATCATGGAAAATGTAGCATACAACTAAAGGCAAGTAAGGGAAAATTTCACCAAAATGGACTACATCATCCAAAATTGCGCCAAAAGGCGACTTAACATCCAAAACTATCATCCAATGCGACAAGTCAAAGAAAAGATACATGTGTAAATCAAGAAGAAGCATGGACTCATGATGTAGCCTCATCGCCTCCCGGACTGATCAGCCTAGCTGAATCTCCAACCTCCTCATTCACTATCGTGGGACCAGTGAGTAGGGGGCTATCCTCTCGAAAAGAGCGAACTGGCTCCGCGGCCCCTCCTGTGAGACGTGACCCCGCCTCCCCGACTCTGGAAGCTGGCATGGAAGGCAATGGGGAGGCGCCACGGGGAGCAGAGATCTCCAGAGCTAGTGGAGGAACGATGTGGGTGCTTGGACCACCGGCAAAGGAAAGGACTGTAGACCGGAGCCAATCCCACTCCTGGCGAGATCTCAACGCCTCAGCTCGAGTAAAGGCATCAAGACTAGCAAGCCCACTCCTCAAATTAGCGATGTCAGAGGAGACTCGCTCTCTCCACTCGACCCAATCACCGGTGGGAGGGGCAGCACCCTCAACAGCCGGCTCCTCAATGCCTGGCTCAACGATGGGAGGCTCCTCAGGAATGGGGGCTGCTGGCTCGTCGAACGGAGGAGGTGAGTGTGCAGGGAAGGAAGGAGGGGATGGGGTGAGGTTGGCTAGGCAGTAGAGTGGGTTCTCCATCTTGAACACCCTCCTCCTTTGCAAGGCATTAGTCACGAGACCCTCTTGATGAGGCTTCCTGTCGACCTCCCAAGTCTTCCCGTCCCTCTTGAGGATATGCATGTGCTTCATGGTGTCCATATCAAGTGTGCTCTTGTTAGGCTCGGGGCATCCCTCATGGCCGAAGGTGAAGTTACACCTTACGGCAATCAAAGTAATCAAAGAGCCGCCTCCCAAAGCCCGGTTCCTCGTGCCTTCCTTCACACTATTCTTAAAACGGGTAGCAAGGGTAGCAAGCCAATCTATACCCTCCTCGTGATCAATAGCTAACATGATGTCCATATCCGGGAGAGTAAACGAACGAGCCTTCGCCGTCCCGGTGTTAATCCCAATAGCAATAAGATGATGGACTATCTTCCACACCGGGTCGGTGATTGCCGAAGAATTGTAAGAAGATATGAACCACTCATTCCTCCTCGAAATTCGCCTCCAGAATTTGCTCTGATCATGTTCGGTGTATTTACGGGACTCGGCATCATAAGGAGGGAATTGATGGACCATATTTATATGATTCATTAAGATAGTTAAACCCACCAAATTAGACACTTTGTCTATACAACTTTTACTTGTTAGTTTCACTTTTGTTCTATAGGCTATTTCGAGGATTAGAGATGAAACGAGCTAAAAAGAAGTTCTTAAAGCTAAAAATGGATTACAAGTCATTCCAGGCCACGACCAGATTCTGGCTTTACAACCTTCATGAACCCAACGTGGAATCACTCAAACATGTCCCAATGACTTGTTCCAAACCTCAACAAAGATCAAGAACTCAAGTCAATGCAAAGTCTAGCCACCCATGTGCAAGGCTTGTGCCTTGTCTTTTGATTGCAACCATGATGCAACCAAGCTCTAACCGGAGTTGAGGGGGAACCGATGGCTTTTGGGAGACAAATATCACAACCCACTCACTTCCTCCTCCACCTCATGGCCGGCGGCTTTGGCTTGGGGAGTGACACATGGCCGGCGGCTTTGGGGAAAAGCCACCTATGGCCGGCGGCTTAGGCTCTCCTCCTCTCCCCCTTTGCCATGTGTTTGGCCCTCCTCCTCTCCCCTTGCCTATAAATACCACATTCCCTCTCCTTTGTTCAATGTCCCAAAATTGTAGTCTCAAGTCTCATAGTCCTTGTAGAAAATCTCTCTAGATTTTAGGCACAATCCTTGTAAACACTTTACTTTGATATTGGAAGCTCCAAGTTTGTTATTGAGTACTCTTGTTGGTTCTTGAAGTGCTCAAGCTTTTCCTTGTCTTTTACTTTAAAAAAACTTTACTTTTTGTCTTTCGAAAACCTTTACTTTTCAAGCACTTAGCTATGATGTCCTCTTCCATGAATAATCGTAGCTAAACCCTTCATTCGGTTGAAGGGGTGTGCTTGTATCAAAACATGTTTTAGACCCTTCTCTTAGTGCCTCTATTGTGTTTAAACTTGTTCTATGTGCCTTATATTAGGTTAGAACACTATTGGTTGAGTGGAGGCTCGGAAGAGCAAAGCTATTCCATGGGGTTCGTGAACATACGTGGTTAAGTGGAGGCTCAAAAGAGCAAAGCTATTCTGTAGAGTTCAACCTCTTTAAAACACCACTTGGTTGATCGGAAATGATTGATCAGGTGGATGCACATAAGGCTAAGATACTTCGAAAGGAGGAATTAGCCTAAATAGAACAAGTGTTCTATGTCTTGAAAAGGACTAGATGGTGTGGCAAGTCGAGTGCTAGAAATAGCCTTGATACACTTTAAACACGTAGTATGATCATTAGAGGTCAATGATGAACAGATTTATGATACAAGGCCCCTAAAACCGAATCCTTTCCT
Organism: Rhodiola kirilowii; assembly: GCA_033675215.1. Lineage (NCBI taxonomy): Eukaryota > Viridiplantae > Streptophyta > Magnoliopsida > Saxifragales > Crassulaceae > Rhodiola > Rhodiola kirilowii. The sequence continues at coordinate 36,840,999 of CM066193.1, forward strand.
TTAATTAAAACATCACCTGTCACTTTACTTTCAGTCTCATTATCAACTACTTATTTTCAGTCATTTACTTTCAGTACTTTAATTTCGGCACATTTACTTTCAGTAATTTACTTTCTGTCGCTTATTACAGACCCTTTCAATATCAGTCCATACCAAAAGTATGTTGATTAGTCGATATTGAATTCAACTGTTCCAGCAATTTACTTTCAGTAATTTACTTTCAGTCGCTTATTACATACCCTTTCAATATCAGTCCACACCAAAAGTATGTTGATTAGTCGATATTGAATTCGACTGTTCCAGCACTTTACTTTTCTGTATTTACTTTCAGTCCTGTATTTACTTTCTTTACTTTCAGTCATTACTTTTCAGTACTAAAATCACAACCAACCCACATTACTTTCAGTACTAAAATCACAACCAACCCCCAACTGTCTTATTTAATTTTCCATTTTCGAAAGAAAAACTATCCACTAATTCCCTTGGGTTCGACCCCTACTTACCGCTTTACTACCCAATAGTAAAGTCACGAGTAGCGGACTTATAAATTAATTTTGTACACATTGCCTCGCGACAAGGCAGTGTTGTCAGGAATCCTAGCCAATCTCGAATCATATTCTCCTTTATCTCAAAATCCCTTCCTCCCAAAACAAATTTCCATATATACTCCCTTCCTTCTTCCCCCTCCACTCTAATCCAATCAAAAAAGCATATGAACTCCTTTACTACCCTCTCGTAGGAACCGGGATCATCATTAAGTAGAAAGCTCAAACCACAACGAGTGAGGAGCGAATGTACCTCATCCGTGACGGTGCTATCAATTCCACGAAGGAATCCCATGTCGGGGTAGAGAGTAGGAATGACCGTCTTCCTCTTCTTCACAACCCTAGCATGAATGGTCCAGTGCGCCTCATCTCTAAACTCTAGGGGCACCGAGAAAGGGTAAGGGGTCGGGAAAGGTAACGGTCCCTCCAATGGTCCCTCATTCGGCAATACCGGGACGATGGCACTGGAGAATGGTGCAAAAGCTGGAGGAGAGGGAACTGTCGGCGCTGGAGGTGAAGGAGCTCTAGGCAATGTGGGCAAAGGGGCTCTTTTCTTCTTCGCCGGTTTCCTCGGTTGCTGGCTTTTCTTTTTGGGACGAGGTACGGGGGAAACCGGTGTAGTGTCTATCTCTTTGTCCGAGTCTGACCCATGGTCCGCTAATGAACCCCTTAGCAACTTCCTCTTGCGGGTAACAATAGGCCTATCATCCTCGTCGGATTCATGGTATTCATCAATTTGATCATCTACCGACGGCTCAAAAGCGACATCCTTGCCTTTGGATTTGGAACTGGACGGGGCACCGATACGAGGCATGATCAATGTGGAAACAAGAACAGAAGATTGTGCTTGAGAAAATACCCACTGAACCTTAATTGAGTCGGTCGACTGGGGGAATAAGGCAGTGGCCAGTCGGTCGACTGGAGGGGAAATTCCGGTCGATTTAGGTCAAATTTGGGGATTTCTCCGGGAGGCTTTGGTGGTTGAAATCGATGCTTGGGTTTTGTTGGCGGGATGATGGGGAGTAATTTGAGCGGTTGAATGGGTCGATTGGGTGGCAGACGGAGGAGATCAGACGGTTTGAAACTTTCTGATCGGAACGGGATGTGGCGGCTGTTTTATGGCGAGGCGGTGAGGTATGGGTGGGAAGACGACGGCGAGGTGGTCGGAGGAAGGTCGGAGGGTGAGTGGATGCTTGGTCGAGGTGGTCGGAGAAGATTTGAAGGCGGCCGAGGATTTTAGGGTTGGAGGATTTGAAATCGGGAGAGATGAAGATTGAAGAAGGAAAAATGCCGTTTTGACAAGGGAAATCCCAGACGATCGACCGAGGGTTGAGTCGGTCGACTCGATTGGCATGAAAATAGTGTCCCGCTGATCCTTGGCCAACTCGACCGACTGGAATATTGGCCTTCTCCCAGTCGATCGACTGGGGGCAAATTTTAGCTTCAATGAGTTTTGTTCTCTGTTTTGGCTCCCAACTCCACACTTAGATTTTTACTCCGCATTCATGAATAGGCATCACTCAATATTCACAAAATTCAATTCAAACATAGTCATGCTTCACAAAGAAATCACTAGCATACATATAATTTTCAACAAAACGCAAGTTAGGACTATCCACTCCACACTTAAAACATCACCATCCCCTAGATAATACATCCAAGCTCAATTCCACACCAAGCACACCAAATCATGCAGTTTAAACCACCCTAGCACCGTGCTCTCATACAAAGTCTAATATTCTCATGCCAAACATATAAGAGAGAAATTTGCATAAGTGGACAACTTACAAACCGGGGTACCTCCCGTGAGGGCCTAGTTTAACGTCTTGGCCAAGACCGAGCCGAATCACTTCTTAAGAAACACACTCGAGGAGTCCTTTGCTAGGATCCCTCCTCAAGCGGATTATAGCTTCTCTATGGGTCGGTTAAAGTGTAGGTCATGTTTTGCTCATCCCGAACTTCCTCTCTATAATGCTTGAGCCTTCGTCCATTTGCCGTGAATCGTTCCGTCATTGTTGAGCAACTCTACATGGCCATCTTTGTGAGGCTTGTGGACGGTGAAAGGACCACTCCATCGGCTTCTCAATTTTCCCAGGAATAGTTTGAGCCTAGAGTTGAAGAGTAAGACTTTCTCCCTCTTTTTGAACTCACGACGGAAGATTCTCTTGTCGTGCCATTTCTTTGTCTTCTCCTTATAGATTATAGCACTCTCGTAGGCTTCATTCCTTATTTCTTCCAGCTCATGGAGTTGAAGGACTCTATTGTCTCCCGCCGTTTGTAAATCCATGTTCAAGAGTTTAATTGCCCACATCGCCTTGTATTCCAATTCTACCGGCAAATGGCACGGTTTCCCATATATAAGACGATAGGGGGACATCGCAATAGGAGTTTTGAAAGCCGTACGATAGGCCCATAGAGCATCATCTAGCTTAGATGACCAATCTTTTCTTGAGCTTCCCACAGTCTTTTCTAGAATGGCCTTGATTTCCCGATTTGAGATTTCCACTTGCCCAATTTTTTGTGGGTGATACGGCGTCGCAACCTTGTGGCTTACTCCATACTTGCGAAGTAAGGCTTCAAAATGTTTTTCCTTAAAGTGTGAACCGCCATCGCTAATGACGGTCCTAGGAACTCCAAATCTCGGAAAAATAATCTTCTTGAATAGCTTGGTGTCAACTTTAGCATCGCAAGTATGGGAGGCGACGGCCTCTACCCATTTGGAGACATAGTCGACCGCGACCAATATATATTGATTCCCATATGAGGACAGGAAAGGACCCATATAATCTTTGCCCCAAACATCGAATATTTCAACCGGGAGAATGCTTTGTTGGGGGATTTCGTGCCACTTAGAGATATTTCCCGTCCTTTGGCATTGGTCGCAAGCCTTTACGAATTCGGAAGCATCGCTAAAGAGAGTAGGCCAATAGAAGCCGCTTTGTAGAACTTTTGACGCCGTTTTTGCTCCACTACCATGTCCTCCATATTGTGATGAATGACAATGGTATAGAATATCTCTCATTTCTTCTCCGGCGACACAAGTTCTATATAATCCATCCGCACATAGCCTATATAGGTAGGGCTCATCCCAATAATATCTCTTTGTCTCGGACAAGAACTTTCTCTTTTGATGGTGGTTCATGTCGTGAGGAACGATCCCACAAACCACGAAGTTTACCAAGTCCGCATACCATGGGAGGGCCTCCGCCTCAACTCTCATAAGTTGTTCTCCAATGAATGAGTCATCAACGGGCCTAGTATCCTCTTCAAGCTCTTCATTTCCTTCAAGCCTCGATAGGTGATCGGCCACCACATTTTCTACCCCCTTTTTATCTTTGATCTCTATATCAAACTCTTGGATCAATAGGATCCATCTTATCAATCTCAGCTTAGAGTCTTTCTTTGCCAAAAGGTACTTGATCGCCGCGTGGTCGGTGAACACAATAGTCTTTGATCCCACTAAGTATGAACGAAACTTGTCAAAGGCATACACAATAGCAAGGAGCTCTTTTTCGGTTGTAGTGTAGTTCAATTGAGCTCCATTTAGAACCTTGCTTGTGTAGTGAATGGCATGAAGTTTCTTGTCCACCCTTTGTCCAAGCTCCGCCCCAACGACATAATCACTTGCGTCACACATGAGCTCAAAGGGCAAATCCCAATAAGGAGGTTGGATAATCGGAGCCGACACCAATGCCTTTTTCAACTTCTCGAAGGCCACCAAGCATTCTTCATCAAACCGGAACTTGGTGTCATTGCATAATAGGGTTGTTAAAGGCTTTGCAATCTTCGAGAAATCCTTAATAAATCTTCTATAGAACCCGGCATGGCCTAGAAAGCTCCTTATCCCCTTGACATCTTTCGGAGGTGGCAATTTTTCCATAACCTCTATTTTAGCCTTGTCCACCTCAATTCCTCTCTTTGAGACCAAGTGTCCAAGCACTATGCCTTCCTGCACCATGAAATGACATTTTTCCCAATTAAGCACAAGGTTCGTCTCAATACATCTTTTCAACACTTTTGCCAAATTGGCTAAGCAATCATCAAAAGAGGAACCATAAACAGAAAAGTCATCCATGAACACTTCCATGATTTCCTCAATAAATTCCGAAAATATAGCCATCATGCATCTTTGAAAGGTACCCGGCGCATTACAAAGTCCAAAGGGCATTCGCCGATAGGCAAATATTCCATATGGACATGTAAAGGTGGTTTTCTCTTGATCTTGTGGATGAATAGGGATTTGGAAAAATCCACTATATCCATCAAGATAGCAAAAGTAGTCATGCTTAGCTAGTCTTTCCAACATTTGATCAATAAAAGGAAGTGGAAAGTGATCCTTTTTTGTGGCTTGGTTGAGTTTTCTATAATCTACACACATACGCCAACCGGTTAAGGTCCTTGTGGGAATCAATTCATTTTTGGCATTTTTAATCACCGTCATTCCCCCCTTTTTGGGCACCACATGAATGGGGCTCACCTATTTGGAGTCCGTAACGGGGAAAATGATTCTCGCATCTAGCAATTTTAAAACTTCGTTTTTCACTACCTCTCGCACAATAGGGTTTAATCTCCTAGCCCTCTCCCTAGATGGCAAACTATCACTCTCTAGATTGATTTCATGCATGCACAAGTTGGGACTTATCCCCTTTAAATCATCAATAGAGTAGCCAATAGCATCCTTATGTTCTCTAACAACATCAAGCAATTTCAAGGTTTCATTGGCATTCAACGAAGCATTCACAATGATAGGCGAAGTAGAATTAGGGCCTAATAACTCATACCTTAGGCTTGTTGGTAGAGGTTTTAACTCTACCGAACAAGACTCCTTACCTTTGTCGCTTTGAGTATCCCCTTCACTTTCTTCCTCCAAGATAGCCCAACAATCGGCAAGCTCGGGCAACTCATTATCAAGGTCAATCGCACTCATGAGCAAGTTAGGCACATCATACATTTCATAAGTATCAACAAGGTCTAGATAATTACAAGTCATGGTAGAACTAGGACCTTTTTGTGCCTTTTCTAGATTAAATTCAACTTCCTCATCACCTACCCTCATGGTAATTGACCCCTAAGTAGTATCAAATATAGCCCCCGCGGTGTAGAGGAAGGGCCTTCCCAATAGAATGGGAATTTCATTGTCCTCTTCCATCTCTAACACCACAAAATCCCCCGGAATGTAGAAATTCCCTACTCTAACCGGGACATCCTTAAGAATTCCCCTAGGAAATCTTGAGGAGAGGTCCGCGAGCCTTAGAATCATTGAGTTGGTTTAGGCTCACCCATTATTAACTTTTTGCACAAAGAATAAGGCATCAACGATATGCTAGCACCCAAATCACACATAGCACGTTCAATTTTAATGTCATTTATATAGCATGAAATGGAAAAGCTACCGGGATCCTCAAGCTTTGGTGGCATGCGCGGTTGAAGTATGGCACTACATTCTCCATTGAGGGACACCGTGTCGACATCCTCGATTGTTCTCCCGCAAGTAATAACATCTTTTAGAAATCTTGCATAAGAGGGAGCTTGAGTGATTACCTCGGTGAAGGGCATTGTGACATAGAGCTTCCTCATCATCTCGGCGAACTTCGAGAATTGCTTATCATTGCTCTTCTTCTTCAGCCTTTGGGGAAAAGGAATAGGAGGAGTGTATACTCTTGGTTCGTCTTTCTCCTTTTCTACCTCACTTTCCTTTTGAGCTTGAGGGTTAGGGACCTCTTCATCCAACTCTTCAATTTCAGCACTAGCTTGGCCTCCAAGATCGAAGGAAACCCTCTTCTTCTTTGGTAGTTCGCTCTCTAGCTCCGTCCCACTTCTCAAAGTCACCGCGTTGCAATGCTCTCTATTTCCTTGGTCGGGTCTAGCCGGTAATTTCCCGGGTGCCCTTGTAGATGATTCGGCTTGGTGAGCTATTTGGGTCTCAAGCATCTTGTTGTGGATTTCCAACCTTTGATTTGATTGCTTAACCTCATTCAACTCTTGCCTCATCTCATTTTGGTTTGCTAGGAGCTTTGCAAACATTGCCTCAACGCCGGAGAGTTCATTAGAAGGTTGTGGAGGAGGGTCAACTTGTTGGTATGGTTTTTGAGCTTGAGTTTGGTATTGTTGCCCTTGGTTTTGGTTCCTTTGAAGCAAAGTCGGTCCTTGACTTTGATATTGGTTCCTAGGTTGGAAAGCTTGATTGCATTGAGTAGGTTTAAGACCAAATCCCGGAGGTGTAGCTCCAAAGTCAGGATGAGTGGGATTTGTGGTTTTGTAGGAGAAATTGGGGTGGTTCCTCCATCCCGAGGAGAACCTTGGTGTAGTGTAATTAGTTTGAGAGTTTTGCCCTTGAGTGGCACTAGCTTGGCCCCCATACTCTCTTCCTTGGTTTCCTCCCACAAAATTCACGTCTTCATAATCTTGTCTATGCACATCTCTTTGGACCAAGGGGCAAGAATTTGTCTCATGCTCATAGACCTCACAAGTATCACAACCTTGATTTGTTGAAGGTTCCTTCTCCGGGTGTTTCAACTTGAAGACTTCATCCGAGAGGTTATCAAAGTCTTTCCTCAAGGCATCATAATCGCTTGCACTCACCGCTTTCACTTCATGCCTTTCATGTCTCCTTCTTGGGTTCCCCCTCTCACTCCCCCACATGAAGTAGTTCTTCGTGATTTTCTCTATCACCGCAAACCCCTCATGTGGTTCTTGTTCCATAATAGCTCCGCCCGAGGCGGTGTCAAGTGCAAGTCGTGAGGCATTATCGACACCATGGTAGAAGGTGTGGAAGACTTGGAGATCGTCGAGGTTGTGATGGGGGCAAAGCCTTTGGTACTCTTTATATCTCTCCCATGCTTCATAGAGATTTTCCCCATCCATTTGTTAGAAATTTGTAATTTGACTCCTATAGTAGGCCGTCTTGGAAGGAGGAAAATACTTGTTGAGAAATGCTACGGAGAGCTCCTCCCAAGTGGTGAAACTATCCGGGGTTTGACTTCTCAACCAATCTTTAGCTCTTCCCGTTAGAGAGAGGGAATAACCTTAAAAGCTTAGCATCTTCCGAAAACCCATTTATCTTGAAAGTGGCACACACTTCAAGGAAGGTAGTCAAATGAGAGTTGGGGTCCTCATTGTCTCTCCCCGAGAATTGGTTGGATTGGACCATTTGGATTGTGGAGGTCTTCAAATCAAAATCCCGGTTGTCAACCGTCGGTACAAGGATTGGAGATCGGTATCCATAAGCCGTAGGAGTGGCATAGTCCTTGAGAACCCTTCTAGCTTGAGGGCCTTGTGGTAGTTGACCTTGGGGTGGTGGAGGTGGAGGAGGAAGTCTATTATCTCTATCTCCCATGACTTGATGATCGATTTCTTGAACGTTCGAGGTTGATCCTTTTTCCTTAACTATTTTACTCCTTGTAAGGTGAGGATTCACGAATACTTTTATGGGTTGATTCAAATCTCTATCCACAATTTTGGTAAGCTTCTTTGTCTTTGGTGGCATAAACGAGATGCACCTACAAGGGGAAAACAATTAAGACAAGTGAGAATAGTGAATAAGCTCAAGAATCAAGAGTAACAAAGCAAATAAAGGAAAACATGGAATAGTCGGAGTACTAAATGATTTTCCTAGGGATAATCTAGCTATTGCTCCCCGGCAACGACGCCATTTTGACGTTGCAATAAATTGTGTAGTCAAAAGATATTTATACTTGACCGGTAAGACCGGTGTCGAACCCAAGGGAGCAAACGGATTATACGCTAGGTCTATCAATTTCTAACTCGGTTATTCCTTCAATTCAAGTGTGATGATGATTATCAATGATGAAAACAAGTAATGAAATGGTTTAAGGGGAATTAATTCAATTAAAGCGAGTTTCGAGGGGTTAATCCCCTCCTTGGCAATTTTCCAATGATCATGTATACAAGAATTTAATCATTTAAGAGTTGATAGGTTTAAAACCTAGCTTAGGCTAAAATTAGACAAACTATCCTGCAAGTCTAATCTTAGTCAAACCTTCTTATGTAGAATCTCACTAATTAAAGATATTGATTCACTATATAGCACCTATTTTCACAAATGATATATGCATAAAGTCTTGGTTAGCCTCTCACCCATGCATCTACTCTCATAAATGCTTGATAAGTTCATTTTTACTATATCCAAACCATCACTAAGCTCTCTCAATGCTTAGATCATAGTTCTAACACAAACATGTCACTTAGGCATTTTATCAAACACTTAGCAACATGTCTAAAATAAAAACCATAGTAAAATGAAATCAACTTCATAAATTGCATGTTAATGTGTATACAATGATCATTGAGTACCAAGGAGGATCATAAGACCCTCAAAACACAAGGGGACTACTGACACATCATGTAAGACAACATGATGTGAGTAGGGTTTCTAACAAAATCTAAGAGAAGAGAAGAGGAATAGAGTAGGATGATTAGTCCTAATGAACTCCCTTGATCTTCAATCCTCCTTGATTAGATGATGATGGATCCCTTGATTGAGCTCACTTTTCCTTGTCTTTTTCCCCAAAGAAGCCAAGATACTAGGTCAAACTTACCACTTTCTATTTATAGCCTCATTGAAAATCCAGAACTGTAGCAGTCCCAGTCGGTCGACAGGCTGATGCTGGTGTCCCAGTCGATCGATTGGAGGAGAAGATGAAGCCTGTTGAAGTGATTTCCCAGTCGACCGACTGAGGGTTCAGTCGACCGACTCGATGGGCGATGAATTCACGAGCGCTGGAGTGCCTCCTTTCTCGACCGACTGGCGGTCCAGTCGACCGACTCGTGCCTTCGCTCTCTAAGCTTCTTCTCAGTCGACCGACTGGAGGTCCCAGTCGACCGACTGGAGGTCCCAGTCGACCGACTGGAGGTCCCAGTCGACCGACTGGAGGTCCCAGTCGACCGACTCGATGGGCGATGAATTCACGAGCGCTGGAGTGCCTCCTTTCTCGACCGACTAGCGGTTCAGTCGCCCGATTCGATGGTCAATGTTTGAGCGCTCTTCTTAAGTTTGTGTACCCAGTCGATTGACTGGTTCAGGGTAAATTCCCAGTCGATCGACTGGAGCACTTTTCTGCCCAAAGCTTGCTCTAGCCTTCGATTTCTCCCCGAGTTTCCTCATTTGGAATTTGACACTGAGATATCGTGCTTTGTTCCTGAAACGTACGAAAAGAGATCAAATGACATCAAATAATCACCGAAAACGAACTAAAGCTATAGTGAGATACGTGTATTAACAAGTCGAAAACTCGACTTATCACAGGGGATGAAGTTTGAGAGAAGAGGAAGGTACGTGGGGTCGTGAATGGATCAAAGGTGGTCATTTATAAGCAGACCAATAACAAAGGGCAGCCTATCAAGGTAGAGTTTTTACCTGACGGTACTGGGCCGGCTTCTCAAGCAGTGGGAAGTGTACTTGTGCACGAGATTAGCAGTGCAGTGAGGGACAAGGCTTCGATGCTAGCCTCGTTATTCAAGAAGCATGAGAAAAAGGAGCGACGTATTGTATATGATCACCTAAGTGTGAGTACTTTGGTTTTTTAACTTTGCATTTAATTCAATATTTGTCTGCAAAATTTTAACCAAATTCCTTTTGTTCTTTGCAACCAAAGTTCGTTATTGATCCAAAAGATGACCAACTGTGGAATCACATCTTCAAGAGAGCCGCAGAGAGGTATCGTGACTGGAAAGTCAACTGCAAAGCTTCTACTTGGAGTATGGGCCTGAAGTAACTCCTAGGGAGTATGTGGATAGGCCTGCTCAGTGGGAATGGCTTAAGGGCCACTTTAGCAAACCAAAAAATCAGGTTATACATTCACTTGAATTACCAAATGACAACTTGTTCTAGTTCTTTGTTGTATATCTTGTTTTAATAATGCAGTAGTTTGTAAGTACTCTTTAACTTGTCTAATTTTTCTTATTATATAAGAATAGGCGTGCGGAATAAGGGTGGTTGATAAGTTGAGTTTTCGACTTATTAATACTCATTTCTCACTATAGCTTTAGTTCGTTTCCGGTTATAATTCGATGTCCTTTGATCACTTTTCGTATGTTTCAGGTACAAATCAAGATACCTCAGTGTCAAAACCCAAATACGAAAACTCGGGAAAAATTGGAGACTTGAGCAAGATTTGGGCAGAAAAGAGCCCCAGTCGATCGACTGGGAATTTCCCCTGCTCCAGTCGATAGACTGGATGAACGAACAGAAGAGGAGCTCAGCTCGCCCATCGAGTCGATTGACTGGGACCTCCAGTCGGTCGACTGAGAAGAGGCATAGACTACTCAAACTGCGAGTTGGTCGCCTGAGACTCTCGAGTCGGTCGACTGGACCAACACCTCAGGAGGCCCTTCAAGGATGTCTATCGAGTTGGTCGACTGGACCTCCAGTTAGTCGACTGGGCGATCGCTTCATCAGGTAGCCTTTACACTGCCAGTCGACCGACTGGGCCACCACCATCCGCCAGTTAACCGATTGGGACTGCTACAGTGCAAAAATCTACCCGAGGCTATAAATAGAAAGAGTCAATTTTGACCTAGGCACTTGGAAACTTTGGGAGATTTTTCCAGCAAAAGAGATCAAATCAAGGGCATCCATCACCATCCAATCAAGGAGGATTGAAGATCAAGGGAGATAACTAGGATTAATCATCCTATTCTATTCCTCTTCTCTTCTCTTTTGATTGTGTAGAAAAACCCTACTCACACCATGTTGTCTTACATGATGTGTGAGTAGTCCCCTTGTGTCTTGGGGGTGTTATTACCCTCTTTGGTACTCAATGATCATGTATACACATTCATTATGCAATTCTATAGAGTTGATTTCATTTTACTATGCTCTTCATTGTAGACATATTGCTAAGTGTTTGATAAAATGCCTAAGTGACATGTTTGTGCTAGAACTATGATCTAAGTATTGAGAGAGTTTAGTGATGGTTTGGATATAGTAAAAATGAACTCATCAAACATTTATGAGAGTAAATGCATGGGTGTGAGGTTAACTAAAACTTAATGCCTATAACATTTATTACCTTGGGAGATGTTCCAAGGATAATAGTGCTAGAGAGTGAATCAATATCTTTAATAGGTGAGATTCTAATTAAGAGGGCTTGACTAGGTTTAGACTTGCATGATAGTTTGTCTATTTTTAGCCTAAGCTAGGTTTTAAACCTATCAACCCCTAAAATGATTAAATTCTTGCGTACATGATCGTTGGGAAATTGCCAAGGAGGGGGTAACCCCTCGAAACTCTCTTAAATCGAATTAAAATCCCCTAGAAACCACTTCATTACTTGTTTCTTGATTGATAATCATTCCCATAATTGAATTGAAGGAATAGCCGAGTAGAAAATTTGATCCACCTAGCGTACAATCCAATTGCTCCCTTGGGTTCGACACCGGTCTTACCGGTCAATTAGAAATTCTTTTGACTAATACGAAAATATCTACACGTCAGTGAGACAATGTCTGTCATGCGCAATAGGGCTAATAGAAAGAACCACTATGATAGAAAATGTCCATTCCACATGAGGGCTGCAACACTCGATGCACAGAGAGAATAGGCGCACTATATAACCATGTACTCCATGTGTACTCTGGTGACCCCGCCGGTGCTTCCCTTGTAGTGAGTTTCTTTTTATTCATTGTCATGTACTTGCTATTTATATATGTTGATGTTTGGTTGCACATGTTCAGCAAATTTTAAGGTTGTACGTGTTATTATGTATGTTTTGTATAATGGATGTGATTATATATTGTGTTATTGTTCTTGTATTCATGTTTTAGCAAATATAATTTGGTTGGTTAATAATGTGCTATTATTCTTGTATTAATGTTTTAGCAAATATAATAGTGTTGGTGAATAATGTGGTGTCGTTCTTGTGAAACAAGTGATCGTGTTATCTGCAATTTTATCTAACATGTCCTCTGCTTTTGTTCTTTTGCAAATATTATCTGTCATATTTATCTTGGTGAAACATGTTCTCTTGTTATAAGAATCAGATCCGATGCTGCGCACTTAAATGCTGCTAGTACTAAAACGACACCGTTTTATATTTTTACAATTTAAATCATTTTGTCACGTGACGACTCTTTGCCAGTACCTCTACTATCTATTCTGTGCGATGCGTATCTCGCGCAGATCTACCTTTGATAAATGTCAATTTCAATCGGCCTCGAAAAGTTTTAGGTGCTTCGGTTTCACTTTTCACTAAGAGCGAGGACGGGCGAAGGTTTTAGGTGTTGATTTGTGAGAAATTTGAGTTGTTGGGTTCTCAATCAGTGTATGGATTTTTGAATCAGTGATATAGAGGGATTCTTAGGGTTTTGGACTTTTGGTGTATGAGATTGGGTGAAATGGCTGAGGAGCTGAGTTGAGGTGAATTGATTATTGAATTTTGGATTATTATTTTTTATTTGCGAATTGATTTGACTCGAGTAAGGGAGGGAGGCGAAAATCACATCCTGAAAAACCTTCCATGGAACTCCTTCCCAATTCCAAAACTCTAACACTCTGTTTATTTGTTTCAATTTTATGCTTTGTGTCCCTCTGCTCATTTCATTTGTCGAAACCCATTCACCGGGGCAAAGAACACGGTAGTACTTGGCAAACTTCTCACATTCTCCACTCTTCACCTTTAGCTGCTAAGCACCTATGAAACTCAGTGTAACGAGTAAAACAGTGCCTTGTTGGTTGTAGGGAATCGAAAATCAGCTGGTGCTGTTTTGAGCTCAATCTCATCCTCGGACATGCTGGATCTGATTTGCGATCGGCGAACGATGCGAATAGACCAAGGGTGAAAAAGAAGGTCACGTGACCAAAACTATAAAATTAAAAATAATACAACTAAACCGCTGTGTTTTGATTACAATCAACATAGAATAATAAATTGTGTCGAAACTACGTCGTTCCGGGTGCTGGCAGCATTCCGCTGCGCAGCATCGGATCTGGTTCCCTTGTTATGTGTCATGTTTAAGTTCCACAATTAATTAGGTCGTGTTCATGTTTTGTGTCATGTAATTCATATCCACTTATTTGGAAACTCTTCATGTTCTCTATTACATTGTATTTTCATGAACAGAAACTTTGTGATGTGTTTTTGTCATTGTATTTATATTTTTCAATGTGTACATGTAGGCAAAGATGCAAGAAAAGGTTCGTCAAGTGTTGCAAGAGTAGAATGGTGATGAATCTGAACACATTATCCTCGATGGTCATGAACCTCACACAGTCGCTACTCAAATTGACATCATAACACAAGTGGTGGGGAAGCAGCGTGGAACTTTTGTAACCGGGACTAGTAAAGCCTTCTAGAGACCACCCCTCCCTAGAGGGGGTGCAAGGAGCTCTGAATTGAAAGATAAACTTCAAAAGCAAAAAAATGAGTTTCTAGAAATGAAAGCCGCATTTGAGGAGTAGATACGTGTTCTGGAGGACTTGATAGTTCGAGGTGGATCAGGTAATCTGGCAAGCCAGAATGCTTCGGAAGGTGCGACAAGCTATGGACATGCTGCATAATTACTGTTTGGTATAATAATCATGTGAAACTTTTGTGCTTTTTGGCTGGGTACACACCTAAACAAGTGTTGTGTGTACCCTTATGTCGAATGTTTGCACCGGATTGTGTTTCGTTGGACAGATTGTTGTTGGTTTGCAGGTTTCTCTTTTGTGTTTAAGAATCAAAACTATTTCATGTTTCGTAATCAGATTCAATCATCTATATGCGATAGTTCATTGTTTGCAATATTAGTCGTATGTCAGTTTTAACCATAATGTGTTCTACCATTTTTGCATCGTATACATTATTATACGATAATTATATTTTCAATATTGGTTGCGAAAGCTCTTTTATACGGCAATTATATGTCCAATATTGGTCGCGAAATCACTGTTATACGAAATTTATATGTTCAATATTGGTCGCAAAATCTCGTTTATACGAGAATCATATGTTCAATATTTGTCGCGACGAGACGTTTATATGACAACATAAATGTTCAATATTGGTCGCAAAATCCCTTTTATACGATAATTTTATGTTCAACATTGGTCGCGAAACCTCTTTTTTACGACACTAGCACTAGCATGTTTCGATTATAAAGCGTATGAAATTTTACGCTCATTACGAGTGGAACTCGTCTCATTAATTACGGGACTAAATACAACAATTGTCGCATAAGAGTCAACTTAAAGCGACTAATGCTTTTTTTTGCCGCGCAAACATTTCGCTACATCGATTTCGCGACCAACTTTACACGACGCATTGCCATCACATAAAGTGTATGTGATCTATTTAGCTCTTTATGCAACAGGGAAATAGTGTGTCTTAGTATGTAAATTGGCAAAGTGGTACATTGAGACATGGCACAGTCTTATTCTTTATATCTATTTATGAATAACAGATAATGATCGTAGCCACGATCTTTGTTTTCAGCTGTTGTGTCTATGCCGTCATTTAGACTTCACAGAAAGCCACAATGTGGGTGACGCCGATGTCGTCATCAGGAGATGCAGTAATGCTGGAAGAAGGAGAAGAATGATCTCCCCGCAGGCGTAAAAGTCGGTACGTCATTGCTCCAGAAATAGCACCTGCACATGGTGCAACAATGTATATCCAAACATCTGTGAACTTTCCTGAAACGATTGCAGGACCTAGCGATCTCGCCGGGTTCAATGACCCTCCTGACACAGGCCTTAAAAATATTGGATAGCAGAGTTAGTTTCATTAATTGCTTCATAGAGTTCAAGACCGATCAGAGATACGGTCCTTACCCGGTTATTAGCACAGCCAGCGCAATGCCAATTCCCACAACGATTCCCGACAAGTGCCCGATCTGCAAGAAATTCAGGATGACCAGTTGATATATATTGGGTGGTTCGAAACCTAGTTTTCCGTAATATTGTTAACCATATCTGCTTTTGTGTGCATTGCTTAGGTCATCTTACGCAGCAAAGTTTGAGGTGATGCCCAAGTATGTCTTGCATTAGTCAACATACATAGTGGTACATAAGTAACGCGTTTTGTTTGTTTCTAGAGTTTTTATGCAAAACGTAGGTTATGTGAGATGCGAGAGCAAGTGTCACATATGTGTCAAAATGGTGTAGTGTGAACGAGTCAGTAGCTATACTCACCATTTTGCAGTTGTAGAGCATCGATGCAGCAAGGAGCATGATCATGTAGGTCCCAATGAACTAGATCCAAAATGCGTTAGGGACAGCAAGGAGCACAAGCTCTGGATTTACTCCATAAACGCACTTGGAGACATATGTAGCCAGCACTGAGCCAATCAATTGTGCAGTGACATAAAATGGCACCATGAACCACGAGAAGTGGCCAAATATTGCGAAGGCAAGAGTGAATGCAGGATTGACATGAGCCGCTGAAATCGGACCAACACAGAAAATAACAGTAGTAATGGTCAGGCCCCCAGTCGCTGCGTATTCTAACAACCCTACTGCTTGCCCTCCAAGAAGCTTCGTTACCGACACTATTCCACACACACTGAACATCAGCATGAACGTGCCCACAACCTCAGCCGCAACCTGCTCATAAACACCACCTCGCATGAACATACAAACACGGCAACAGCGTAAGAATGATCAAACATGTCCTCACCATGCTTATCTGATCAAGCTGCATTTCCTGAGGCATAGACAGGAATCTGAATCGGTTGTATTTAAGTATGACATCGTCAGACACCGGCCGTTGTAGATCATTTCCAGCTCCTTGGCCGCTGCTTGATGCATGAGCTAGGACATCAGAAGCAGACTGATGTAGCCTCTCGGTGAAGGCGGGCTTTACAACAAGGATCTTCATTTGAGCTGTGTAATTGGGATAAGATCAGTGACACCCCAAGGTCTCTTACTTAATGAGATCGATCTATCGCGAGTGAACATCAGTTGAGGTCGATCTCAACTTCTAAATGCATGTGCAAAGAGGATGAGGAGAGATGAGTAAGGCGCCTCGCTGAGTTCAGTAACATGACTAGTAAGCAGGGTAGGTGTAATGAAGGACTGGGTCTCTATCTTTATAAGGGGTAGGAGGGATATTGGGGCAAGGGCACAAATGTTGTGATTCTTTGAAAAGGGCCAAGTTGGTTGACCCATTTGTCGATCGTCAGAACTTGTACTACGACAAGTTTCACCGGACAAAATTAGCATAGAGTTGCTATCGAAAAAATAAAAGTAATAATGTTTTTTTTTTGATGGGTACAAGGTTTAGTAGTTAGTTGTGTTAGGTAGGACTTGAACCCTGGTCACCCGGGAACGCAGGGGGAAGGGTCACCACTGTGCCACTTCACTTTGCCTAAAGTAATAATGTTATTACTATACGAGTTGCACACTTATGTAATAGAAGTTGTATAAGTGGCATACGGTCCACAGGGGCGGACCTACGTGAGAGACATTCCCCATTAAATTTTGATATTCTAATAGATTTTATTTGCTTAAATTAGTTTTGCCCCCATTGAAAAATATTTTTTGCCCCATTGATTAAGAATATTAAGATTGAGTTCAACAATTTAAAAATTAATGTAAAATATAGAAGATACACCCCTTTTTAATTGACAATTAATTAATTTATTAATAACGTTTTAAATATATTTTTCAAGTTGTGACAAATATTTTATTACATGGTAATAGTAAGTGTTTAAAGTTCAAATATTTTGGCTAGTTTTTAGTTTAATCCACTTTACTTTTTTTTGGCAAATTTTAGGGCATAATATAATCTTTTATCTTTGCCCCCAGTAACATTTTTCTCTAGGTCTACCACTGCATACGGACTAGTTGTATAAGTACACTTGGATGACGGAGAATAATTAACAGGTGTGTCGCGTAAAGTAACTTATGTAATAGCCCAGATTTGGAAATAGCCAATTTTAGGAATGGATATTGTTAAATTGAATTTTGAAATCAGATGTGATGAGAATAAAAATAAATAAATAAATAAAAGTTAGAAAGAAAGAAGACAAAGGGTTAAAAGTATATATTTCTGAAGCGATTTATTTCCATTTAATCTCTCTTTATCTTTGGTAGTCACCAACTGAAATTATGTCCCCTGTTCAAGCTTGTGTCCAAGGTAGTGATGCGACAGACCTCGGACTCTTTGCACAACAGTTCAACACACAGAGGTTGAACTCTTATCACAACAGTTCAGCAAACAGATAAAGGCAGTAGAGACACACAGACTGATAACCTAGTTCGGCTCCGCCTACTCTGGGGGGTTTCCCACACCCGAAAAAGGGACAGCAAATCTTTATTACGAGTATAGGGTTTCCACAGGGACTTACACTTACACCTTGTAATAGCCTAACCTTAATACTCCGTCTCTCAGATTTGCAACCGAGGTTCACCGTAATTCCCCTCGATCCCCTTCGTTCAGAACCTGCAGTCTGAACGTTCTCGACCTTCTCCAGAAGCTCGGATGCTTTCTCTCGAAAGCTTGTTCACCTTTGTTGTGTGCGGCAGTTGATACGCTTCTGACAGTCTGTGTTGCACTTGAACAGACTGTACTTGCACCGGTGTATTCTTAATGAGAAAACACAACCGGCCGTCGCTTTCTTCTTCTTCAATCAGCAGGATATGCTCATGTATAATTGATCTTTGAAAGCGATGAGAATTAGGGTTGCCCTTGCATTGTATTTATATGCTCGAGCGAAACCCTAATTCGCACAAGATAATCCTATCAAATAATTCGGAATTGATTCCTGAATATTTGATGTATATCTTTCATAAATCGATCGGAAGAATATACGAAGTCTTCTTTCCAAGTAAGTCGCGCCATCTTCGATGTAGATATTCATTCAAATATCTAATGCTCGAATAAGTCGCAGGCCGACTTCCACTTGTCGAAATCTTTGTTGCCAATATCTTCCGGAAAATATCCTCGCGTATATCCTCGCGTCTTGATCACGCTGTACAGGAGTATCAGGATATTGTTCGAACTCCCCCTGAACACTTGCTCGAACTGTCTAAGCTACGTTTTGCCAAATACATGCCACTTAAGGGAACATCAATTTCCCCCTTGGCATTTTCGCAACCAGATCTACTAGATAATTAAGTCTATCTAACTATCTAGACAGTAGACAACTTTGAGGGAAACAAGAATTGTCTCCTTCAAAATACTCCCCCTTTTTGCCACAAACTGGCAAGGGGTGCGATCCGAGTTCGAACAGACATTCAAAATGTGCCATAACAAGCACTAAGAATGAAAGTTTTAAACAAATAGTTCAGGGAGAAAGTTTGAAGAGGACCTTCAATCAGAAGCTTCTTCAATAGAATCATCTTCAAAGGCAGTAGCTTCTGATTCATCATCACTGGGGTAGCTGAGTGCTCGAGCAAGCCCGTTGATCCGACGACGCTGTTCCTTGTCCGCAGCAATGATAACCTCGAGGTCCTTCAGTAGTTTGCTCCTCTCATCCACGCCCATTCTGGCTCCCCCTCGACTGGATTCCCCAATTTCTTTACCTGGCTTGCTCCCCCCTTTCAGATCATTCACATGCCGCCCTTTGTATAACTTGTGGTCCACTGTGAATTTGCTGGGAGCTTTAGTAAGAAGATCAGACGAGGCTGTCAAATCAGGGGCTTGATGAATAATCAGCTCATAAATCAGAGATGGAAAGCAGATCTGGTGCAGGGTTCTCATCGATGTAGCATGGTCAGCAATCTGTTTGAACATTATTCTGCCCAGGTTGAACTTCAGCTTGTTCCCTATCTGATAAATCAGTTGGGCCATGTCCTTGTTGATAGTGGAGCGATGAGTAGACGGCCTCCAGTTGAACATTGCTATGAAAAACAGCATTGAATAGAACGTGGACAGATCCGCCGTATGCACAACTGACTCAGGCCTCCACTGAACAGAGCCTGCAGTGATGGTGCTTACTATCTTCTCGAGGCTGGATTCTTCTTCATCAACAGCTGGGTCGTCCATGGAGAAGTATACATTGATCAGCTCTGGATCAATCTTGATCCTTCTTCCTCTTACATAGAAGACCCCATACTCAGCCTCTCCAATGACCCCAAACTTTGGAGGCAAGTTTGCCATGGCCTCACGCACCAACTGTTCGTTGAAAGGCTTGCATCTGTCTAACGTCCAGAATAGATCCGACTCTTTGAGCACCTCAATCACTTCTTTCCCTTTGTAACTCGATGCATCCAGTAGCCTCTCCGGTATGATTTTCCTTTTCAGCACACATTCCCATTTCAACGCAGCTTCTTTGTTCACGAACCACACACCTTTCTTGACCTTACCGACTGGGACAGCCTCAGATTCAGGGGCTGGGACTTCACATCTTCCAGCATCTTCAGAGATGGGAACTGCAGCAATGCGCTTTCTTTTCTTTGAAGAGCCATCTCCCTCTGCACCACTGCTGACCTCAGCAACCTTCTGAGCTGGTTCCTTTGTAGACGTAGAAAAGGCAACCTTTTTCTTTTCCTTCCCCTTCGTTGTCCTCTTGAGGTTGACAAGGGGAACACTCTCTTGGTCATCTTTTGAAGGGGTAACACCTTCTGCTGCTGTTATAAGGGCATCCTTACGAATGGATGGTTCATCCTCCTTCAAATGATCCCGACGACGATCATTTTGAACTGTCATTGTTTCTTCACTCACTGCTTTCTCTGGAACTACTCCAGTCTTATCTTCAGTTTGAACACTCTGTTCCACTGTTGGAGCACTTGAGACCTTTTCAGTACCAGACTCTTCTGCTTCAATACCCAGGTTATGCAGACCTTCCTCTGGAGCTGGTGCTGTTTGAGCTTCAGTCTGAACAGAGGGTTCCACTGTTGAACCGCTTGCAGCTTTCTCTGTAGCTTTTCCAGTCTCAACACCAGACTGAACACTTGGTTCCATAGGTGGATCACTTGTAGCTTTTTCTGCATCAGATTCTTTTGCCCCAACAGCCTGAACCTCTTCCGGACTTGTCACTTCCTGATCCTTTTCCTTTTCCAGGTCTTCCATGACATCATCAATGTCTTTGTATAACTTCTCTAATTCCTCATCTTTTTCTACTGGGTCTGATTCTTTCAACACATCCGTCTTCCCTGATGGATTAATTTCTTCTGTCATAGCTTCAGCATCCAAACTGCTACCTTCTTCAGTAGTTATTCCTAGGTTCTCAGATGGATCAGCATCACTCATTACCACATTCCTCTTCCCCGAGGACTCGATGAACTTCTCTGTTTCTTCATCGGACATTGCAATCTTCCTTCCTCGAGTGGCATAAATCTGGGCGAGATATTTTCTGGGAGAGTCACTGGCCCACTTCACCTTCTTCCTGTGACCAGCCTTCGGAGGAATGTATCCTGTGGTGAAAATCTTTTCTCTCCACGTTCCTGAGCCTCCAGCCCCCTTGCTGGGTTCCTCTTCTTCCACACTCTTGACCGACTTCTTCTTAGAAACCCCACTACCGGCTTTGTCAACCGTCACAGCCCTACCGTCAACCGTCACAGCCCTACCACTCTCATTATCTCCAATTACAGCCCTTCTGGCTTCAACACCGTCAATCGACTCAACAACCTTCTCACCCTCCACACTTGTTTCTTTATTCAGCACAGATTTTTCAACAACGGGGATATTCGCAGAGATAGAAGGAATATTGGGATTTACCTGAGCCTGTGGAGTTGAATCCACTGTGCCCGGCTGAGGGATTCCAGCGGTAACTCCTTCAACAGACTTCTCTTTGGCCAAAGATTCGGTGACTGAGTGTAAAGGCGACGCCTTTTTCATCTTCGTAGCTTTTGATTTCGGAATCTTTGATTTCGCCGCCAACGCCTTTGAGGTCTGCATGCTTTCTTTGATTTTCTCCGTAGATTTAGCACTGGATTTTGCTGACTTCCTGGTGTTCACCATTGTCGGTTGAGGAAAGAGCAGTTGAGAGGGAAGTTCCGTTCTAGGGTTTTTGAGAGAGAGAAGACGATACTCAGGGAATGAATTTGATTTTTCAAAAATCAAATTTGTCTATATGACTCTTCAGCTTTCCAAAACCGTCAACCGAAAAAATCTTCAAGGATATTAAAAAAAAATTTGTTGAGACTTCTGTTCCAGCTCTCTTTATTAGGTGGTCAGTCCAACTGTTTTAGTTGGAGATTCGACTATGACTGACCACCGTCGGAAGCTTTCAGTGGTTGACACCACATAGACCCCCTGGGGATCTGGGTGTTCCACTCCGTGACCTGCCATATGGTTTGACACAAGTATGCTGCCTCAGAGTTACCATCTTTCGTGAGCATTCATATTTTCTTGTACGGCTCCAGGAACATTTCTGTGGGCAGTGTACGAACTCCCGTTGCAACTGTACCACCGTCTGATTCAACAGCTTCCTGGGACACCCGGAAACTTGATTTGTGCGCATCGACAATCAGATCTTGTGTGCAAGGTCTTATCCACTCTCCCTCGCAGAAAACTAGGTTGTGCGTTTGCACTTGGGAGAGCAACCTGTTGCTGGCCATGGTTCTCATTGTTCATTGACTCCGTCAAACCCATCCTAATAGTATAGCAGTTGTTGGCATCCCTTTTTCCTTTCATCAGTGTATCGCCATTCTGGTCTAGTACAAGACATGAGTAGCTGGAGAATGACACATAGTGTCCATCGTCGCATAGTTGACTGATGCTGATAAGATTCCTGGTCAGTCCCTTAACAAGGAAGGTGTTCTTGAGTGCAGGGAGATCCGGAACCATCAATGTCCCACAGCCGATCACCTGACCCTTTTCACCATCCCCGAAGGTGACACACCACGTATGCTCAACAGGTCTAATATGGGTAAGATATTGAGAGTTACCTGTCATGTGTGCGGAGCATCCGCTGTCGAAGAGCCAACTATCATGCGATGAGTAGTTTGAGGTGTAACAGGCTACCATGCAAACGGTTCGGGCTGCCTTTTGAACCCAGACCTGTTTCTGTTGCGATGTGGTTCGTTGCTGGAAAGCACGTCGTTCGGCTAAAAATAGGTGACACTTTAGTTTAATGTGTCCCATCTGATTGCAATACCAGCAAGTGCGCCCTTCTTTCCTTTGCGCTGAATGAGAGCCGAAGTGCATCGTACCATCCCTTCTTGTTGCAGATCTATTTTCCGTCTGGGATGCTGTCTTACCTTCTGTTCTGTCTTCTGTTCCGACACCGGTCTGGTTTTAACAAGCGTCGTACCTTTTGAGATGCCTTCTCCTGTGAACCCCAATCCTCTGTGTCTGGACTCCATTCTCTGGGATCTAAGAATATCATTTAAGTTTTTAGTGCCAGAGTTAAGCATTCTTACCGACTGTTTGAGGTGATTGAGTTCCTCCCTAGTGTCAGAGTGTTCCATCTTCTCAGATTATAGCTGAAGTTCCAGCTGTTCTACCTTCCTTAGTTGGAACATTTCTTTGCGCTGTAGATCAACGATGGTTTTTCACAGGCCCGCCATGCCTATAGGATGAGTGTCCCGATCCTTCTCTATTTCGACTTTTAGAGAGGAGACAGTACCCAGGAGTTTCGTTTTCTGAACAAGAAGATCCTGCCTTTCCTGTTTTATCTCAGCTAGTTGAGAAGTCAGTGAGTTGATTGTACCTTCCAGTTCTGCCTTTAGTGTCAGCAGTATCTCGACCTCCTGCCATACCTTGTCCTTTTCCATAGTGACACTTGCCACTGTGTCATTTAGCTTCTTGTTTATTTTGATCAGAAGCAGACACTTCTCATATAGATCTTTATATGTCTGTGCCAGAGAGTCCCGCGTGAGTTCTTCATTGTCACTGTCCGAGGGGTCTTCACCTGGGAGTTCCGGCTGAGGTGGAACAGTTTCACTTGTGCTGCTGCATTCATCCAGAGTTGTGACAAAGGCCACAAAGTTTGTGGTTTCACCTTTTTCTTCGTCTGACTCACTGTCGCTGAAGCTTACCATCATCGCCTTCTTCTTCATGAGAGTGTTTGCACACTGTGAATCAATGTGGCCGAAACCCTTGCATTCATGACACTGAATCTCTTCTTTTCCTTTGTCAGACAAGTCTTGCCTCGAATCAGTAGACCTTGGCCTGCTGGATTTCCAGTTTCGGTAACCAGTTGATGAAGACTGACCTTGTTCTGGACCACGTCTGTTGATTTTCCGCACCATTGTTCCAAAGTTTTGTGCCATCATGGCTAGTTGCTCAGTGGTGCACCCAGAATCCAGTTTGTCTTCCGTCATATCTGCTTTAAGAGCAATTCTCTTCTCTTCTCCGGGTTGGAAGTCATGATTGATCTCGTAAGTTCTGAGAGAACCCATTAGCTCGTCTAGCTTCAGTGTGGTGATATCATGCATTTCCTCTATGGCCGTGACTTTCATGGCAAATCTCGGAGGAAGAGACCTTAGGACCTTACTGGCCAATCTTTCTTCATCGATGGGTTTCCCTAGTGCAGATGCCTCGTTGGACAGTTCCAGGACTCTGGTGTTGTACTCAGTGATGGTTTCACTCTCCTTCATCTTCATCTCTTCGAACCTGGTTGTGACAGCTTGCATGCAGGAGTTGCGAACTTTGTCTGTTCCTTCAAACGCTGTTTGGAGGATATCCCATGCTTCCTTGGCCACTTCACAGTTAATGATTAGCTTCATGACGTTTTCATCTACTGCCGAGAAAATTGCGTTCATTGCCTTTGAGTTGCCCATGGAAGCTTTGTCCTCCTCTTCTGTCCACAGAGCTTCTGGTTTGGCGATCAGTTCTCCAGTGAGATTGTTCATTATGGGTTCCGTCCACCCTTTCAGAGCAGCCTTCCATGCCTTTTCGTCTAGTGATTTCAGAAAAGATTTCATCACAGGCTTCCATGTGGCATAGTTCGATCCTTCGAGCAGCGGGGGTCTGGTTATGCTTTGTCCTTCCTTCAGAGTCATCTTGAACAGTTCAGGATCCCACTTAGTGTGTCGAGTGACTTGCTTTGATACCAAATGAAATTATGTCCCCTGTTCAAGGTTGTGTCCAAGGTAGTGATGCGACAGACATGTGACTCTTTGCACAATAGTTCAACACACAGAGGTTGAACTCTTATCACAACAGTTCAGCAAATAGATAAAGGCAGTAGAGACACACAGACTGATAACCCAGTTCGGCTCCGCCTACTCTGGGGGGTTTCCCACACCCGAAAAAGGGACAGCCAATCTTTATTACGAGTATAGGGTTTCCACAGGGACTTACACTTACACCTTGTAATAGCCTAACCTCAATACTCCGTCTCTCAGATTTGCCACCGAGGTTCACCGCAATTCCCCTCGATCCCCTTCGTTCAGAACCTGCAGTCTGAACGTTCTCGACCTTCTCCAGAAGCTCGGATGCTTTCTCTCCAAAGCTTGTTCACCTTTATTGTGTGCGGCAGTTGATACGCTTCAGACAGTCTGTGTTGCACTTGAACAGACTGTACTTGCACCGGTGTATTCTTAATGAGAAAACACAACCGGCCGTTGCTTTCTTCTTCTCCAATCAACAGGATATGCTCGTGTATAATTGATCTTTGAAAGCGATGAGAATTAGGGTTGCCCTTGCATTGTATTTATATGCTCGAGCGAAACCCTAATTCGCACAAGATAATCCCATCCAATATTTCGGAATTGATTCCTGAATATTTGATGTATATCTTTCATAAATCGATCAGAAGAATATACGAAGTCTTCTTTCCAAGTAAGTCGCGCCATCTTCAATGTAGATATTCATTCGACTATCTAATGCTCGAATAAGTCGCAGGCCGACTTCCACTTGTCGAAATCTTTGTTGCCAATATCTTCCGGAAAATATCCTCGCGTCTTGATCACGCTGTACTGGAGTACCAGGATATTGTTCGAACTCCCCCTGAACACCTGCTCGAACTGTCTAAGATACGTTTTGCCAAATACATGCCACTTAAGGGAACATCACCAACGTTTTATATGTATCTCTATCTTTTGTATTTAAGTCTAATTCTCTACATTCCTAAACGATCAAAAAAAAGGAAAGAAAAGAAAAGAAAAGGAAAGGTATATACACAAGGCCGGGGTCAGAAGATGTTGATTTTTGGAGATCTTAAAAGAATGTGACTGTAAGAAGATTATGGCCTTTGGATTTTCGGGGAATTTCAATCGGTTTAGGTATGCATTCACTTCTATTCATTTGTTGTTGTGATTATCTGTTGAAAATCAGATCCGCCAACTTTTTTTAAGTGAGTATAACTTCGGTTTTCATTACTCAAATAGTGCGTTTCTTGATTCAGCGTTGTTCTTCTCGAAACAAGCTTTCTAACGATATAAGATTTGTGTTTCGATTCAACCTGAGGGGTTCTAAATCTGATTTTTAAGAAGTTGTCCAAAATATGTCTATATCGATAAATCTGTCGACTGATTTTTGGATTGATGTAACTTGTGTTTTTGTTGTACGAATTGAATGTTTCTGTATTTTACCTTGTTCTAATCGAATAGATCTTTCTAACTATATATAATTCAAATATTGATTCAATCTGTGTTTTTCTAAAATTGAGTTACAAGATGGAAGTGACAAACTGTTTTCTGCGATTCTGGATAGATCTGTCAAACGATTTTCAAATTAAAATATCTTATGTTTTTCTTACTGGAATTGAACGTTTTATGGTTCTATAATTATCTACATAAAAAGAGCTTTCTAGCAGTATATAATACCTACAATTATTCTTTCTGAGTTGTTCTGAAATCAGATTTAAAGTTGGCGTTCTACGATGTGTTGTAATTTTGGCAGATCTGACAACATGTTTTTAAATGGGCATAACTCATCTTTTAAGGGTGCAAATTTGGTGTTTTAAAATTTTATGACGTAGTACTCAAAGTGATCTTTCTAACAGTATGAAGAACATAATTTAATATCGCAAGAGTAATTCAGAAAAGAAGTTTGAAGTTCGTACATTGAATCTAAAGTTTGCAAGTTTAATGAGACAATGCATGTAGACTAAATTTGAATAATTTATAGTTTGAAGTTCATGTGTGAGTTTATGAATCTAAGGGTTCAAGTGTGACTTGTATGACTTCTAGGTGGTTATCACTTGATTCGGCATGATTTAAGTTGTTTGGCGGCCGTGCGAGGTAAGTATATGGACCCATTCTGTTTATTTTATAAACTCCTTTTTGTAAAAATATCTACCATGCCTGTTTATTTCTCATAATGTATTTATTTTCTCAAAACCTCGAATCATGGGTGTAAGTTCATATGAAACCATTTCATTTTCGGTAAATAAATTTGTTATATTTCGGTATTCGAAAACTCATCACTGCTTGTCTCACCGTCTTCCTCATGCCTACTATTTCAATGTCGGTAACGGATTTTTTATATCTCGATTTTTGAAAATAATCATAACTGTCGTCTCATCGTATCCGTCATGTCAGACTTTCTATTTCCGATTATGAAGGCTCGCAATCCGATATATTTCTGTTGCCCGGCCATAGGGCAAAGTATGGCGTTCTGTTGCCTAACCGTAGGGCAAAATGCGGTGATTTCTGTTGCCCGGCCATAGGGCAAAGTATGGCTTCTGTTGCCCGGTCGTAGGGCCAAGTACGACAAAATTGTCCCTGGACTTCTGATAGGATTGCGACGTCGTTCTGTCTGTTCCGATTACTGAAATTTTGGAAAGATTCTGTCCATAAGTTCTGTATAAGTTTTTCAAATGATTATGTCTGGCTAAGTTCTATGTAAGTTTTGCATTTATTTTCTGATACTCTCTCTGTCCCTGTTTATTGTATATGATATATTTCGATAATCGTTATTTTTGCAACACTCATGATTCACTCAGTTTGGGTCTATCTTACTTACACTAGCCGTGGACTCATGTTTTCCATATTGTTGTTTTTCAGATGTTGCTGACTGTACAATGGGGAATGAGTGAGAGGCACGCTAGTGAAGGATACTTATAATTACTTTTTGGAAGACTTAAACATTTTAAGTATTTGAATACCAGACTAGTTCGCTGCGGTTTTATGAGATAAGAAGTTACATGAAATTCTAAGTTATTTTATCACATTTTTGTTTTACATTTAATTTATGCATGTACTGTCTAGAGGCTTCGTACGTTCCATCTTTGGTTTAGGGAACGTGCGGCCGATGTGACGCCGTTTTTGGAGTTTAAATTTTTTGGGGCGTTACAACTTATGTGACTGATCCTTATGTCGCCGACCGAAGTTTGTGATATAAGTGTCCTTATGCGGCTGATTCTCATGAAACTTATATTAACTCTGCCATATAAGTATCCTTACGCGGGATCGGTTAGGGCGTCTTAGTTAGTCGCGCAAGTTGAAATTGAAAATGCCACATCATCTTACGAAATTCGAAAGCGTTGACTATTTTACAATTGACCAGCTTACTATTGCATTAAAGGCGACTGGTACACCAGCCATTTACTTAAGCGACTCATATATAGAAAATGTGTCGACTCACCTTTCTTCTCCTCCCAGCTGGCTCTCCTTCTCTCCCCCACGGCTGAATATTTTTTCAGAAGCTCCTCCGTGATGGACAAACATGTAACTCTTTTGATATTTATTTTGAGTTTAAATTTCTTAGTTGCATACCTCAGTACATCGATTTCCTTGAAAAAAGTTGAGTTTTATGTGTATCCAATTGTTGCTCTAAGCTTGTATGTTACAAATTACATACAAATATCATAGTTACATTATGCATCGGTTTTTCCTTGAACCGATGCATAATGTCTGGACATTATGCAACGGTTTTCCAGAGAAACCGTTGCATAAGATCTGAACATTATGCATCGGTATAAGGGAAAACCGATGCATAATGACCAAACCCGTTCATACATTATGCAACGGTTTCTTCGAAAACCGATGCATAATGTTCAAAAAAATGGCAGATTTAGCTTTATAAAAGCTCAAATCCACCTGAAATTTAACATCAATAATGAACCCTGCTGTTCCAACTTTCAAATACAATACAACTTACATGCTAAACATCATTTCACTGAATTTGCAACATACAATATCATGCATACACATATATTTGTCTCTTTGGCACAAATACGCCACAAAACATCACATAACAAATGTTTTCTAAGTGAATGTCCTATAGTAGTGTAGGATGAGTGGTCACATATTCACGTAGGTAGTTGGCGATTTCATCCCGAACTCCATGAATCTTTTCGATGTCGTATGACTCTGCTCCATTAGGAAAACAGTACTATAAAAAAACAAGAGAACTAAGTCAACAATTAAAGAGTGAAACGATTAAGCCTTAAAAAGCTTAATTAACGAGTAACGTCTATAAAGCTAAATCAACAATTAAAGAGTGCAAACAAGAGAACTAAATCAACAATCAACAAATACACAGTTAAATTAATAACATATGTATATATATCTCTAAAAACTCACTTGGTTAATGTCTTCAACCTCCGCACCATTATTAGCCCGTACAAATGCGATAATGTCCTTAATATAATGAAGGACATAATAACCACACAAAAAGCTAGGTGGTTGTCTTGGACACTGCACGATACGAATAATCACAGTTAACATACTTTATAAATGACAAAAAATATTTAATAAAAATGTCCAGACATTTGTGAATACCAAAACTTTATTCCACTCTACTTTATGTGTACTCCTCGGTACACATCCTTGGTAGTATCGATCTAATCCCCTAAAACAAACACAATAATATAATTATTAGTGACTTTCAATACAAGTTATAAGATAAAAGTAATTTCCAAACTTACATGTCCACCAACTCTTTTGCATCAGCGCGTATATCCTTCTCTTCTGTAGATGAATCAAGTTAAAGAACCTTATGTTGTCTCAGAAAAATGACGCATAACATCCAATGCCACCTAAAAAAACCCACTAACTTAAAAACAAATGTGTTCAGAAAAGAAGTTAACAACTTATAAAGTAAGTGATGAACTCACTCAATGTGATCAACATAAGGGAGAAAGTAGCAAAAAAGTTGGTCTTTGTCTGGCATATTCAATCTCCCTACCAACGTCGCCAATCTATCATTTTTTTCTATGGTTGGGGTCATTAATGACGGAATAAAAAAACCAAACTTGATATCCCAATGAAGCATCTGATCGTATAAATGACTACAAAGTAAACACTTGTGTTAGTTAGAATAATTACAAAAAAAATCATTTTAAAGATATAAATATTACCATATATATAACTCAGCTGTTGCGTTCCCCAACGCTTCAAACTTTAATAGGTCCGTGACTTCCTCGTCAAACAGGTAGATATCGTAGTCGTCACCGAAAACCTCAGCTTTGGCAGTTACCTGAACCGATGCTCTACCCAAAGTCTTCCACACCTCACGTAGAAGTCTACAGTCCACAGACATTTCATCTACGAAATCATCGCCAGTGAGTGGCAAAGACTTGTAGAAGTGTATGTCATATGCCTGCATGTTAAATTTCCGTGAAGCTTAAATATCTTATTTTATTTGTAGTGTAACACAATGAAGCAAATGAAATTATAATCTTCGATGATCTCACCCTTTTATCAACAACGACCAAGTCTTTCGGGCAAGCCACGTGATGGTTAACTGCATCTTGAACAGTCGAGAGCTTTTGGTGGGCTGTTGGCAATACTGCACCTCGTCCTCATAAAAGTACTTTATCGAGCTTCACCTTCACAGTATCTTCGGGGTATTGCTCGAAAGTTAACAAACCGGCCATTTATGCTTCGACCAATAGCCACAAGATGTTTGTCACCTTCAAGTTGCCCCTTGATGTATAATAGGCTCTTCAGGCCACCCTGGTAGAAGTACTAATTTGTAAATAAACACAAAAAGTATTACACACATTTAACCAACATAAATAAAAAATTTAATAATTGTAAATGTACCTCTGGTATGTCATTCCACGGGTCTGAATCAATGGGATAGTGAATGCTGCAGTGATCGGACGCATCTCTTTGAATAATATTACTTGAACTGGGCGTGCCACCCGAGGAGTTGGAGATTGGTTACCCAATTCTCCACGGAATGTGTGACCCGACTCCTCGGGTGCGTCCTTTGGGCTCCGGCGTCCCAAGCGCCTCAGTCAGTATGTCATGTCGTCGATTACGAGACGAGAACTGTCCTTGAGAGGAGCTCTCCACTAACTCATCCTATATAAAACAATCATTAAGTACCAAAATTTAGTGTATTATATTAACTATAGAAATTGACATAAAAAATAACTTACGATCTTTGTTGCCACTCGCTGGGATGCTTCGGTGACGTACTCATCATTTTTCTTCTTTCGTCCCCTCTTCCACAGCTCATGTCTATCTATAGTGACAGAAGAATTCACCTCTTCAATTGCGCCATGCGCAAATAACTCGGCTATCTTCTCAGTTGTCAACTTTTCTTCAAGTTGTCTGTAGCCTCCTCGACCAAGTATGTGTGCATACACATTCTTCTTCACAAGCTCTTTGTTAGTCTCTCTTAACTTCATAGCATTTTCAGAGAGCCTCTGCTCCTTAAATATCCTCTGGGTATCTTTGTCAAGATACTTATACTCACCCATAGGATCTTCATTTGCCTTGGCACCGTGGATGTACTATTTTGCCAGTCTTGACTTGAAATTCTTCCATATGCCACCAGCGACCTTCATCTCATGCTTTTTATGCGGCTCGCATCCATCAAAATTTACCTAAAGAGACATATAACAAGTTATAATTAAAAAATAATAATCAACTTTGCTGACAAATATAAGTGTCAATTAAAGAAAAACTTACAGTTGCATCTCTCCACAAAGTGAGCTTATAATGGTCAGGAACTTTCCTCCAATCGTTATAGGTGATAGGAATTCAAGAACGAGCCACCGTACCCAAGAAGCTCCTCCAATTGTTTCCATTCTGTCCTTTGGGATTCCCCTTACTATCGAAGTTGACCGTAAGCTTGGTACCAGCCTTTGTGTGTTGCTTAATCAACTTCGCCAGGTATACAGGGCCTTTCTTGTGGCTCGGTGTGCGGGCAGAGACACAAAAATCATCCTCACCGCTGCTGCTACTGCTAGCCATGATTCTGAAAAAGAGTCACATTAAATGTCAGATTAAACACATTAAATATATGAATACATAAATGAAGGCGATAATTAAACAAATAAAATGACGTGTGATAACGAAATAAAAGTAGCATATACAACATACGCACAAATTAAGTTTCTTTATCAATTCATATTAAATGCACAAATTAAGTATAGATTTATACGCACAAAATAAACAAGGAAAAATAAATTCAAATCTCCATGTCCATAGGAAAATAAGAAAGATCGATAAACATCAAATACCAGAAATGGAAGAAGCAAATAACCACCAACGGGAAGAGGATGTAGATCGCAAATGTTAACCTTAAACAAAAGAACATCAATTAAATTAATATACTTAAATTCAACTAGTTATTAACTTCGTTCAACGATGAAAGAGCAACAATATGTCCAATTTCGAAAGCTATACACAATTAACACAATAGAATACCTTACTTGATATGATGTTTGGAGGATAAACAAAGTACAACTCCCACCGTATATAAGTAATACGCCGCTTGAATCTATGTTTTCAAACAAAAATATTAGCATACACATGAATTCAATTAGTTATTTACATCATATCATTCAACGATGATAGAGCAACAACTACAATTTCAACTACAATAACCCTAACTATTACATACTAAAATCTCAGCCCTAACCTGTGTATTCGGAGCAGATTGGAGGAGGAGGAGGAGCAATGGCGATGATGGCAATGAGCTGCGTCAGACCGAGTGGCGCGGAGACACTAGCGAGGAACAATGGCGATGGAGTCATTTCCAATTGGAGGCGACGGACTCGGTTCATGACGGAGGCAGTGAGATGACGCGACCGAGGCAGTGCGGCGGAGTCGTTTCCGATTGGAGGCAACGCGACAGAGGCAGTGAGACGGAGGCAGTAAGACTGAGAATAGTTACGATAGGCGGACTGCCGAATTTCAAAAAAACCTAAGTGTTTTATTACATAATATGCATCGGTTTTTATAAACCGATGCATAAAGGTTACGATATGCAACGGTTGTTTAAAAACCGATGCATATTGGTTACGATATGCATCGGTTTCCTTATAAACCGATGCATAACGTAGAACCGATGCCTATTGTTATTTTTGAACCGATGCATAATGACTGATCTGTAGTAGTGTTTTCTAATTCGCTAATTTATCGATTATCAAACAAGATGTTTTTTAATAATATTTTTATATAAATATAAAAAAGTAGGGGATCAAGTTTTCTACTCGGCTATTCCTTCAAATCAATAATGAGAGTGGTTTCAAATTTAGAACAAGTAATGAGATAGCACTAAAGGGTTTAATATCAATCAAAAAAGAGTTTTGAGGGGTTGTGCCCCTCCTTGGCATTTCCCATGATCATGCTTACAAGAATTAAACACATTCAAGGTGTTAGATAGTGTTGAATCTAGCTTATACTAAGGTAGATCACATCCTTATCGAATCTATTCTTATTCAAGCTCTCTTATAGCTCGAACCTCACTTTCTCGAGGATATTGGTTCATTCCATGGCATTTAATAGCATTGAAATCTCTCCTAATCAATAAATACCATGAACTCGACTCCTAGTTCACTTCAAATCCGTAGATATGATCACATTTACAACATCTAAACCATCCCTAAGATCGCTAGATTATTAGGTCAAGTTTTGGGATAAACAAGTCACTTAGGCATTTCATCAAACACCTAGTGGCATGCAATAATAAGGATCATAGCAAATGTGAATTTAACACCACAGATTAATCAACAAACATGTGTATACATGATCAAGAGTACCAAGGAGGGTAACAACACCCTCAAAACACAAGGAGACTACTCACACATCATGTAAGACAACATGATGTGAGTAGGGTTTGAATACAACAAAATAGAAGAGAAGAGGAATAGAAAATAGGATGGTTAATCCTATATGTCTCCCTTTAATCTTCACTCATCCTTTGTTGGTTGAATATTGATGACCTTGATTTGATCTCCTTAGATGAGTATTTTTCCCCAAAAGTCCAGCTCTCTAGGTCAAAATCGCCACTTTCTATTTATAGCTCCGGGTAGAAAAATGCACTGTAGCAGATCTCAGCCGGTCGGCTGAGATGAAGGTGGAAAGCCAGGCGGCCGGTTGAACTTAGCCAATTCGCTGAATGTGTAAAGCAAAAATCAGCCGGTCGGCTGAACTGAAGATGGAAATCCAGACGGTCGGCTGAGACTGGCCGATTGTCTGCATCCAAGGTCTTTCAGTCGCCCGGCTCAAGGTGGCCGATTGTATATAGTCATTGCTCTTTGGGCCAGCCGGTCGGGTGAGTCTTCAGCCGGTCGGCTGAAAGTGGCCGATTGCCTTCAATTCTGGATCATAAGTCCAGTCGGTCGGCTGGAACAGGGGACATTTCCCAGTCAATCGGCTGAACTACTTTTTGCCCACTTTTTGCTCCATTTCTTTGGTTTTTCCCTGAGTTTTCGTATTTTGGCTTTGACATTGAGAATATATTGTTTTATACCTGATACGTACGAAAAGGGATCAAATGACATCAAAATATCGTTGGAAACGAACAAAAGCTATAGTGAAAATGGCTATTAATAAATTGAAATCTCGACTTATCAACACTCCACACTTAAGCTTTGTTCGTCCCGAACAAAGTATGAAAATATGTCAAGGTCATGCAAATGTCGAAATGCGGGTGGTGCTATGTTTTTCGTCGATTTGCCCCACTATATTTCACAAGGTCTCGATCATCATTCCTAAACATGTTATTGAAAGGTGAATGACAAGTATGTACAATCTAACTAGCTCCTTTTCATAGGCGTTACGAATGCATTTTGCGTATGCATTAAGCCTTTAAACCCCTAGGCTACCCTAGTGGACGAGTTATAGTCTCGTGAGAGTTTTCAGAAAAGGGAATACTCACAAATCCCAAATGCACCTATCCCATGAGAATGAAATCAAGAGTGTTCAACCGAGGCGATGATTTCTCAAAACAAATCCCTCACCCCAAGATAGGACTACCATCACAATATCATCAAAAGAACTTTTGAACAATTTAAGTATCCCATGAGGTTGTGCATTCAAGGTCATCAATACTAGACCTATCAAATGCCTCATCCAAAGTTCCACTCATTTTCAAGGCAATACAATGAAGCAAAGTTAACACTTTTGCACAAAAGAGTGTCAACCGCTCACCTATGCTAGCTAGGGCTAGTCCATGGGTTTGCGACATGGAACTCATTCCCAAGTTTTTGGCGCTCAAGCCATAGTCCATAAGGGAAGAGGAATTCGTCACTAGAGTTTCTTAATAAACAAGCATAAACCAAATGATAGCTCCCGTGCAAGCACATGGGTCGTCCAAGAGTCATTCCAACTAGCACACAATACAAATGATGCACCCGCGCAAATGAAGAATGATGGGAGAACACAAAGTCAAGTTTTAAGTGCTTTTTATTTTCTTTTCAAATGGCCTTTGGCCTACAAATGCTTTCGAGGGGGAACTTTTCTTCCTAACCCCCGGCATTTGTATATTTTGGATCAAAACTTCTCGTGGCCTTTGAGAAAGTTTTTGGTCGGGGCTTTGCCCTCTTTTGTTTTGCCCTCTTTTGTTATTGACTCCACACTTAAAACTTGACAATATGCTCAAGGGATGTATGGAATGCGCGGGAAAGAATCATGAGCATGGCACTAAATTAGAGAACTCAAGTCACCAGGGAGCAACCAAAAGGTCTAAGTTTTTCATGAAAATTTTAAAAGTGCTTGCTAAAACTTAATCCAAGGTATTTCAAAGAAAATATTTAGAAAATTTGATAGACAAGGGATTTCAATGATATTGACTCACAAGAATGCACATTCATAGGACTAGGTCGGTTCTAAGTTCAAGATGCAATCAAAATAAAAAGTAGGCTAGATGTGATTTATAGGGATTAAGGCTTGATAGTCACAAGCCTATATGGTTGAAAACACTCTCATGTTAGGGATATGGTGCAAAGGATGTAAGTGTCCATCAAAGATGATATGCATGGCATGAGAAACATGTGAACTATGCGCATTAACCCACTCCACACTTAATTCAAGCTTAGTCCCTAAGAATGATAAAATAAAGGCAAAGGCGCATAGGAACTCCCCTCGTTTGTAGAATGTATTGAAGAGTCGATGACATAACTCTTGGGAATGAGATATATTCATTTGGTTGCATATGTAGGGTAAAGAAGGTAATTTTTGGCATGAGAAGAGCATGAGTGTAAATATCCTAAAATTTCCACAGTCAAGAATGGTAAAACACCCTCAATAACATAGGAATATAGCATACAACCAAAGATAAGTCAAGAGTACATCATAAAGATGGCATACATCATCCAAAATTGTGCCAAAAGGCGACTTAACATCAAAAAATATCATCCAATGCAACAAGTCAACAAGGTGATATACATGAGGAAACAAAATGAAGCATGGACTCATGATGTAGCATCATCGCCTTCCCGAGTGGTCTCTCTAGTGGCTGCTCCATCGTCCTCCTCCATAGCATCAGTAAATGGTGTAGGAGGCAAGGGAGAGGCCGCACGAGGAGCAGAAGGCCCTGGATCAGCTGGAGCAGTCCCACCTCTGATCATAGACAAAAGTGCAGTACGGAGCCACTCCGACTCCTGGCGAGCTCTCTACGCCTCAGCTCTAGTAAAGGCCTCAAGACTGGCCAGCTCGCTCCTCAAATCAGTCATATCGGAGGAGACTCTCTCCCTCCACTCACTCAAATCATCTATGGCAGAAGGGGGGCTCTCAACAGCAGGCTCCTCGAGGGGCAGCTCCTCATTAATGGGTGCCTCATGCACATCGGCCAGAGGAGGGGAAGGGATAGGAGAGGGAGGAGGGGATGGTGTAAGGCTGGTTAGGCAATATAAATGGTTCCTCCTCCTGAAGGTCTTCTTCTTCCGTGCTGCCGCATCCCTAAGATCCTTCTTGTGCGGCTTGTCGTTCTCCTCCCAAGTGCCATCCGCCTTAAGGAGATGCATATATTTCAAGGTAGGCACGTCTAGGGTCATCGTGGATGGATCGGGGCATCCATCGTGGCCCAAGGTGAAGTTACACCCCATGGCGATAAGAGTGATCATGGACCCTCCTCCTAAAGCAGAATTCCTCGATGACTTCGTCACAATGCTCTCGAAGCGGGAGGAGAGGATGGAAATCCAATCAAGCGCATCACCCTCATTAACGGCCATCATCAGCTCAAAATCAGGACCACTCACTGCTCTAGCCTTATCCCCACACGGGTGATAATTCCAATAGCAATGATGTGGTGAATGATCTTCCGAATCGGAAGGGTGATGGCTGAGGCATTGTAGGAGGGAACAAACCACTCATGCCTCCCTGAAATATCTCTCCGAAATCTGCTCTGAATGTGCTCATTCCTAACGATCACCTCTCCTCCCAACAATGGAAAACTGAGCCACTATCGGAGCATCCTCTCCCCAATTAAGAATTCCCTCCCACCAAGCACAAACCTTCAATGTGTGACTCTCTCCCCCTCCCTCACAACATCCAAGGAGCACAAGAACTCCTCTACAACCCTCCGATAGGAACCAGGATCATCCAGTAAGAGAAAGTCAAGCCCACATCGTGATAATAATGATCGTACCTCTCCACCGATGCGAAGGTCGTCGAGTGTTTTCCAGTGCGGGTAGAGCGTGGCCACTGCCTTCTTCCCTGTGATGATCCCGAGTCTCTCAGTGAATTTGGCATCACGGAATGCAAGAGGCTCAGTGAATGGATAAGGTGTAGGCTCGGGTAGAGGTGACTCCATAGGTCCATCCCTCGGCATAATGGGTACTATGGCGGTAGGAGGTACACTAGGCGCAGCAGCCGACTCTACCGGCGGAGAAGGAGCTCTAGGTGGTGGAGGTGCAGGAATGGTTCTCTTCGTGGCACCCTTTGTGGTTTTGATCTTCTTCCTCGGTCGAGGGCTAGGAGGGGTGGCGGAGAGTCCGTTTCCTCACTGGAGGATGAGCTATCGTCTCTTAATTCTCTCCTCTTCCGGTGGGAAAGAGGAATGTCATCCTCGTCGCTCTCGTATATTCCTTCATTCGGCACACTTTGGGCTATTTCATTGCCCTTGGACGTTGATTTGGAGGAGGAATCCCCTTGATTCATGTTGGAATGGACAGGAGAGCTGAAATTTTGCACTGGAACTGAAAGTCAGCCAGTCGGCTGGTTGAGAGGCAAAGTCAGCCGGTCGACTGAGGAGCGGTTTGGAGGTCGAAAGATGGGATTTTCCGGGAGGCATCAGTGGTTGAAATTGGGCTTGGGGGTTTGAAGGCGAGGTGATGGCGAGTGCTTTGAGAGGTTGAACGAGAGGATTTGATGCCGGACGGAGGAGATCGGCGAGGGTGAAGTTCCGACTGTCCCGGATGGAGATGCGGCTGGTGCTGCAGGTCGTGGTTGGGTCGGATGGGCACGGGGGATGGTCGGCAAGGTCAGGGAAAGGTGGATGGAGGTCGGACCATGGAGGTGGATTGGCTGGGAGCGGTGACCAGCTGGATGGGATCGGGGTCGGCTGGATGGGAGTTGGGTCGGCTGAATGAATTGGAAAAAGGGAAGTTGGGGTTTGAGATAAGCAAAACTCAGCCGATCGGGTGATATGGCTTATTCTCAACCGACCGGCTGGAGATAGGAAAAAAAAGCAATTTGGATAAATGATTCTCAGCCGGGCGGCTGAACTGAGACCCGACCGACTGAAACCGGCCGATTGGAATGATTCGGAATGGTGGCCTTCAGTCGGTCGGCTGAATAAGGGTTAAAACCCAGCCGGTCGGCTGAACTGTGGACTTCAACAATTTTTCCAAATTTTGCTTTCAAAGATCCTCCGATTCTCGCTTCAACCAACTCCATACTTAGAAATTTTCCACTCCGCAACATGAACGAGCATCACTCAAAATTCATATAAAACTCAATTCGAACTCGAAGCATACCCCAACAAGAAATCACTAGCATACATATGATTTTCAACAAAAGGCACAAGCTAGGATCTCACACTCCACACTTAAGACATCACCATCATCTAGATATTTCATGCAAGCCTCTTATCACACCAAAGACACCTAATCATGCATTTAAAATCATCCTAGCACTCATGTTCACATTTAACATTCAAAGTACACATGCCAAACATATATATGAAATTAATTGTGCATAAATGGACAACTCACAAACCGGGCTACCTCCCGTTAGGGCCTAGTTTAACGTCTCGGCAAAGACCGAGCCGAATCTCTTCATGTTTAAGAAACACACTTGAGGAATCTTTTGCTAGGATCCCTCCTCAAGCGGACTTGTAGAATGTTGGGAGGCTCAATCCGGGTTCTTTGAAGAGTTGCAAGCAACTTGTTTAATAGCCCTTTTCCAAAGTGGTAGCTTCTCACCCTTTGATGTATTAGCTTTTCCATTCTTACTCATCTCATCTTCGGATGATGATTCATATTGATCAAAGGAAGGGTCTTCATCGGGTTCAAGCATGTTGTGCAACTCTTTCTTATCAACTTTCTCGCCCTTAGCAACTTCGGCACTCTCCTTCTCTAGCTTTTTCTCAACACTAGCCACT
The DNA here is from genome assembly GCA_033675215.1 of Rhodiola kirilowii. Taxonomy (NCBI): domain Eukaryota; kingdom Viridiplantae; phylum Streptophyta; class Magnoliopsida; order Saxifragales; family Crassulaceae; genus Rhodiola; species Rhodiola kirilowii. The sequence continues at coordinate 36,880,048 of CM066193.1, forward strand.
TGTTCTTCTTTTGGCTTTTCTATCTTTACCTTTTCTCCACCAATCTTTAGGGTCAATTTCCCTTTTCCAACATCAACTTTAAAACCGGCGGTGGCCAAGAAGGGACGTCCAAGGATCAACGATGAGGTGAAGTTGTCCCCCATTTCTATCACCACAAAGTCGCATGGGATGTAGAATTTGTCGACTTTGATTGGGACATTCTACACTAGGCCCCAAGGGCGCCTTGTAGTGCCATCTGCTAGTTGAAGTGTCATCTTAGCGGATTTCACCCCCTTCAATCCAAGCTTGTGGTAGGTGTCTAGGGGCATGACGCTGACACTAGCCCCAAGATCGGCTAGTGGACCTGTGAAATTCATGTCACCTATCGAGCAAGGAATAGTGAATTTTCCGGGATCTTTTGCTTTTTCAAGAATTTGCTTTGAAAAGAGGGCACTACACTCATGGTTTAGGAGGTGGGGATCATCTTCTTCAATGGTCCTCTTTTTGGACAAAATCTCTTTTAGAAACTTGTTGTATAGAGGTGCCTTCTTGATGAGCTCATGAAATGGTATGTAGACATAAAGCTTTTTCAACATCTTAGTGAAGACCTCATATTCCTTGTCCAATTTAGTGGGCTTTGCAAGTCTTTGAGGAAATGGAATAGGTGGAGAGTAAGGCTTCAATTCCTCTTTTCCCTTCTTGATATCTTTAGCTTTGTCGGTTGGAGGATTAGGGACTTCTTCATCGAGTTCTTTTAGTTCGGCTCTAGCTTTGACAATGGGTTTTTGAGGTATTTGAACGGCTCTCTTTCGTGTAACACCCTCCAATTGCTTCCCACTTCTAAGAGTCACCACCTCACAATGTTCCTTCCTCTCTAGAAATTCATCCTCAAGTAATTCATCCTCGAATGATTCCTCAATATAGACGGCGTTGCAAAACTCCTTCTTTTCATGCTCGGGCCGCGCCGGTATTTCCTTGCGCTCTTGTAGAAGACTCGGCTTGTTGAGCTATTTGGTTCTCAAGCATCTTAACATGAGTTTGCAAGCCTTGGTGAGATTGTAACACCATTATCAATTTATCTTCGAGGTCCCTACTTGCTCTTTCTTGATTTGCAAGCATTTCTAGCCTTAGCTTCTCATGATATTCAACAAGTGTAGCAATCATAGGGTCCAAATTTGAGATATCACTTGATGGTCGAGGGGGATAGTTAGCTTGTTGGTTGGGCCTTTGAGCTTGAGCTTGGTATTGTTGGCCTTGGTATTCGTTTCGTTGTTGGAATTTGTTCTTTGGTGGGAAGGCATTGTTATTTGGAGTTGGTTTGGGACCAAAGTTGGGAGGTGTAGGATTTGTAGTCTTGTACGAGAAGTTTGGATGATTTCTCCAAGAGGATGACAACTTTGGGGTAGTGTAGTTGGATTGGGAATTTTGGCCTTGAAAAACATTACCATTTTACTCTCTCCCTTGGTTTCCACAAACATAGTTCGCTTCTTCATATCCACTTCTACCTCCATCATTTTGAACCAACGGGCAAGAATTAGTATCGTGCTCATAGACTTCACATATGTCGCACCCTTGGCTCGTTGAGTGGTCTCTCTCCGGATGTTTCAATTTAAACACTTCGTCCGAAAGGCATTCAAATTTTCTAGCTAATGAATCTTAGTCCCTTATGCTTACCGGCCTTTGCTTCATGTCTTTCTCCCTTCCTTCTTGGGTTTCCTCTTTCACTTCCCCACGTGAAGTAGTTATTTGTGATCTTCTCGATTACCGCATATCCTTCTTGAGGTTCAAGATCCATGATAGCTCCTCTCGCGGCGGTATCAAGTGCAAGCCGCGAGGAACCATCTACACCATGATAGAAGGTATGGAAAACAAGGAGAATGTCTAAGTTGTGATGTGGGCAAAGCCTTTGGTACTCTTTATATCTCTCCCAAGCCTCATAGAGCGTCTCTCCATCCATTTGCTCAAAATTCATGATTAGACCCCTATAATATGCCGTCTTGGAAGGAGGGAAATACTTATTGAGGAATGCAACGGCAAGCTCCTCCCAAGTGGTGAAACTTCCCGGCATTTGGCTCCTTATCCAAGTCGTGGCCCTTCCTGTGAGGGAGAAAGGGAACAACCTTAAGAGCTTAGCATCCTCGGAAACCCCATTGATCTTGAAAGTATCACAAACTTCAAGAAATGTAGTCAAATGAGAGTTTGGGTCTTCGTGGTCTCCTTCCGAGAATCGGTTTTCTTGTATCATTTGGATTGTAGAGGTTTTCAAATCAAAGTCTCGGTTGTCTACCGCGGGAGCAAGGATTGGGGAGCGATATCCATAGGCATTAGGAGCGGCGTAGTCTTTGAGGACCCTTCTAGCTTGGGGTAATGGTGGTAGTTGACCTTGGGGTAAATGAGGAGGGGGTGGTGGAAGTGGAGGAAGTCCGTCTCTATCTCCCATGTCTTGAGCAATGGTTTCTTGAGCGTTCGATGTGGATCCTTTAGCCTTATTTGTCTTACTCCTTGTAAGGTGAGGATTATCTATATCCCTTGTGGAGTGGGTAAGCTTCTTTGTCTTAGGTGGCATAAACGAGATGCACCTACAAGGGGAGAACAATTAAGACAAGTGAGGATAGTGGAATAAGCTCAAGAATCACAAGTAGTAAACTAATAAAGAAAAACATGGAATAGTCGGAGTCCTAAATGATTCTTCCTAGGGACAATCTAGCCATTGCTCCCCGGCAACGGCGCCATTTTGACAATTGTATTTTCATATAGTCAAGAATTTATAGTTTGACCGGTAAGACCGGTGTCGAACCCAAAGGAGCAATTGGATTATACGCTAGGGGGATCAAGTTTTCTACTCGGCTATTCCTTCAAATCAATAATGATAGTGGTTTAAAATTTAGAACAAGCAATGAGATAGCACTAAAGGGTTTAATATCAATCAAAAAAGAGTTTCGAGGGGTTGTGCCCCTCTGACAGCACTGCCTTGTCGCGAGGCAATGTGTACAAATAAATTTATAAGTCCGCTACTCGCGACTTCACTACTGGGTAGCAAGTGGTAAGTAGGGGTCGAACCCAAGGGAATTAGGGGGATAAATCGTTCTTTGAGGGATTGTACAGGCAGGGAACGTGATTTCAGGGTTGATTGAGGTTTTAGCGTGAATAACTACGTGACTTTTTGGTTGGTTTTGGTTTTTGGTGTGGAAAAGTAAATAACTGAAAAGCAAATACTGAAAATAAAAGGAAGACTTACAGCGGTTGTTGCGTGATCGGCAAGTCTTGCGGAACGTCAGCAGTTGATAATGCAGTTTATACTAAGAAAGTAAAGTGTAGGTGATGTTTTAAGTCAAGAAAAGATTCGGTTTTAGGGGCCTTGTATCATAGTTGTTTATCATTGACCGCTAATGATCATACTACGTGTTCAAAGATGAATCGAGGCTATCTCTAGCACAAGACTTGCAACATCGTTTAAAACACTTGTTCTATTTTAGACTAATTCCTCCTTTCGAAGTATCTTAACCTTATGTGCATCCTTTTGATCTTCAGTTACGATCAACCAAAAGGTTTTTGAAATAAGTCAAACTCCTCAGATAAGCTTTGCCCGTTAAAGCATCCACTTACCCGAGTATGTTCACGAACCCCACGGAAGAGCTTTGCCCGTTAAAGCTTTCACTCAACCTTGGAAGTTCTAACCTGATATATGGCACATAGAACAAGTTTTGAACACAGAGAGGCACTAGGTGCAGGGTCTAAAACATTGAATGATACAAGTACACCCCTTCAACCGAATGAAGGGTTTAGCTACAAATATCCATGGAAGAGGACATCATAACTAAGTACTTGAAAAGGTTTTTGAAAAGACAGTAAAGGAAGGGGGTGAGTACTTCAAGAATCGACAAGAGTACTCAAGAATAATAAAGTAAAGCTTGAGTACTCAAGAACCGACAAGAGTACTCAAGAACGATTTACAATATTCAAGAACCAACAAGAATATTATAGATTGAAAACCAAACATTACAAAGTGCCAAAACTAGAGAGATAAGTGTTTTTGAGATTTGAGGATGCATTTTACAAGTGAGTTTGGCTTGTATTTATAGCCAAATTGAAGGGAAATGGAGGGCTAAGATGGCTTTCATCCAAGGGAAGAGGAGGAGGAGATGAAGATGTGGAGGAGAGGAGGACAAGTGTCAAGCTCCCATGGTGGAGCCAAAAGCCGCCGGTTGGAGGTAAGGGGAGGAGGAGCCACCGGTCATGGAGGAGGAGGAGGAGATGAAGATGTGGAGGAGAGGAGGACAAGTGTCAAGCTCCCATGGTGGAGCCAAAAGCCGCCGGTTGGAGGTAAGGGGAGGAGGAGCCGCCGGTCATGGAGGGAAGGGGAGGGGAAAGCCACCCCATGAGTCATCCTTCTTCACAAGGTAGCCGGTCATGGAGGAGGAGTGAGTTTTGTGACTTTTGTGTAGTCTTTCCACAAAACTATCAGTCCAATTCCGCTCCGGTCTGACTTTGGTTGCTCCTCGGTTGGATTTGTTTTGAGTGATTCCACGTCAGGATCTTGAGATTTCTTTATTCAGCGTCTGATCGTGACCTTGGACTGATTCGTAATATCTTTTCAGCGTAAAATCCTCTCCTTAGCGTGTTTTCTCTCTAGAGTCCAAAATACCCTGTAGAAATATATCGGAACTAACAAGCAAAAGTTAAATAGACAAAAGGTCTAATTTAGTGGGTTTAACTGTGTTTTTGATTCGTATAATTATGGTCTATCAGATCACCACACACTTTTAGTTGTTTGTCCCGAACAATGCTATTAAAGGGCGGCACTAAGTAAGCTTGTAAAATATGAAAGTTAGACTGTGGGACTCGATTTATCCTAATTCATGCATTGCTTACTTATTACCAAATTGAACTGTGTAAATAAATATAAGAAACTTGATACGTGTACCTTCGTGCTGAGATGCAAATTATTTTGGATGTTTCGGGAGATAGCCCTTTTTAGGCTCCTGGACTGCATTCTCGGGACCGTCTCGCACTATATGGTTTTCTTGTAGCTTTCTCTAGCACGTGATTCGGTTCGGGTTTCAATGGTTTGGTCTTTGATTTTCTTTTGGCGAGGGACACCTTTTGTAGTGAATCGGCCTTTGGCCTTTGATTTGACTCTTTGAGTACTTCACTTTTTGTTCGGTTAAAACCTTCACAATTTTGTGCCTTTGGCCTCTTGATTTGCTTCCTTGAGCTTTTTGCTTCTTTGTGACTTGCTAGTCCATTTTCTCAAACCTTTTTGGGAGGTCCAATCGTCGCCCGCAAGCATATGGAAATACCTCTCCGCTCCTCTCATCCTTGCCGTTTCGCGCGGGTCAAGACGAGGGTCGCTCATCTATTTTCTCGGCTACTTTGACTAGAGATAGGACGGTCTGATTCTCGCCCTCGCCTTTTTTCTTTTTTGCATAAACACTGCATGGCGGAGATGACTTCAATCTTCACTGAAACCCGAAGTGCAGCCTCCACTGACTTCGAAAACCATATAGTTTGATTCGATCCTTCGATTGCTTGCCAAGCCTCTCTAGGGCAGTTTATGTCAACTCCACATCCCTAGTTTATCTCAGCACAAAGGGACAAATGAGAAGTTACGTTCTAATATTTTAGACAGTTGAATTTTCACAAGGTAAATGCATGAATTTTAGATCTATCTTTTTCACATTCTCAAGTTCATATTTTCAAAAAGATAATACTAAAAAAGGAAAAGAAAAACATATTATGTACACAGGTGGCTCTCACCCCACACTTTTGAACGAAGGCGTGCTTTTCAGCAAGACTTAGTTCAAAAGCCATGCAAGCAAATGTTATATGAGAAGGAAATGATATTAAGGAAAAGGGAAGAACAGAACTCCCTTTAAGGTGTCGAGTGAACGACATGGCATGAGGCTGGATAATCGAGGGAGTTCAACTGAGGCCTTGAACTCTCAGTACAGGCCCGGTAATTCACGAAAGATGCCTGGCTGATCCGGTCATGCTCCAAAAACCGATTCCTAATTAGTCATTTCTTCTATGCACCAAGTGGGTGAGAGCGACTTACGGAAAAAACTAAATGACAGAACAATAAAAGACAGAAAGTAAGATAGGTGTCGGGTTACCTCCCGACCAGTGCACTTGTTTCACGTCGTTGGCTCGACAGTACCTCATTCCTGGATCACTGGTTTGGATCCCATGGGCGGCTCAGGTTGAATTTCACCACCATTCCTGTGTTGCGTCTTGCCTTGCCTTTCCTTGATTTCTTGTGAGATGATGTGCTTGGGTCCTGTTCCCATGGTTCTGGGGGTTTCTCCTTCCAACGTCTCTGAGAAGGTGAGGGACCCTTCACTACTAGTCTCTTGAACTGGGTTTTCTGGTGTTTAGGGCTGCCTTGTCCAGTCATGGAGAAAACCTGCTCCCTCGAGGAGTCGTTCTGCTCAGGTCCTTTTCCCATCCTCTTTCTAGCCTCTTCAGGGATCACATAGTTTTCGGTGATGTTTTGGACTTCTTCCGTTGTTGGTACCGCCTCGAGTTCCCATGAAGGTTCGTTGCTCCCAAAGCTTTCTATGTCTGATACTTCTGATGGCTCAGGAGTATCTTCTTCGTCTGTTTCTGGTCCAGCCTCTTCTATCTGCATGCCTCCGTCAGCTTGGGGTATTCATTTTGTGGCTGCGGCCAGGTTATCTATGAGGTTCCACATGTCTGCCAGGGAGAAGTTCCCGGCTGATCTTCTCATTGCTTCGTTAATCCTTGTCAGCTCATCGGCCCTCATCCCACGAAGAAATTTTTGAAGAAGAACTTTCTTCGTGAATCCATGGTGCGGGCAGCGTGAGACGATGGTGTCATAGTTCGTGTAGTATTCGTCCAAAGTCTCATCCCGGGATTGTTGAAGGCACATGATCTTCTCGCGGGTGTGTTGTCGTAAGGATGGAGGGGAGAATTCTTTCAGGAACGGAACGCAGAGGTCCACAAAATGTACTGCACTACTAGCGGTTGATGTGTAATACCTGATCGTCGCAAAATCAGTTAAAGAGAATTTGAAGCATTTAAGCTTAAATTCCTCTAACATTTCATTTTCAGGTTTTATGTGGCAGAAAGCGTGGTGAAAGTTTCGGCAGTGTAGTACTGGGTCTTCTCCATCCGTACCTCCGAACAGGGGAAGATGTCTTGTTGTCCATGCATACGTAGTGGGTAGTGTCATGAGAAGGGGAGGGAAAGAACAATTTATCTGACGGCTAATTCCCCGGCAACGGCGCCAATTTGACAGCACTGCCTTGTTGCGAGGCAATGTGTACAAATAAATTTATAAGTCCGCTACTCGCAACTTCACTACTGGGTAGCAAGTGGTAAGTAGGGATCGAACCCAAGGGAATTAGGGGGATAAATCCTTCTTTTGAGGGATTGTACAGGCGGGGAACGTGATTTTAGGGTTGATTGAGGTTTTAGCGCGAATAACTACGTGACTTTTTGGTTGGTTTTGGTTTTTGGTGTGGAAAAGTAAATGATGTTCCCATGAATGGCATGCTGTTGGCAAAACGGCTTTAGACCGTTCAAGCAGGTGTTCAAGTAGAGTTCAATCGCTGTCTTGAACTGCAGCACAGCGTACAGCAGACGCAGGAAGATTTCCGTATCCAGAAGATCGACGAGATTATTTGATTGGGATCAATTGACGAGTCATCATTAAAGATCAGATATTCAAATGAATATCTTCAGCTTGGATTCGAGAATATTGGATGGCTTGGCACGGAAGTAATCTCCAAAGATTGGATATGGAAGAGATTGAATATCGATCAAATATTTAGGAGTATCTCCGAAATATTTGACAAGATATATGGAAGTCGGCTGACACGCGTCGTCTGACGTCTCAAATTTATATTTATAATTTTACCTGCAAGCAACTAGTAAAGTGGCAAGCAAGGGTCGAACCCAAGGGAGCTGGTGAGGTTACTTGTTGTTCTGTAAATAAAGTAATTGGGGTTTGTGAGTAATTGTGAGCAAGTGCAAAAGAGAAAATAGCAAGGAAATAATGACGAAGATTCAATCAGGGAGAAAGCTCAGTCTAGGGTTTCTATTGTGACACGTTTATCATCGACTGCTAATGATCTAATTTCATGTTTCTAAGAGTGGTCATTCCGACAAAGGTAACAACCCTAAGTATCCCGACAAAGGTGATACACCACAACCTAACCCGACAAAGGTGTCATACTTCTAGTTCTTTCCTAAACTTAATAATCCGACAAAGGTATTATTTAGCCTAGGTGTTACGACCTACCTTTACGACAAAGTTTCCAGTAGATATTAACGGTAAGAATTAACTGCTCAATTAAGCTTTGCGACAAAGCTTCCACTTAATCTAACAAGTTAATTCATGAGATAAGCACAACAACTAGTAAAATATGAAATAGCATTAAGAATAGAGTCTCAAAACTAGCGTCACAATATGTGAAACCCTAAACTGAATTAAGGGTTTAGCTACACATAATCATGAAAAGACGCATAATTAAAAGTAGAAAAATCTTCTCTCTCGTCGAAAGCTTCGTCTTCCCTCCCAGAGCCGTCTAGGTCTTCGTAGAATAATGAGATTATGAGATGATGGAAACCCTAACCCAAAGATCTGATTTATAGAAAAACAAAGGGTTTTCAAGTCTGTTTTTGGGCTCAATTTCCAAGTTTCGGACTTGCTGATGTCACCAAACGCGTTGCTGACATCAGCGGCCGCGTTTTCCTTTATCATTATCGGCGCTTTTTCCTTTGACATTAGCGTTGCTGCTAATGCTTAGCGAAAACGCGAGACGCACTGTATCCCGACTTTGGCTCTTGATTTGACCATCTAAACGACCTCGGATGCTCTCGGTGTGAACTAGAGAGTTGTAGGGAATTGAGTTAGCTTCGCAACGGCGTATGACTCGTATTTTTCTAATCAGCGGTTCATTCCCAGCGCTCCGTCGAAGGTCCAAAAGTCTAATCTGAAACTGTGATGTTTTTGGCATGAAAAGCCATCTTTTATGCGCGTTTCCTCCTAGAGCTTCCGAAACACCTGAAATGCAAAACCATACTAAAAAGTATGTGTTCGCATATAAAAGTGTCGAAATAAACGAGATTAGTTGATTCGACGAGTCGTATAAATACGACTCATTATCGGCCAATGAAGAATTAGATATTCAAATGAATATCTCCGCATCAGATTGAAGAAGGTTGGCTGACTTGTTGGGGAAGAAAGATCGAGATCTTCACAAAGATTGGATTGGAAATATCCATCGAATATTTAGGAATATTTCCTAAATATTTGATGAGGATATTTGGAACAGATTTGGATCTCGCCAATGCATATAAATACAAGGCTAGGGCAACCAGATCTGTGTCGCTTCCTGAGAGAAACGAAACAAACACGAGAGTTCGTGAGATTGGAGGAGGAGCGACCGCCGGTTGATTATTCCACACCGGAATATCAACGGGGAAGTAACAGTCTGTTCAGTGTGCTGTTCAGACTGTTCTGGAAGAACAACAAAGCGCACACACACACACGGTGACCAAGATACGTCTTTGAGAGAAGGCGACTGGACTTCCGAGAAGTCCAAGACTAGGTCGAGAGGGAAGTCTCGTCTTACCCACAGGGGATCGAGGGGAGTAGCGACAAACCGAGATTGCGAATCCGAGAGACGGAGTGTTAGAGGCTAGGCTATTACAAACAAGGCGTTGTGTAAGTGTAAGTCCACGAATAGCTCTAAACTCGTAATAAGATTTGTGTCCCTTTTCGGGTGTGGGAAACCCCCCAGAGTAGGCGAGGCCGAACTGGGTTATCATATCGTGTGTGCTCCCGTTTTCTTCTGTTTACGTTCTGTCTGCTAAGGTGTTCCAGTCTTTGTTTGAACACAACCAGAAACTATCCAACAAGTGTTCGAGGCGCATTTCGAACACCATCTGGAACTCGTCTTGTCTAAGACAAGTAGATTTCAATTGGTATCAAAGCAGACACTCGACATACAGAGTGTGATCCGGCGACTGTTCAAGATGAGTTTGAAGGAAGGACAGAGCACTAACCGACCACCGTTGCTTGAAGGGCCGAAATATGCCTATTGGAAATCCAAGATGAAAGCCTTTCTGAAATCCCTCGATGAAAGGGCATGGAGAGCTGTATTGGTAGGATGGACAGAACCCATGATGTCCAACCCTGATGGAGTTGTTATGCCAAAACCTGAAGCTCTGTGGTCTGAAGCAGATGATGTAGCGGCTGTTGGGAATTCAAAGGCCCTGAATGCAATATTCTATGGAGTAGACGAGAACGTGTTCAAACTGATTGCGGAATGTGAGGTGGCCAAGGAAGCATGGGATATTCTCAGAATAGCCTATGAGGGTCCAGACAGTGAATCCAACAATGAGGAAGAAGAGCATGAGAATATGATGGGACTTGTAGTCACTTTTGAAGACTGCGATGAGACAAGTGAAAATCCATACTCTAGTGCACTGTCTGAACAGCCTGTTGACGATGCATCAAGCAGTGATGACGAAGGACTTGCTCATGAGACCTCGGCCGAGACGTACAAGGAACTGTATGAGAAATGGTTGCTAGTGATCAACCTCAACAAGAAGCTTACCGATTCTGTAGCCAGTATGACCGTTGAAAAAGACAAGATGTGGCAGGAGGTTGAGATTCTGGTTACACAGAAGGTGGAACTCCAAGGTAAGGTTGGTTTGCTGAATACTCAACTGACAGAAATGAAACAGGAAAAGTCTTGTCTGCTTGCACAGAAAACCGAGCTCCTGGGTACCATCTCTTCACTGAAAGTTGATATGGAGAAAGATCATGAAACTCATCCATCTGGAATGGCAGGTCTGAGGAAACCGATTACAGATCTGAAGCGCAAGGAGGTGTACCTCTTGAGGCAAGTTGAGTCTCTGGAACTCCAGGTAGAATCTGAGCAAATGGATCATTCAGCCAGCATGAAGGAGCTCAACCAGCTCAAACAGTCGGTGAAGATGTTGAACTCTGGGTCTAAGAATCTAAACGAGATTCTCAGGTCTCAAAGGATGGAGTCTGGACATCGAGGACTGGGTTTCATTGAAGAAGGAAGCTCAAAAGGTACAACGTTTGTTAAAGCGAAACCAGTGGCTGAACAGAACCCGGAACATAATGTGAAACAGAACCTGGGAGACAAGGTGAGACAGCACCCGAGACAGAAAGTGGATCTGTCCCAAGGAAAAACCATAGCTGGTCAAAGAAGGACTCGTAATGATCACATCATTTCCTTTTCACAACAGAGGAAAGATTCCCGCAAATGCTGGTGCTGCTACCAAATTGGGCACATCAGACCGAGGTGTCGCCTGTTTCTTGCAGAACGAAGAGCCATGGGACATAAGAATAAACCTCGAATGCGACAGGTCTGGATACCAAAGGCAAGAAAGACCGTATGTATGGCTGCGTTCAACTCATCATGTCACATTTAGAAAGATCATTGGTTCTTCGATAGTGGATGCTCCGCCCATATGACAGGTAATCCTAAATTTCTTACGCATATTAGACCTGTTGCGAAAGGGCAGTTTGTCACCTTTGGAGATGGAGGAAGGGGTCAGGTGATTGGCTGTGGGACATTGAAGGTTTCGGATCTCCCTGTACTCAAGGACATTCTTCTAGTTGAAGGATTGAAGGTGAATCTTATCAGCATTAGTCAACTATGTGATAATGGACTTCATGTCAGCTTCACTCACGACTCCTGTCACGTGTGGGATAAGGAAGGAGACACACTGATGAGAGGGAGCAGGGCAGCCAACAATTGTTACCTCATAGATTCTGCTGGAACAGTTGCTGCATCGAGCTGTTTATCAAGACAAGGGAATAAGATGGCACTGTCTCACAGACGCGTGGGTCATCTAACTCTCCAGACCTCAAAGAAGCTCTCCTCAACTGGACTCATCCGAGGAATGACCAATCTGACAGGTGATACAGCGGTTCTATGTGGAGAATGCCAAATAATGGAAACTGTTGAAGATCCATCTGATGTAATGAAGAGTCGAGCGACTGAGATCAATTATCGAGAACTGACTGCATGTCCATCCAGTCCGAAGAATGTCAACAAAGCATTTATTGATGAGATTTGGGTGGTGGCCACTCACGTGGAACTGGGACAGTTCACCAGATCTGAAGCATGGAAGTTATATCATCTTGCGCGTAGTCACGAACTGAAGAAGACTATGTACGGACTCACACAGGCGCCCAGAGCATGGTACGAGATGTTCCTCATCGACCATGGCTATGAGCGAGGGGGAGTAGAGAAGCATGTTCGTCACGAGTACACAGAAGCTGGTTGGCCAATTTGTGAGACTGATGCAAAAGGAGCTCCAGCTGACCATGATGGGAGAGATGAAACACCTTCCTGGAACACATGTTGACCAGGTGCTGGGAGAGCGAGAGAGCATCGCTGCAGGGAGCTGCTGCACTCAGTCCCTATGTATGAAGCAGAATCTGTCTGAACACGGAATGGAATGGGTGATGAAGGTTCTGCCCAAGAACCCAGTACAACACTCCATGAGCAGATATCACTTCATCAGAGAGCTAGTGGAGAAGAAGGTCATCACATCGAAACACATGACAACTGTAACTATCGTACTCACTATGCCACTAGACGCCGCTCAGTTTGAAACACTTAGATCCTCTCTGGGTCTGCGTGTTATCACCAACTAAGTGTTCCAGACTGAGGTCAGCCAAGAGCAGAGCCCCAGCAAATCAGATGGGCTGACCTACCAAAGAAGAGGGCTGGAACAGATGGTACGTGGTTGGAACTGATTACTAAGTTCAACATATTTGCAGCTTTATGAGGCGTTGGAGCATTTCAAGGAGGAGAGAGGTGATTGGACAAATATCTCAAGAGATATACACCTAACCGTTTTTGGCAAGTGGAGGAGTCCAACTATTTGAGAAATCAAAAAGGCAGTTGAATCGAAGTCAGATGAGGATACAATATCAGCAAACCCTAAGATCGGAGAAGGGAAAAGAAGGGAGAAGAGGCGGCTATGACAGAACTTAAAGAAGCTACTTCAAAGGCGTCAAAGGCTGATCCTAATCCAACTAAATGGAGTGTGCAGACTGCGAAGGAAAATCAGGCGATGGCTGAACCACCCCTTAATGAGATTCTGTGACGGATGCTGCACAAGAAGGTGAAGCCAGTAGGGCTAACATTGTGGTTCTGATAAGAAGCAGCTGTTGAATGCAAAGGTAGATGCCACTGGCTTCGTGCTGAAGAAGACAGAAATGCGCATAAAAGTCGTGCCTAGAAGGAATGGAACTCCCAGGAAATATGCTGCAAGAATTAGTGTTGTGAGGGGGAGAAAAATTGCTATGTCAGACTCTGAGACTGAGCAAGTTGTTGTTGATCCTGTCATCTAGAAGAAGGTAAAGCTGTCTGATGTCCAACAAGGAATCATAACTGAAGCAGAACATGGTGCTGGAAATCACACACTGAGAGCTGGTCAGAATCCTGGATCATTAGCTGAAGACGGGAAAGTAGAAGGAAGGGATTGTTAGTCAAAAAGGAGTTGTGACTGATATGCCAAGGAAGCTGAAACAGACAGTCGATCAAGTTGTGGAGTTGCTGAAGACTGTTCCAGAAGAGCTTGAGGATGAATGATGAGGACTCAAATTCATTGGCTGATCTCAAGAAGTCTGAAAAGAAGAAACCGAAGAAGAAAGTGATCATCCAAGCATGCTCGACTGAAGTAACTACCAAGAGGGATGATAAGCGAACAGATGCAGGGGGAGCAAGTGCATCCAAGAAAAGGAAGAGGAGTGCCCTAGGATCTGTTCCGCCTAGTGGACCAACTGGAGTGTCTAAGCATGGAATGTGGTTTGTCGGTACAGATGCAGCAGCTAAGTGGAAGGGAGTGCAGAAAAGGAAGATCATCCCTGAAAGGCTGCTTAATGAGAAGACAGTTCCATCCCAGTAGCAGATCTGACTATATTCTACTCGATGTTGTTCTTCATCACCATAGTCAACTGGAAGCCTACATCTCATAGAACCACGGTCAGCAAGGAGATGTGACAGCTGCTTTACCAGATTGGAAACAGGATGCGCATTGACATGGGAAGAATTATGTTTGACCAGATTGCAGAACACGCCATATCTATAAAGTCTCTGCACTAGCTAATCTTCCCATCACTTATCCATGAGCTGATCATCAACCAGCATCCAGATTTGAAGAATGACCAAGACAGACTATCAAGTGCTCCGTTGAAGTTGGTAGTTGATCACAAGCTGTTCAAAGGTCGACGTAAGAATGATCTGGAGGACCCCGGGCTGAAGAGGAAGGATGCACCTGAGTCTTCCTTAAGGAGAGCTGCTCGTGTGAAGTTGTCCCGAGCTGAACGCGACTAGCTACTGAAGGAGGTGGAGATCATATTGGAGGTCGAATAGGAGCAGAGGTCAAGAATCAATCAATTGGTGCACGCTCTACTATATCCCAGTGATGATAAAGAAGATGGAGAGAGTTGAGGTCCTGATTGAAGAAAAGACAGAACTCCTTGATGTTATCTCGTCGTTAAAGATGCAGATGGAGAAGGACTACCATGCAGCAGTACTGGACGAGCTGAATCAGTTCAAGAAATCAGTGAAGATGATAATCTCTGGATCAAAAGACCTAGTTACAATTTTGAAGTCCCAGAGAATGATTGGAGGATTTAGAGGCATTGACTATACTGATTGGAGCAGTTCAGGAACCTATCAGTTGCTGACCCGTGGTCGAACAACTGCTGAGACACCATGGACCGACAGACTCAGAGTATGTGTCACTGTCCCAGGCTATGTTTGAGGGGGAGTTGACAACATTCTAGTTGCCGAAGAGACCAGGTTGCTCGATTGGACCCCTTGCCAGTTTGTGGCAAAAAGGGGGAGTGGTTTGAGGTAACTGTTCTGGTTCCTCAAGTTGTATCTAAAGCCTAGATTGGGTTTTGCCAAAAATGCCAAGGGGCAGATTGATGTTCCCATGAATGGCATGCTGTTGGCAAAATGGCTTTAGACCGTTCAAGCAGGTGTTCAAGAAGAGTTCAATCGCTGTCTTGAACTGCAGCACAGCGTACAGCAGACGCAAGAAGATTTCCGTATCCAGAAGATCGACGAGATTATTTGATTGGGATCAATTGACGAGTCATCATTAAAGATCAGATATTCAAATGAATATCTTCAGCTTGGATTCGAGAATATTGGATGGCTTGGCACGGAAGTAATCTCCAAAGATTGGATATGGAAGAGATTGAATATCGATCAAATATTTAGGAGTATCTCCGAAATATTTGACAAGATATTCAGATTGGATTTGGACGATCGAAGATCGAGATGGAAGGCGGCCAATGAAGAATTAGATATTCAAATTAATATCTCCGCATCAGATTGAAGAAGGTTGGCTGACTTGTTGGGGAAGAAAGATCGAGATCTTCACAAAGATTGGATTGGAAATATCCATCGAATATTTAGGAATATTTCCTAAATATTTGATGAGGATATTTGGAACAGATTTGGATCTCGCCAATGCATATAAATACAAGGCTAGGGCAACCAGATCTGTGTCGCTTCCTGAGAGAAAAGAAACAAACACGAGAGTTCGTGAGATTGGAGGAGGAGCGACCGCCGGTTGATTATTCCACACCAGAATATCAACGGGGAAGTAACACTCTGTTCAGTGTGCTGTTCAGACTGTTCTGGAAGAACAACAAAGCGCACACACACACACGGTGACCAAGATACGTCTTTGAGAGAAGGCGAATGGACTTCCGAGAATTCCAAGACTAGGCCGAGAGGGAAGTCTCGTCCTACCCACAGGGGATCGAGGGGAGTAGCGACAAACCGAGATTGCAAATCCGAGAGGCGAAGTGTTAGAGGCTAGGCTATTACAAACAAGGCGTTGTGTAAGTGTAAGTCCATGAATAGCTCTAAACTCGTAATAAGATTTGTGTCCCTTGTCGGGTGTGGGAAACCCCCCAGAGTAGGCGAGGTCGAACTGGGTTATCATATCGTGTGTGCTCCCGTTTTCTTCTGTTTACGTTCTGTCTGCTAAGGTGTTCCAGTCTTTGTTTGAACACAACCTGAAACTGTCCAACAAGTGTTCGAGGCGCAGTTCGAACACCATCTGGAACTCGTCTTGACTAAGACAAGTAGATTTCAGTAAATAACAGAAAATTAAATACTGAAAATAAAAGGAAGACTTACAGCGGTTGTTGCGTGATCGGCAAGTCTTGCGGAACGTCAGCTGTTGATAATGCAGTTTATACTAAGAAAGTAAAGTGCAGGTGATGTTTTAAGTTAAGAAAAGATTCGGGTTTTAGGGGCCTTATATCATAGTTGTTTATCCTTGACCGCTAATGATCATACTACGTGTTCAAAGATGAATCGAGGCTATCTCTAGCACAAGACTTGCAACATCGTTTAAAACACTTGTTCTATTTTAGACTAATTCCTCCTTTCGAAGTATCTTAGCCTTATGTGCATCCATTTGATCTTCAGTTACGATCAACCAAATGGCTTTTGAAATAAGTCGAACTCCTCAGATAAGCTTTGCCCGTTAAAGCATCCACTTACCCGAGTATGTTCATGAACCCCACGGAAGAGCTTTGCCCGTTAAAGCTTCCACTCAACCTTGGAAGTTCTAACCTGATATATGGCACATAGAACAAGTTTTGAACACAGAGAGGCACTAGGTGCAGGGTCTAAAACATTGTACGATACAAGTACACCCCTTCAACCGAATGAAGGGTTTAGCTACGAATATCCATGGAAGAGGACATCATAACTAAGTACTTGAAAAGGTTTTTGAAAAGACAGTAAAGGAAGGGGGTGAGTACTTCAAGAACCGACAAAAGTACTCAAGAATAATAAAGTAAAGCTTGAGTACTCAAGAACCGACAAGAGTACTCAAGAACGATCTACAATATTCAAGAACCAACAAGAATATTATAGATTGAAAACCAAACTTTACAAAGTGCCAAAACTAGAGAGATAAGTGTTTTTGAGATTTGAGGATGCATTTTACAATTGAGTTTGGCTTGTATTTATAGCCAAATTGAAGGGAAATGGATGGCTAAGATGGCTTTCATCCAAGGGAGGAGGAGGAGGAGGTAAAGATGTGGAGGAGAGGAGGACAAGTGTCAAGCTCCCATGGTGGAGCCAAAAGCCGCCGGTTGGAGGTAAGGGGAGGAGGAGCCGCCGGTCATGGAGGGAAGGGGAGGGGAAAGCCACCCCATGAGTCATCCTTCTTCACAAGGTAGCCGGTCATGGAGGAGAAGGAGTGAGTTTTGTGACTTTTGTGCAGTCTTTTCACAAAACTATCAGTCCAATTCCGCTCTTGTCTGACTTTGGTTGCTCCTCGGTTGGATTTGTTTTGAGTGATTCCACGTCAGGATCTTGAGATTTCTTCATTCAGCGTCTGATCGTGACCTTGGACTGACTCGTAATATCTTTTCAGCGTAAAATCCTCTCCTTAGCGTGTTTTCTCTCTAGAGTCCAAAATACCCTGTAGAAATATATCGGAACTAACAAGCAAAAGTTAAATAGACAAAAGGTCTAATTTAGTGGGTTTAACTGTGTTTTTGATTCGTATAATTATGGTCGATCACCCTCCTTGGCATTTCACATGATCATGCATACAAGAATTAAACACATTCAAGGTGTTAGATAGTGTTGAACCTAGCTTAGACTAAGGTAGATCCCATCCTTATCGAATCTATTCTTAATCAAGCTCTCTTATAGCTCAAACCTCACTCTCTCGAGGATATTGGTTCATTCCATGGCATTTATTAGCATTGAAATCTCTCCTAAGCAATAAATACCATGAACTCGACTCCTAGTTCACTTCAAATCCGTAGATATGATCACATTTACTACATCTAAACCATCCCTAAGATCGCTAGATTATTAGGTCATGTTTTGGGATAAACAAGTCACTTATGCATTTCATCAAACACCTAGTGGCATGCAATAATAAGGATCATAGCAAATGTGAATTTAACACCATAGATTAATCATCAAACATGTGTATACATGATCAAGAGTACCAAGGAGGGTAACAACACCCTCAAAACACAAGGAGACTACTCACACATCATGTAAGACAACATGATGTGAGTAGGGTTTGAATACAAGAAATTAGAAAAAAGAGGAATAGAAAATAGGATGGTTAATCCTATATGTCTTCCTTTGATCTTCACTCCTCCTTTGGTTGTTGTGGATTGATGACCTTGATTTGATCTCCTTTGATGAGTATTTTTGCCCAAAAGTCCAGCTCTCTAGGTGAGAATCTCCACTTTCTATTTATAGCTCCGGGTAGAAAAATGCCCTGTAGCAAATCTCAGCCGGTCGGCTGAGATGAAGGTGGAAAGCCAGCCGGCCGGCTGAACGTAGCCGATTCGTTGATTGTGTAAAGCAGTAACCAGAAAGTCGGCTGAATTAGAGATGGAAATCCAGCCGGTCGGCTGAGACTGGCCAATTGTCTGCATCCAAGGTCTTTCATCTAGCCGGTCGGCTGGAATTTCAGTCGCCCGGCTCAAGGTGGCCGATTGTATATAGTCATAGCTCTTTGGGCCAGCCGGTCGGATGAGTCTTCAGCCGATCGGCTGAAAGTGGCCGATTGCCTTCAATTTTGGATCAGAAGTCCAGCCGGTTGGCTGGAACAGGGGACATTTCCTAGCCAGTCGGCTGAACTACTTTTTGCTCCAATTCTTCGGTTTTTCCCCGAGTTTTCATATTTTGGCTTTGACACTGAGAATATATTGTTTTATACCTGAAACATAAGAAAAGGGATCAAATGACATCAAAATATCGTTGGAAACGAACAAAAGCTATAGTGAAAATGGCTATTAATAAATCGAAATCTTGACTTATCAGGTTGCGATTTCGATTTGCGATTCGTTTCAATTACTTTTTTTTTGAAACTTATGGTTGCGGTTCTCGTCAGCCATCTTCGCTTCAGTTGATTTCAGATCTTCTACGAACCTAACGCTCCATTTATTGTTCCCGAGTTATTCAAAGTTTGCTAACTAGTAGGTACTAACTAATTTTTTGTAGAATGTTTTCGTTTATGCAATTTGACTCGGATTCGGATATGTTCCCGATTTGTTTTTTTTTTTGAATCTTTGGGTTATTGAGTATGCTTTCATGAATTGTTGTCTATTTGTATCCAAAAAAAATTGTATAGAAGAATCTTTGCTGGTGAAGTAGGGACAGCATTCAAAAGCTACATTGGTAATGTTTTACTTTTATTTGTTTAACTATTGATTCACAAATTTTTTAGATCTTAAATAAATGATGTCTTGTGTAATTGCAAGTATTGTTGCTAAATTCCGAGTGCCGATTACATATGATAACTGGAAGGTAGTACCTAAGGAGCTTAGGGATCTGGTGTGGGATGAGACGCTGGTATGTTTTCAATTGTACCACAATTGTTACTTTCCTCATTTATTCAGTTATTAACATTATGTCTTTCTACACACATTATTTGATGTGCCCCAGAATGCCTTAACTAGTAAGTTGAAGGCGACGGAGATGCGAGCTACCGGGATCATGTGGAGAAACGTTAAGAGTGAACTCGCGAATCAGTTTATCTTTGGGAAGAAACAAGGAGAGGACCCAGAGAGATGTACTGTTTCATTGATCCGAATCATTGGAAGACATTTTTAGAACATCCGTCGACTCCCGAGGCACTACAAATTAAGGAGAAGAACACGGCTCGAGCAAAACCAAACTTGTACCAACATACACTATCTCGAAGCGGGTACAAGAAGGTGAGGGCGGATCTCCATACGGAAAAGAAAGCCGAGATGGAGGCTCAGGGTTTAATAGCACCGAGGATGAGCCTGTCATCCACGTTGAGAGGCATGAGGTATGGAAGAGGGGTCACCAAAGGAGGACTAAAGAGTACGTGAGTGACTCTATGAGCGAGGTGGCAGAAAAAATTGTAAGTTGTTTGTTTACAGCAAAATAATAAATAGTACCTGATGGACCATAATTATACGAATCATAAACACAGTTAAACCCACTAAATTAGACTATTTGTCTATTTAACTTTTGCTTGTTAGTTCCGATTTATATCTACAGGGTATTTTGGAGACTAGAGAGAATACACGCTAAGGAGAGGATTTTACGCTGAAAAGATATTATGAGTCATTCCGAGGTCACGATCAGACGCTGAATGAAGAAATCTCAAGATCCTGACGTGGAATCACTCAATACAAATCCAACCGAGGAACAACCAAAGTCAGACCGGAGCGAAATTGGACTGATAGTTTTGTGAAAACTACACAAAACCACACAAAAACTCCTCTCCCCTACAAGTGACCGGCGGCTTTGTGCAAGAGGTGGCCAAAGCCACCTCCCCTCCTCCTCCATGACCGGCTACCCGGCGGCTTTACCTCCTCCCCTCCTCACCACAACTTTGTGACAAGTGTCACCCTCCTCCACCACATCTCCTCCTCTTCCCCTCCTATAAATAGAAGCTCCTCCCTTTGTAAATAATCATCCCACAATCCATATTCACTTCTCTCTCTAAGTTTGGCACTTTGTAAGTTTGGTTTTGAAATAATACTCCTGTTGGTTCTTGAGTATTATAACAGTTTTAGAGAATACTCCTGTTGGTTCTTGAGTATTCAAGTAGGATTTGGGAATACTCCTGTTGGTTCTTGAGTATTCCCCTTTACTTACTGTCTTTCAAAAACCCCCGAGTATTTAGCTATGATATCCTCTTCCATGGATAATCGTAGCTAAACTCTTCATTCGGTTGAAGGGGTGTACTTGTATTATAAAATGTTTTAGACTATTTTAGTGTTTTTTCTCTGTATTCAAAACTTGTTCTATGTGCCATATATTAGGTCAGAACTTCCAAGGTTGAGTGGATGCTTGAAATGGCAAAGCTCTTCTGTGGAAGTTCGTGAACATACTCGGGTAAGTGGATGCTTGAAATGGCAAAGCTTATCTGAGGAGTTCGATCTCTCTCAAACACCATTTGGATATATCGGAAAAGATTGTCCAATGGATGCACATAGGCTAGTATACCTTGAAATGGGGTGCTAGTCTAAGTAGAACAAGGGCTCTACGTTTTTTGCAAAAGATTAGACAATGTTGCAAGTCGAGTGCTTGAAATGGCCTTGATTCACTTTCGAACACTTTTGCAAAAGACTAGACAGTGTGGCAAATCGAGCGCTTGAAATGGCCTTGATGCACGTTTGAATACTTAGAAGGATTACTAAAATGATAAAACAGGCTATGATGCAAGGGCCCCGAAACCGAATGTTTTCCTTAAATTACAAAACCCCCCTGTATTTACTTTCCTAGTATAACTGCCTTAATCAACTGCACTCACCATCCGGAGGACTCGCAAATCACGCATCACCCACTGTAAGTCTTTCTTTTTATTTTTCAGTATTTATTTTCTGTAATTTACTTTCCGCACTAAAAACCAAAACAACCAAAAAAAAGTCACTTAGTTATAACCGCTAAAATCCCAATCAACCTTAAAACACGCTCCCTCGCTGTACAAATCCCTCAAAGAACGACTATCCCCCTAATTCCCTTGGGTTCGACCCCTACTTACCACTTGCTACCCAGTAGTAAGGTCACGAGTAGCGGAATATAAATTTGCTTTTGCACAGAGAACACTGCACCTTAACGACAGTGCGGTGGGCTCCGTCAAAACTGGCGCCGTTGCCGGGGAATCAGCCGTCGGATTAGTTGTTCTTTTCTTTCCCTTCCCTTCTCATTTCCTCATGACGCTACCCACTACGTATGCATGGACAACAAGACATCTTCCCCTGTTCGGAGGGACGGATGGAGAAGACCCAGTACTACACTGCCAAAACTTTCACCACGTTTGCTGCCACATTAAACCTGAAAATGAAATGTTAGAGGAATTTAAGCTTAAATGCTTCAAATTCTCTTTAACTGATTTTGCAAGGATCTTGTATTACACATCAACCGCTAGTAGTGCAGTACATTTTGTGGACCTCTGCGTTCCATTCCTGAAAGAATTCTCCCCTCCATCCTTACGACAACAAACCCGAGAAAAGATCATGGGCCTTCACCAATCCCGGGATGAGACTTTGGACGAATACTACACGAACTATGACACCATCGTCTCAAGCTGCCTGCACCATGGATTCACGAAGAAAGCTCTTCTTCAAAAATTTCTTCGTGGGATGAGGGCCGATGAGTGATCGTTTGAAATTTAGCGTAAATATTCGAATAGAATTCAAATACTATTGCTAATCGCGGTTAATCAAAACAATTTGTAATGACTCGGGAGATCCGAGGTCGTACCCAAAAGATAGGTCATCAAACTAATTGTGCTAAGGATTATATCTAGAATGTTTATGGTTTGGGGGGGGGGGGGGGTTTGATCCTCGTAAGAGGGGTTGATAGCAATGATTTACTATCCGAAAAGAAGATTTAGTCAATGAGACAAGTAAACGATCAATTAAAAGATGACTAGGGATTACTTCCCCACCTAGACAATTATCGTGACAATGATATAGGATGTTAATTATGAATTTTCATGCACATGAGTAGAATGTAGCCATGCAACATTCAACCTAAGTTCAACTCGCGCTACAACTTAGAATGAAGAGGTTACACCTCGCATAGGACCTCACACTCGCGCTCTATTGGCCCTATAGAACATGCGTTTCTAGTCTCACACTCGCGCTCTATTGACTAGATAAACACATTCTTGTTAAATTCAAGCCTATCTCATTAGAATTTAAGTGTCGCCATGTAACACGAAATCCCTAATGCCTGTTCATTCATTTCATTAAAGTCATGTTGATCAACGTGAGTTACATCAAACATGAAATTAAGCTAAGTTCCCATTGAAGACATTTCACAAACACCTTATGGGCAACTCTAACCATTTAGTTCAAATGAAGAAGATTCATGTGCAAACTTATTCAATATTAGCATCCATGGTATTTACATCATCACAATATGTCTAGGGGGTCTATAATCCCCAACAAAAGTCACTACTCACTCATAGTGAGCTTACAAACCAAAACAATAACAAAAGTGGAAAAACACATATGAGATGTAGAGTTTAGAGCTTCTAAACCAATGGAGAATCAAGAGTAATGGAGGATCTCAATGATTGGTCTTCTTCTTCAACAATCCACCTCGAAGTCCGTGTAAAATTCTTCTCAAACTCAGTGTCGGCGCCTTGGAAATCGTGCCAAAATTCCCCAGAAAAAATATATCGAAAACCCTAAAATTTCTGGGTTTTATAACATTCCCGATTTATGCGATCGCATGCCAAATCTTGTGCGATCGCATAGTCTCCGGTGGTCGTTATTTCGTGCGATCGCATAGAATACTTGTGCGTCTGGTCCATGTTATGCGATCGCATATAATGTCCTGTGCGATCGCACAACTTCTCATAACTTGCCTTTGCGATCATGGTCCTCTGAATGTACGATCGCATAGACATTTGTGCGACTGGTCTAGATTGTGCGAACGCATGGAATGTGCTATGCGAACGCACAACAGCCCATAAACGGCTTGATGCGACTTTGGCTTCTGGGTGTGCGATCGCACAACAATTTGTGCGACTGGTCCGATCTATGGGATCGCGTGAATTCCCTTGTGCGATCGCACAGCTGTTTAGGGGAGTTTGCGCTCCGACTCCTATTTTGCTCATTTTTGCTCCAGAATGCTCGGTTTTGCTCAAACATCAACGCTAACTTGTGTTCTTAGCTTAAGCTCTGTAATTGACCTGAAATGAACCACAAGGCGTCAAATAGCAAGGGAAATCGTGATAAAACGAACGAAACAATAAGCATAGAGGTTGCCTAAATGCATATATTTTAGCGCTATCAAATCACCCCACACTTATCTTTTGATCGTCCCGAGCAAACTAATCACATATAGAACGTCAGAAAAATTGCATTACTCTTAAACAGGATTAGTTCAGAAGAAACTCCATATGGTCATGAAAAACTAACTCGAAACATTAAGAAACAAATACTACTTAGGATAAACCATTTTCGTAGGTGACACGAGTGCATTTAGCGAATGCACCAAGCCTTTAAACCCCTAGGCTACCCTAGTGGAGGAGTTGTAGTCTCCTGAGAGTTTTCAGACATGGGAATACTCACAAATCCCACAAAGAGAACAATCATCCAAATAGGCATTTTTAGTTCACAATCGTCAAAGCACTGGGCAAGGTATTTTTCATGAAGTTCATAATGTATTCAACTAGGTATGTGCATTTCAATCACTACATGAAACCTTTTCAAATCCTTATAGAAATTCATGAATTAAGACATTCAAGCAAATCAAAGCAAAGACTAATAAATCTTTAATCAAAGATTTTAGTCATTTTCTATATTAGTGACTTCAAGAAAACAATCTAATAGTCGCAAAGAAATCTTGTTGGCTCACTCACAAATGCTAGCAAGGAGGCTAGTCCATTGGCTTGTGGGCTTTGAACTCATTCTCAAGCCTAGGACGCAAAGGTCACTTAGTCATAAGAGAAGAGGAGTTCCAACATTACAGTCTTTGTATACACTTGCAAGTCATATCATGCCTAAGTATAAAAGAATACAAGGTTCGTCCCTTAGTGAATTCTTGCTAGTAAGTATCAATTGCCTCATTGGTTTTCATGCTAGAGAATGATGGAATAGCCAATTGTCAAGTCTAAGTGCAACTTTAAGGGGGAAGAATGGCCTCTGGCCGTACTAAGCACTTTCGAGGGGGAACTTACCTTCCCAACCCTCGGCGCTTAGTACACATACTTCTTTAAATTCACTTCCTAATGGTGATCAATCATAAGGAAGGAACTTGGGGCTTATTTCACAACTTTTTCCTCTTTTCTTTCTTTTCTTTTTTCATTTTTTTTCTTGCCCTCTTTTGACCCCACACTTAGAACTTTGACAAAAGGGCCAAGTGTTAAAAATGGAGCATGACAAACCAACAAGACAAATCCACAAGATAAGCAAGGTCACTAAGGTCACCTAAAGGCAATCATGGCATGCAAAGGTTTCAAAGTTATAAATTATTTCGATTTTATGCTTTCAAAGATCAACTCTTTAGTCTCAACGAGAAAAAGCTTAGAATAAAAGATAAAGAAGTGCTAGTAGGTGCTTTGATCCTCAAGAATGAAAGTCAACAATCCAATCCATTAGTCATCTAAAGGATCAATCAAGTGAAATCATGCACGATTAGTTGAATTTAGAGATGAAGTTTTTCGAAAATGTAGCCTTGCCTAGACTTTTTGTTTTCATTAATATTTCAAAATTTTTGGATTAATTGTGCGGCAGTGCAAGTGTTTTCCATTAAGCATAAGTTGATTGGATATCACACTTGAAAGCACATCAAGCAAACACAAACATCTCATGTAGTCAAGCATGTCTAACCTAGGCCACCCCACACTTAGCGATTGCTTAGTCCCTAAGCAATGAATAGAATGAAAAGCGAAGAGAAGGATAAGAGAAACTTCTCTCGTTTGGAGGTAGCCATTTCCAAGTAAGAGATGTTGCTATGCGCGTCTAGCTCTTGGGCGACTGATCTTGCACAAACGATTCGAGTAATGATTCCTCTTTTTCTTCTATAAGACACGAAACTAAGAATGAGAGTGTTAATCACACAAGGTAGAGAAATCATCATCGTAGACATGTCAACAGCATGCAAGTCAACTCAAAATTTTGTCAAAAGACCACATCAGATGATCATGCGAACGCATGCTTGGGTTCGTGCGAACGCACAAATGAAGGCAGTGGCACAGAATTGTCATGCGAGCGCATGATGTCATGCGACCAAAGCACAAAGAGAAATAACTTGGTCATGCGAACGCACGGATTGTCTTGTGCGAACGCACAGTACTGGGCAGTGGCATTGATTTTATGTGCGAGCGCATGAAATCTATGCAAGCACAACGAAATGAAGAAAAAGCTAATTATGCGAACGCATGGATGAAACTATGCAAACGCATGGAGTTACGGACAGGAATTTCTAAGACAATCTCAAATCGTACATCAACACTCACGCACAAAATTTCAACACCCCACACTTGAAGCAAATAGAAATCCAATCAAAATAGATATACTTAAAGATCGAGAGAGAAACACTCACAAGCCTAGTTTAATGTCTTGGCTAAGACGGAGCCGATTCTCCTCTTAGGAAATAAGAAGCACACTTGAGGAGTCTTTTGCTAAGATCCCTCCTCAAGCGGATATGTTGAGAAGTGGAGGAGTCAATCCGGGTTCTTTGAAGATTTGCAAGCAACTTGCTTAATAGCTCTTGTCCAAGGTGATGTTTTCTTCTCATCCCCTTTGTTGTCAACTAGCTCTAGGTGGCCATCATCGAAACCTTTATGAATTCTATACGGTCCAAACCACCTAGACTTGAACTTCCCGGGAAACAACTTGTACCTCGAGTTGAACAGCAAGACTTTATCTCCAACCGAGAACTCTTTCTTCCGAATTAGCTTGTCGTGCCATCTCCGAGTTCTTTCCTTATAAATTTTTGAACTTTCGTAGGAGTCCAACCTGATTTTGTCCAACTCATTAAGTTGAAGGAGTCTCTTCTCTCCTGAAGCTTTCATATCAAAATTCAGCTCTTGGATAGCCCACATCGCTTTGTACTCAAGCTCTACCGAAAGATGGCAAGATTTTCCATAAACTAGCCGGTATGGAGACATTCCGATTGGCGTCTCGAAAGTAGTTCCATGCGCCCATAAGGCATCCTCAAGCTTCAACGCCCAAACTTTCCCTGACTTCCCAACTGTTTTTGTCAAAATATTCTTTATCTCGCGGGTTGATACTTCGACTTGTCCATTTGCTTGGGATGTGGTGGTGCCTTGAACAGGCTTCTTAAGTTGGTCTGGAGTGACCACCAGCGGTGCAACAGCTTTCCCGCTGTCCGTGGATAAACTGTTTTGGACGGGAGTTTTGGCAGTGCGTTCAATTTCAGGTTCTGGCTTTATAGAGAACTGAACCTTTTGCTGCTCATCCTTTCCTCCATCTATAATATTTCCCACCGATTTATCCTGATTGCTAATTCCAGAAATCGTCAGCTGCAGCTGTGCTTCCAATGGTGGTGGGGTTATAGCTCGTAGTAGTTCTGGAGGAAGTGTGACATTTCCTTTCTTAAAACGCCTGAACGCTAAGATTTGAGCTTTAAGAACATGCAGTTGCTGTTTAGTGAACCCATCCATTTGATCGGTTGGGTGAGAAGGGTGAGAAGTACTTGACGTTGAACCTTGCACTACGTGTTTTTGTCCCTTGAATCTTGTGATCATTCGAATGCCTGCAAGAACAAAGGAGATTCTTAGCAATGAAAGGCAAGAGAAATAAACACAATTTAAGCACAAAACTAGCTATAACTATCAAGTAAGGGAAGAGTAGACAAACTAAACTATCTATTAGCACCTAGTTAATTAACCTATCCCCGGCAACGGCGCCATTTGATCGTTTGAAATTTAGCGTAAATATTCGAATAGAATTCAAATACTATTGCTAATCACGGTTAATCAAAACAATTTGTAATGACTCGGGAGATCCGAGGTCGTACCCAAAAGATAGGTGATCAAACTAATTGTGCTAAGGATTATATCTAGAATGTTTATGGTTTGGGGGGGTTTTGATCCTTGTAAGAGGGGTTGATAGCAATGATTTACTATCCAAAAAGAAGATTTAGTCAATGAGACAAGTAAACGATCAATTAAAAGATGACTAGGGATTACTTCCCCACCTAGACAATTATCGTGACAATGATATAGGATGTCAATTATGAATTTTCATGCACATGAGTAGAATGTAGCCATGCAACATTCAACCTAAGTTCAACTCGCGCTACAACTTAGAATGAAGAGGTTACACCTCGCATAGGACCTCACACTCGCGCTCTATTGGCCCTATAGAACATGCGTTTCTAGTCTCACACTCGCGCTCTATTGACTAGATAAACACATTCTTGTTAAATTCAAGCCTATCTCATTAGAATTTAAGTGTCGCCATGTAACACGAAATCCCTAATGCCTCTTCATTAATTTCATTAAAGTCATGTTGATCAACGTGAGCTACATCAAACATGAAATTAAGCTAAGTTACCATTGAGGACATTTCACAAACACCTTATGGGCAACTCTAAACATTTAGTTCAAATGAAGAATATTCATGTGCAAACTCATTCAATATTAGCATCCATGGTATTTACACCATCACAATATGTCTAGGGGGTCCATAATCCCCAACAAAAGTCACTACTCACTCATAGTGAGCTTACAAACCAAAACAATAACAAAAGTGGAAAAACACATATGAGATGTAGAGTTTAGAGCTTTTAAACCAATGGAGAATCAAGAGTAATGGAGGATCTCAATGATTGGTCTTCTTCTTCAACAATCCACCTCAAAGTCCGTGTAAAATTCTTCTCAAAATTCAGTGTCGGCGCCCTAGAAATCGTGCCAAAATTCCCCAGAAAAAATATATCGAAAACCCTAAAATTTCCGGGTTTTATAACATTCCCGATTTATGCGATCGCATGCCAAATCTTGTGCGATCGCATAGTCTCCGGTGGTCGTTATTTCGTGCGATCGCATAGAATACTTGTGCGTCTGGTCCATGTTATGCAATCGCGTATAATGTCCTGTGCGATCGCACAACTTCTCATAACTGGCCTTTGCGATCATGGTCCTCTGAATGTGCGATCGCATAGACATTTGTGCGACTGGTCTAGATTGTGCGAACGCATGAAATGTGCTATGCGAACGCACAACAGCCCATAAACGGCTTGATGCGACTTTGACTTCCGGGTGTGCGATCGCACAACATTTTGTGCGACTGGTCCGATCTATGCGATTGCTGAATTCCCTTGTGCGATCGCACAGCTATTTGGGGGAGTTTGCGCTCCGACTCCTATTTTGCTCATTTTTTGCTCCAGAATGCTCGGTTTTGCTCAAACATCAACGCTAACTTGTGTTCTCAGCTTAAGCTCTGTAATTGGCCTGAAATGAACCACAAGGCGTCAAATAGCAAGGGAATCGTGATAAAACGAACGAAACAATAAGCATAGCGGTTGCCAACAATGCATATATTTTAGCGCTATCAATGAGCTGACAAGGATTAACGAAGCAATGAGAAGATTAGCCAGGAACTTAACCATGGAAGACATGTGGAACCTCATAAATGACCTGGCCGCAACTACGAAACGAATACCCCAAACTGACAGAGGAATGCAGATAGAAGAGGCTAGACCAGAGACAGACGAAGAAGATACTCCCGAGCCATCAGAAGTATCAGACATAGAAAGCTTCGGGAGCAACGAACCTTCATGGGAACTCGAGGCGGTACCAACAATGGGAGAAGTCCAAAACACCACCGAAAACTATGTGATCCCTGAAGAGGCTGAAAGGAGAATGGGAAAAGGGCCTGAGCAGAACCACTCCTCTATGGAGCATGTTTTCGCCATAACTGGACAAGGCAGCCCTAAACTGAAGAAAACCCAGTTCAAATAACTAATAGTGAAAGGTCCCTCGCCTTCTCAGAGACGTTGGAAGGAGAAACCATCAGAACCATGAGAACTGGACCCAAGCCCGTCATCAGCCAAAAACTCAGGAAGAGTCACAGCCAAAATCAAGGTCGGTGCAATAAAGAAATACGACCTAAGCCACCCATGGGATCCAAACCAGTGATCCAAGAATGAGGTACTGTCGAGCCAATGACGTTAAACAAAGGCACTGGTCGGGAGGTAACCCGACACCTATCTTACTTTATGTCTTTTATTTTCCTGTCATTTAGTTTTTTCTAATAAGTCGCTCTCACCCACTTGGTGCATAGAAGAAATGACTATTCAGGAATCGGTTATGGGTGCAACATTAAGCCAGCCAGGCCTACGCTGAGAGTTCAAGGCCCCAGCCGAACTCCCTTGATTATCCAGCCTCATTCCATGTCGTTCACTCGACACTTTAAAGGGAGTTCTGTTCTTACCTTTTCCTTAATGTCATTCCCTTCTCATATAACATTTGCTTGCATGGCTTTTGAATTAAGTCTTGCTGAAAGGCACGCCTTTGTTTAAAAGTGTGGGGTGAGAACCACCTTTGTAAATAAATAACATGTTTTCTTTTTTTATCTTTTTGAAAATATGAACTTAAGAATGTGAAAAAGATAGATCATAATTCATGCATTAACCTTGTGAAAATTCAACTGTTTAAAAACTTAGAATGTAACTTCTCATTTGTCCCTTTGTGCTGAGATAAACTAGGGATGTGGAGTTGACATAAACTGCCCTAAAGAGGCTTGGCAAGCACTCGAAGGATCGAATCAAACTATATGGTTTTCGAAGTCAGTGGAGGCTGCACTTCGGGTTTCAGTGAAGATTGAAGTCATCTCCGCCATGCAGTGTTTATGCAAAAAGAAAAAAGGCGAGGACGGGAATCAAACCGTCCTATCTCTAGTCAAAGTAGCCGAGAAAATAGATGAGCGACCCTCATCTTGACCCGCGTGAAACGGCAAGGATGAGAGGAGCGGGGAGGTATTTCCATATGCTTGCGGGCGATGATTGGACCTCCCAAAAAGGCTTGAGAAAATGGACTAGCAATCCACAAAAAGGCAAAAATCTCAAAGAAGCAAATCAAGAGGCCAAAGGCCCAAAATTGTGAAGGTTTTAACCGAACAAAAGTGAAGTACTCAAAGAGTCAAATCAAAGGCCAAAGGCCGATTCACTACAAAAGTTGTCCCTCGCCAAAAGAAAATCAAAGACCAAACCATTGAAACCCGAACCGAATCACGTGCTAGAGAAAGCTACAAGGAAACCATATAGTACGAGACGGTCAAAAGAATGCAGTCCAGGAGCCTAAAAAGGGCTATCTCCCGAAACATCCAGAATAATTTGCATCTCAGCACGAAGGTACAAGTATCAAGTTTCTTCTATTTATTTACACAGTTCAATTTGGTAATAAGTAAGTAATGCATGAATTAGGATAAATCTAGTCCCACAGTCTAATTTTCATATTTTAAAACCAAACTTAATGTGCCGCCCTTTAATAGCATTGTTCGGGACGAACAACTAAAAGTGTGGGGTGATCTGATGGACCATAATTATACGAATCATAAACACAGTTAGACCCACTAAATTAGACTGTTTGTCTATTTAACTTTTGCTTGTTAGTTCCGATTTATATCTACAGGGTATTTTGGAGACTAGAGAGAATACACGCTAGGGAGAGGATTTTACACTGAAAAGATATTACGAGTCATTCCGAGGTCACGATCAGACGCTGAATGAAGAAATCTCAAGATCCTGACGTGGAATCACTCAATACAAATCCAACCGAGGAACAACCAAAGTCAGATCGGAGCGAAATTGGACTGATAGTTTTGTGAAAACTACACAAAACCACACAAAAACTCCTCTCCCCTACAAGTGACCGGCGGCTTTGTGCAAGAGGTGGCCAAAGCCACCTCCCCTCCTCCTCCATGACCGGCTACCCGGCGGCTTTACCTCCTCCCCTCCTCACCACAACTTTGTGACAAGTGTCACCCTCCTCCACCACATCTCCTCCTCTTCCCCTCCTATAAATAGAAGCTCCTCCCTTTGTAAATAATCATCCCACAATCCATATTCACTTCTCTCTCTAAGTTTGGCACTTTGTAAGTTTGGTTTTGAAATAATACTCATGTTGGTTCTTGTGTATTATAACAGTTTTAGAGAATACTCCTGTTGGTTCTTGAGTATTCTAGTAGGATTTGGGAATACTCCTGTTGGTTCTTGAGTATTCCCCTTTACTTACTGTCTTTCAAAAACCCCCGAGTATTTAGCTATGATATCCTCTTCCATGGATAATCGTAGCTAAACTCTTCATTCGGTTGAAGGGGTGTACTTGTATTATAAAATGTTTTAGACTATTTTAGTGTTTTTTCTCTGTATTCAAAACTTGTTCTATGTGCCATATATTAGGTCAGAACTTCCAAGGTTGAGTGGATGCTTGAAATGGCAAAGCTCTTCCGTGGAAGTTCGTGAACATACTCGGGTAAGTGGATGCTTGAAATGGCAAAGCTTATCTGAGGAGTTCGATCTCTCTCAAACACCATTTGGATACATCGGAAAAGATTGTCCAATGGATGTACATAGGCTACTATACCTTGAAATGGGGTGCTAGTCTAAGTAGAACAAGGGCTCTACGTTTTTTGCAAAAGATTAGACAGTGTTGCAAGTCGAGTGCTTGAAATGGCCTTGATTCACTTTCGAACACTTTTGCAAAATACTAGACAGTGTGGCAAATCGAGCGCTTCCAATGGCCTTGATGCACGTTTGAATACTTAGAAGGATTACTAAAATGATAAAATAGGCTATGATGCAAGGCCCCCGAAACCGAATGTTTTCCTTAAATTACAAAACCCCCCTGTATTTACTTTCCTAGTATAACTGCCTTAATCAACTGCACTCACCATCCGGAGGACTCGCAAATCACGCATCACCCACTGTAAGTCTTTCTTTTTATTTTTCAGTATTTATTTTCAGTAATTTACTTTCCGCACTAAAAACCAAAACAGCCAAAAAAAGTCACTTAGTTATAACCGCTAAAATCCCAATCAACCTTAAAACACGCTCCCACGCTGTACAAATCCCTCAAAGAACGACTATCCCCCTAATTCCCTTGGGTTCGACCCCTACTTACCACTTGCTACCCAGTAGTAAGGTCACGAGTAGCGGAATATAAATTTGCTTTTGCACAGAGAACACCGCACCTTAACGACAGTCCGGTGGGCTCCGTCAGTACCCTAACTCTGTTTGGTTATGCTGCACGTAAAATGATTGATAATAGGATGAATTGCAAGATCAGGCCAGTCAGGGTAGATTTACTTCCCAGGGTCGAAGAGACAGATTAACAGAGGCCACAGGGAAGGACGAGTGCCCTGGACGCACACAGGCGGTCGGGAGTTTGGTAGGTTGGACGAAGGTATTCGAGAATCATTCTTCTTTGTCCAACACACGCTCCACCGTTAGTTCACACACGCTTACGCTTCAGAGCCATCATAGTGGTTTCACTCCAGACCCCTTTGGAGATATACCCGAGGTATTATGTAGTCATTTAAAATTAAAAGGAAGTACAATTTATTGTATTAATATAATTTTGTATTTACTTCAAGTATATTGTATTAATATAATTTTGTTTGACAATATCAGGTTGGGAAGAAATGCATACTACACGTGGAAGGAGGCTTGGATGTGCGTAGGCAAATCGTTGCACTTGGCAGAGTTATGGCAGGCCGATATGTTCACTATCGAGAGTTGGATGATGCAATGGTCACAGTGGTTATGGACGATGTGATCGAACCATCGGCAGAGCTGCCAGAGAAGTTCACGGAGAGGGTATCTGATGCAGTGCGTGCATTTGTGGGTTGGCCAAAATGGCTCGTAGACATTCATGAAAAGGTAAGTACGTACATTCAGTTTTATCACACTAAGCAACTCTCATTGTTATATTTACTCATTAGATCGTCATTTTTATTTTTCACAAGGATATGACAAGTTCAGATTTTTAAAACTGCAACACAGCAGTTTCAGCGACGATGCCACAAGGGGAATGTCAATGCATTGCCGCTTTCTGTACACGCATGCTAGCATGATGGCTAAATCAACTATGTACTCGGTGTACATTAGTAGCGAGGTGTTCGGGGAGGATTACTATGTTGATTGGAACAAGGATTGTATTCTGGAGTTCACCTTGTTGAAAGCTTTGAGTTCATCCGCATCTGAAGTTTACATAAGTTAATTATTGATTTGATTATTAAATGGTTCTTAAGTTCGAAAAAAGGTTACTAACGTAATCATATGCCCACAGATTTATCCACGATAAAATCCCACCAGGCATTCGGTTTGGATTCTTTAGATCGAGTTATATGACCCCATCCGAGGACTTCGATGTGAGGGTGGAGTTTTTCCAGAGGAGACTGAGAATGCTCGACTATGGTCGTAATTTTTGCTACTTCCTTCCCTACGCCAATGTCAGACAGTAAGTGAATACTTTGTTTATTGTGTGTTGATTTTTCATGAAATGCATGTTGTACTAATATATAATGTGTAAAATGTTTGTTAGGTGGCATTGGATGTTAGCTGTCATATTCCCTATGAAGCGAGTGGTGCTTTGGCTTGATCCGATGGGTAGACAACCGGTGCCTGATGCAACAAATTGTGTGAACACGTAAGAACTATGCTAGTCCAATTTTATTTAAAATTATTACACGTGCTACAACTTGCTGATATTAGTGTAGGAGCATGAGTCTGTACTTCAACATCCATCGTTCTGAAATAGAGTGGAAGACTGTGACGGTATTTGACATAACAATTGTTTTGAAATTTTATATTTCATAGTTATAATGTTTTGTGTGATTACAACTCAATTCAATTTTCAATGCCCGAAATAGCCCATACCGAGTGAAGTATGTGGCTATTATGTCTTGCAATACATTCGTGACATAATCAAGTACGTTCAAGCTACCAATGGATTGCTTGAGGACGACATCAGACAAGTAAGTATATTCTGAAACTTGATTGATCATTACCAATTAATTGAGGTATCCGTAAACTTTCTAACTATGAAATGTTTTTCAGTGCTTTCCTATAGGATGACAGTCCTATGATAACAACGTGCTAGATGATACGAGGGATGACTTTGCAATTGCGTTAATTACCTATGTGCGGCAAGTATATCATCCGGTATAAACATGAAGTCATATATTGTATTATTGCTCGAATGTTGTTGTAAGACAAACGTGTCAAGTATCGATACATTTGGACATATGTATGAATGCAAATGTGTTGTATAATGTTGAGCAAATGAATGTAATTTGATGTTCCACAAATTGGTGTTTTTAATTGCTATTTTGTTTGAAATGGAATGTGCAGGGAGAATTGTTTTAATAAATCTAATCTGCCATTTTTTTCCAACCTTTAAACAACGCTTCCTGGGTAAGCATTGTCTATAGTCTCACTTAAGACATCGCTTTCCAAGAAGCGCTGTCTAAGATATAGACATAAGACGGCGCCTAATGATAAAGCGATGTCTTAAGTTTGACCATCGACAGCGCTTACATAATAAGCGATGTCTTAAGAAAGACTATTGGTAGCGCTTATGACTAGAGAAACGTTGTCTAATGTCTTGACATTAGACATCGGTCGAATAGACAGCACTTGGTGAAGCGTTGTCTTATGGTAAAAAAAAGCGATGTCTATAGTCTTATCTGTACTAATGGAAGGAGATGTTTTTCCATTTGATTAATAACGGTATGATGAAGGGTTACAATACATGGACATCATAATGTACCTTGGTATACATGTTCACACAACAATGGCCTGCTGAGAGGTATGAAGAAAACTAGTGGTGTGATGCATCGCCAACCACACCGGACCATAAAGATTCTTCAAGAACAATTTACCTTTCGACATATGAATCAAGAGGATCATATAAATATGAATGTAGAGGATGGTGATTTAAGGAGTAGGATGGCTTATGAAAGGTATAACAATCTTATAGGCAAAGCCCAAACTCTTTTGTATAGAAGTTGTGACAAATATGTTCTTGAAACTATTTTGAGGGCAATGCAAATGAAAGTTGAGAGCCGACTGGCGGACAAGGGGTTTAATAAATTGGTAAATATCACCAAAGAAATTTTTCCTCACGATAATATCTACACTGGTTCTTACAAAGATGTCAAAAAAGTTTTGAATGTTATGGGTTTGGGCTATTAGAACATACATGCTTGCGAGAATGGATGCATATTGTACTACAAAGAGTACAAAAATCTTCATAGCTGCCCCGTGTGTGGTTAGGCAAGATACGCACAGCGTGGAAGTAAAAGCAAGGTTCAAAAGAAGATAGTTAGTACATCCCTTTTGACTCCAAGATTGCAGCGCATGTATATGTCACCACATATTATAGGCCAAATACGGTGGCACACTGAAAGAAAGGTTAATGACCCGGACTATATTAGACACCCTGTAGATGGGGGAATCATGGAAAATATTTAATAAGGAATTTCTAGAGTTTGCAAGTGAGATCAGAAATGTTCGACTTGGCTTAGCAACTGATGGTTGTAATCCTTTTGGAGCACTGGGCCTCTCTCACAACACATGCATATTATTCTTATTCCTTACAATTTTCCACCCATATATATGAAACAAG
This sequence comes from Rhodiola kirilowii, assembly GCA_033675215.1. NCBI lineage: Eukaryota > Viridiplantae > Streptophyta > Magnoliopsida > Saxifragales > Crassulaceae > Rhodiola > Rhodiola kirilowii. The sequence continues at coordinate 36,916,156 of CM066193.1, forward strand.
AGTTGAACATACTATGTATGATGATACTGGGACTCAAGTATCCTGGAAAGTGCTTGATTGTATTTATGGGGCCTCTTATTGACGAGTTGAAGATGTTATGGGAAGAGAGAGCTTGTACCTTTGATCAACGTGATGGCTCATTGTTCATTATGAAAGCAGCGGTGATGTGGACTATTTGTGACTTTCCGGGTCTAGGCATGCTGGGAGGCCTTAAGGCAAAACGGTACAAAGCTTGTCCCTTATGTTTAGATGAATTTGATGCTACCCATCTAATGGGAAGAATATAATATCAAGGGCACCAAAGATGGCTCTCACAAGATCGTCAGTGGAGGTTTGCAGCCCACA
>CM066193.1:37529000-37779000 GCA_033675215.1 Rhodiola kirilowii
TAGATGCTACTCCAGTTTTCGCTTCCTTTGGAACTTCAACAACCACTTCCTTACCCTTATTATCAATTATCGACACTACACTCATCTCCTTCACACCCTCACTCAAGTTCTTATTCACAAAACTAGGATTAGAAATCTGATATCGAATATTAGGGTTTATTTCTTTGAGCAATGGTTCAGCTAGTGTCTGATTCTCCTTCACGGTCTCCTTGCTCACATCAATTGTTGCTGATTTAGTGTTCAAATGGGAAATCTTGACTGGCTCTTCCTTTGTTTTGCTGATTCTACGACATCAGCTTTATTGGTCATCTTAGGGTTTGCAGTTCCTGATTTCGCCATAGCTTTCATCGAAGTCGTCATGTCGAGGGCTGGAGCAGTTGCAGCTACTGATTTGTTTGCTTTGTGAGTGTTCACCTTTGTTCTTGAATCGAAACTTTGGGAATTCGTCCAGCTAGGGTTTTGGAGATTTTTGGAGAGGACGAACAACTGTCGAAGATTTGATTTTTCAAATATCCTGGCTTCCGAACTTCCCAAAAATAGCACGCTTACTTTCAGGGACACGTCACTCATCCAATGTGGTACAATCAACGCCTTCCATCAAATCGCTCACAATATTGCAAATATTTTGAATTTAAATTTAATCTTAAACACGTGACATCTGTTCCAGCTCTTTCTTTCCTTAGGTCAGCGCAACTAATTTGTTGGAGTGCTGCTTCAGGCTGACCTCTTCTTGGAACACCTAGTTGTCAGTAACACTTAGACCCAGAGAGGATCTAAGTATCTCGAACTGAACACTGTCCAACAATTTGGTGCAGATATTTGCTAGTTGCTTGTCTGTCGTCACATGCTTCAGCGTGATGACTTTCTTCTCCATTAGTTCTCTAATAAAGTGATGTCTGATGTCGATATGCTTTGTCCTAGAGTGTTGAACTGGATTCTTTGATATGTTGATGGCGCTCATATTATCGCAGTACAGTGTCATCTCTTCCTGTTCCACTCCATATTTAGACAACATTTGCTTCATCCGTAGCATCTGAGTGCAGCTACTTCCATAATCAATTTATTCTACTTATTCTGTAGACAGTGATATACTATTATGATTTTTACTAAACCAGGAAACTGAGTTGTTGCCTAAGAAAAAACATCCTCCATAAGTACTTTTCTGATCTTCAGTGTTACCTGCCCTGTCAGCGTCACAGTATCCTACCAAGAATGAACTTGTGTCTTTGGTGTACCAGATGCCATAGTCAGCTTTTCCATAGACATATTTAATGATTCTCTTCACTTGCAACAAATGACTCTCCTTAGGATTTACCTAAGTCGCGCACATACCCCTATTGCATAAGTAATGTCTCGTCTGCTCACAGTCAAATACAGTAGACTACCAATCATACTCCTGTACAGAGTCTGATCCACGATCATCCTGGCTTCATCATTATTGATCTTTATATGCGTTGCAGTCGGAGTCCTTTGGTGACAGGCCTTCTCCAGGTCAAATTTCTTGATCAGATTCCTTGAATATTTACTTTAAGAAATGAAGATGCCATCGTCCTTCTGCTTTACTTGGAGTCCAAGGAAGTTTTTCATCTCTCTCTCCACGCTCATCCTGAACTCCCTTTTCATCTGTTGTACAACTGGTTGACCATCTTATGTGTATTGGATCCCAACACAATGTAGTCAACATAGATTTGTGCAATTATGAAATTTGACCTGGTATGTTTGACGAATAAGGTCTTGTATACTCCCCCTCGAACATAGCCATGGTCAACAAGGAACACATTGAGTCGCTCGTACTATGCTTTGGGCCTGCTTTAGTCAATACAAGGCCTTCTTCAGCCGGTACACATGGGTAGGATGATGTGGGTCTTCAAATCCCTTTGGTTGAGTCACGTACACCTCCTCGTCCAAGAAACCTTTCAAGAACACGCGCTCTTGACATCCAACTGGAACAGTTTCAATTTCAGGTGACACACTAGAGCAAACAACAGTCTGATGGCTTCCAGTCGCGCAACATGGGCAAAGGTCTCATCAAATTCGATGCCTTCTATCTACTTGTACCCTTGGACAACTAATTGAGCTTGGTTTCTTGTGATGTTACCATTGTCATCAGACTTGTTCTTGAAGATCCACTTCGTTCCGATAATATTGACTCCTTTGGATCGCGAAACTGAATCCCACACATCATTCCTTGTGAATTCTGCCAGTTCATCCTACATAGCCATCACCCAGTACTCATTAGTGATAGCTTTTTTATTTTCTTTGGCTCTATTGTGGAAAGGAAGCAGGAATAGGCTACCAATTCTCGACAGTTTATCTCCGTCCGTCGGGTCTTCATCCCTTTAGTTGGCTCCCCAAAGACTTCAGTGATTGGATAGTTCTTTAAAATTCTTAGAGAAGGTTGTAGAACCGGTACACGATCAAGTGTCTCTTCTGGACTGGATGTGTCTCCGTCTGAAGAGGTGTCTGAAGCGTTCCCATTATCAGCTTGGACTCCCCCTAGACCTTCATCTTCCTTAGTCTGAGGGGACAGAGTCAAGTTTCAGATGGTGTTCCACTACTCCCTTTGTCATCTCCCGATGCTCGATAGTCAGTGACTTCATCCTTGACCTGCACATGGATTGATTCCATCACAGTTCCAGTGCGTTTGTTGAACACCCGATACGCACGACTAATAGTGGAATAGCCAAGGAATATCCATTGATCTCTCTTTGGATCGAGTTTCTATCTGTACTCCCGATCAATTAGAACATAGCACTCTCTCCCAAAGATGTGAAAATATTTCATGGTTGGTTTCTTCCCTTTCCATAACTCATAACAGGTCTTATCTGTACATGCTAGAACAGTGACTTTGTTGATGATGTGATAAGCAGTGTTCATTACTTCAGACAATAACTTGAGGGGAACTTTCTTTACATGCAGCATTACTCATGCCATCTCATGTATTGTGCGATTGTTGCGCTCCACTACTCTGTTCTGCTGTGGGGTGATTGGTGATGCAAACTGATGGGCTACTCTGTGTTAAGCCCAATAGTCAGCGAAGGTAGTGTTCTCAAACTCTCTTCCGTGATCGCTTCTTATGGCCAACAATCCTTCCCCTTTGCCTTCTCTTTCTCATAGAAGCATAGTAGCTAGTTTCAATGAAGGCTTGAGCAGCTTCGGACTTATCTCGTAGATATCTAATCCAGGCGAATCTAGTGAAGTCATCCACACACCAGGACGTACTTCTTCCGTCCATAGCTCTCCACCAGCATTGGACCCATTTAGTCCATGTGAATCAGCTCCAGTGGTTTCCCAGTATTGATCTGATTCGTCTTATGATGAGTAGCCTTAGTTTGTTTTCCATTATGGCACACGAGGTCATGATCGCCTTCCACCTTGGGTAAGCCTCGTATAAGACCTTTTATAGAGATTTTCTTTAGTGTCTTCAGGTTTAAATGCCCCAATCATCTGTGCCATAGCTCTAACTCATCTGTGTGACTAACTAAACAAGCTGTCTAAGCTACTATTCTAGTAATTCCTAAAAGATAGCAGTGGTTGGATGATCTGGTTACCTCGATCAATTGACGCACTATTCTTGTCTAGTACTCGACATGAGTTCTGTGTAACCTTACCCGATGTTCTCCGTTACATAACTGACCGATGCTTATCAAATTCACCTTCAACCCACCCTTAAGGAGAATGTCCTTGAGCTCAGGTAGACCCGAAACCTTCAATATCCCACAGTCGGTCACCTGGCCCTTTCCTCCATATCTAAATGTAACAAATTAACAGTTTTCAATGGTTTAATATGAACAAGATGATTAGGGTTACCTATCATGTGTGTAGAACATCCATTGTCAAAGTACCATCGTCCTTTTCTCATGTGGCTAGACAAGCTGAAAGCCACAAAGCTCACTTTCTTCTTTGGTTTTTCTCTCCAAACGGGTTGCATCGTGGAGTGATTCTCTGTTCATCGACATTTGCTTAGCTTAGATCAGTCTGCACCTTGATTTGATGTGCCTCTTTTTGTAGCAGTACCAACAAGTTCTTGTGTCTTTCCTCCGCTCTCCATTTGGTCTTCCTTGGTTTGTCAGAGGAAGCTTTACCGTGACTCTGTTCACTTGTTGGAAGCTCCGTTGTTCAGCCTACACAAAAGTTGTTCAGCCTGAGGTGCTTCCCTCTGTCCTTCTTCAGCTCTCTGGGACTTGAGTATAGCATCCAGATTCTTTGATCATGAGTTTAACATTCTTACCAATCTCTTGTATTAGTTCAACTCGTCCAGTGCTGCTGCGTGATTGACTTTCTCCACCTCAACTTGTAACTCCAGGGATTCAACCTTTATCAAAAGATGTGTCTCTCTTCGGTTCATAGTGGCAAGGTTCTTTTTGAGCTCCTCCATGCCTTTGGGATGCAAGTCTCTATCTTTTTCCATCTACACTTTCAATGACGACACAGTGTCAAGGAGTTTTACCTTCTGTGCAAGCAGCGTTGTATGCTCCTCCTTGATTTCTTTCATCTGAAGCTTCAAGGTAGTGATTTCTTTCTATTGTTATACTTTCTGAGTTACCAAGATATTGACTTCATCCCAAAGCTTCTCCTTTTCTTCCTTTAATTCTTTCACTAAGTCATTCAACTTCTTGCTCACCTCGATCAACATTAGCCACTTCTCATAGAGCTGCTTATAACTCTCAGCCAGGCAATCATCTGAGATATCTTCATTATCACTACTAGAGGGGTCTTCAGTTAGGTGTAATGACTTTACACTTGAGTACTCTATGTCACTCTTCTCACTTTCTTCTTTAATAATGCTAACCAGTGCAACATTGTTTGACTCATCCTCCTTCTCATCATCATCTGACTCACTATCACTCATATTGGTAGTGTAAGCCTTCTTCTTCTTCTTCAGAGTATTTGCACACTCGGCTTAGATGTGGCCAAACCCTTTGCATTCTCTATGCCGAATTTCTTTGCATTTGTCACATGTGGACTCCCCAGTCATGCTTTTTCTTCGAAAACTTCCCTTCTTCCAGCCTTGGAAATTAGATGATGATTGCTGTCCTTGGTCTGGTCCACCCCAGTTTAGCTTTCTCACTAGTCTGCTGAAGTTCTGAGCCATCGTACCTAGTTGTTCAATGGTGTCATAACCATCATCCTTCTCCTCTGTCAGATCAGCCTTCAGTGCAACTCCCTTAGCTCGCTTAGGTAGGTCATCATCTTTAAAATTCATCTCATATGTTCTCAGTGACCCCATTAGTTGCTCGAGCTTCATCTTGGTTATGTCTTGCATCTCCTCAATGGCAGTCACCTTCATGGCAAACCTTGGGGATAGGGACCTTAAAACTTTCCTGGAAAGTTTCTCTTCCTTGATGGGTTTGAACACTTTCATGGCATCCTTCTCCTCTGTAGTTTTGAGAATTTCCCAGGCTTCTTTAGCAATCTTACAGTTGGCAATCAGTTTAAACCCATTCTCATTAACTCCGAAGAATATTGCCTTCATAGCCTTTGAGTTTCCAACAGCGACCTTCTCTTCCACCTCAGTCCACAGCTTTTCAGGTTTAGGTATCTCCTTGCTTTCATCGTCTGTTATCTTTGGTGGTGTCCATCCAATCAGTAATGCTTTCCAAGCCTTTTCATCAAGAGACTTTAGAAAAGCCTTCATCTTGAACTTCCAATATCCGTAGTTTGGTCCTTCAAGTAGTGGTGGTCTGCTGATGTTCTGCCCTTCTTTCATACTCATCTTGAACAGAAATTGGATCTCACTCTATGTCTCGAGTGTTTGCTCTGATACCAATTGAAATTATGTTTTTTGTTCAAGACTGTATTCTGCATGTGTTCTAACTATGCAAGAGCACCTTATATAGAACTTATCTGAAAGATAGATAACTCGCACACGCGATGTAAACCCAGTTCGGCACCAGCCTACTCTGGGGGTCCTCCCAAGCCCTAAAGGGTAGCAAATCTTTATTAAGAGTCCAGAGCTACAAGTGGACTTCCTCTTACACATCTCCCGTTGGTAATAGTCTATCCTCTAACACTATTCTCCTTGATTTGCAATCTAGGCTCCCCCTAGATCCCCCACAGATGATATTCTCCCGAATGATCAATAAGCCTTCTCCCGAAGACTGATGCAACCTCTTGAATGCAGTGTAGCAACAATGGCGTGCACAGCAGCGTGCGTTCCACGGACAGGACTGATCAGAACCCAAAATAGTCTATCTCAGTGTCGTTAGTTTTCCTGTGTGAAAAACTAGCCGACCGATATTCCTCCTCCTCCTTGGCGTGAGTGTATAGCGTGAATAACTTCTCCATTAATGCCGAACAAATATGAAGCCCTGGGCGTGTATTTATAGTCTGCGGCTCGTTTCCTATTCAGTTAAGGATATCTTAACCTCCAAGATATCTTTAAATATGTTGTGAATATATTCAAATATCTTTCCTAGCTTTTCTCCCAAGTTTAGCTTCTTCAAATCTCGATAAATTTTCCAAGCATATCTTCTTGGCAATCTCGGCTTCTTGATAATATTGTTGGATATTTGATTACGTTCTCAAGTATATTCTCTCCGATCTCCTCGTTCGCCGACTTTCATAACTTGGAATCTTGATATTTGGAAACTCCAAAATTAGGAAACTTCTAGCAGTTAGTGTTGTGCAGTGCTTGATTTCCAACTTTCCTCAGACAATTTCTTGACGTCTTGCTTGAACACTCTGAAGTCCTTTTTCCAAACTCCATGCCACCCAGGGAACAACACTCTACTTGTTGTTTTCTTATGAGTACTACTCTTGCTTTGTTGTCTTACATGATGTGTGAGTAGTCTCTTGTATTTAAGTGTTGAAATAGCTTGTTATGTTGAAACTTAATATAAGTTTGGATGTATTGAAAACTTAATATAAGTGTTGAAAAAGCTTAGTGATGGTTTGGATGTAGTGAAAACGATCATATTTAGTGTTCATGAAAATGAAAACATGGATTTGATGTTACCTAGTGCTTCATGCCTATTTCACTTATTGACTTAGGAAGAAATTTCAAGTCAATAAGAGTTATATAGTAAATTGATATCTTGAAAGAGTGAGATTTTATTTGAGATGGCTTGACTAGGAATAAATTCACATGAAAACGGTTCTATGTTAGTCTAAGCTAGGTTTTAAACAATTTAACACCTTGTTATGTTTAGAAATGATCATTGGGGAATGCGAAGGACGGGAGTAGTCCCTCGAAACTCCTTTTAATTGAAGTTAATCCCCCTATAAATATTTGCATTGCTAGTGTTTTAATTAATTCATTTATACTTAAATCAGTAGAAGTAGCCAAGTAATAAATACAATTTGTCTTAGCGCATAATCATGTTTTGTTCCCTTGGGTTCGACTTGCTCTTACCAATTACAAATTCTTTTGACAAGTGTTTTTATTACACCCTAAAAAGTGTACACGAAAAACTGCAACGTCAAAATGGCGCCGTTACTAGGGAGCAATGGTTAGATTATTCTTAGGATAGCTGTATGACACTTCAACTACTTCATTTTATTTTTCTTGTCCTAGTTACTTAAGTTTCTTGTAGTTTGGACCAAGAGCAGTTTCAGTAGTTAAAGGGGTCAAAATCGGAGCTAAAGAGCCTATATCAATATGCGCCAGTATTGCCCGTGTCACCTATTTAAGTGACACTGGTGATACTTGCCAGAAAAATTCAGTTGTCTGGTTTTGCTCGTGTCACCTTTTAGGTGACACAAGTTATACTACTGATACTGCCAGATGGGCCAAATGGGCCAAAAACACCATTTCAGCTAGGTTTTTGGGTGAAAATTGCAAAAAGCCAAAAAAAAATTAAAAATATGAAAAGAGAGTAGCCGCCAACATCACCAGAATTCTTGACATTCCATACATTTTCATTCAGACCTACGCACTTGGAGACGATGGAAAAGAGAGAAGGGGACTCGAAAACGAAAGGATTTTGATCGGATCGAAGATTTGATGGGATTATCGACTTTAATTCAAAGGGTGTAGTAATTCCTTTTTTCTCTTGTAATCTTTGTTTCGAACAAAACATGACTTGTATTTCTATAACGATGGATAGTGAGTAATGACCCATATTTTGGGGTTCTACAAATCTTATTCGACGATGAATCGTTTAATATATTAATCGTTGCATGATTTGAATTGTTTTACATGATTTGTTTTTTACTTAGCGCCTAGACCCAGCAATGCCTATTAGGTGTTTGAGAGAGAAAATGCCCAAGTGCCGAAAGGGTGAGGCTAAATGTCCGAATATTAAGTAAAATACACTTTACGAACTCGGTGACTACGAGAGTAGCCCAAGTTTGTAACGGGAAAGGATAGTTTTAAAACAAGGACTCCCCATATTTACGCAATGAGAGTTGGTAAACATCAGCTAGTTACTTGATTTAAACCAATAGCGCCGAAGAGTGAGGTTCGTATTTAAGGTACAATTCCAATTTGAACCAATAGCGCCGAAAGGGTGAGGTTCTTACTTGGATTGTGCAGCTATTTTCCAATCAATATTGGCAAATCCATGCATGCTTGTTAATAAACTCGATTCTAATGTTGGATAAGTGAAGTAGTTCTCCGAAATACTTCTCGAAATCCATTAAAACCCTTTTTTTCTTACTTACTTTTTTATTTTAGATTTAAAACCCAACAAAACACTCGATTCTGACTAGGATAAATAGAAGCTCAACCTTACATAGTGCATAAGTTTAAACTTGCTCCCTTGGACGATCCGGTTCTTACCGGCATTATAAATTGTTTTTGATGCTCAAATACTATACGTCAGGACGTAGAGCTCTCATGGACTATGTAGCTTCCAATGCCTATGGGTACCTGACGGACGCACAGTCGTCATGTGCAAACGTCAAGAATAAATTTATAAGTCCGCTACTCGCGACTTCACTAGTGGGTAGCAAGTGGTAAGTAAGGGTCGAACCTAAGAGAGTCAGTGTGGATTAGTTGTTCTTTAATGAAGCTTAAACATAAATTAAAGTGCGATTGGGGTTGGGTTTGAGTGGTTTATACAGAAAGTAAATTACAGTGCGTAAAAGTAAATGACAGAAGGTAAATGTACAGAAAGTAAACAGTTGAGATTTTAATGGAAGGAAAGGATTCGGTTTCAGGAGCCTTGTATCATAGTCTGTTTATCATTGACCTCTAATGATCATACTAAGTGTTCAAAGATGAATCAAGGCTATTTCTAGCACAAGACTTGCAACATCATTTAGAACACTTGTTCTATTTAGACTAATTCCTCCTTTCGAAGTATCTTAGCCTTATGTGCATCCATTTGATCTTCAGTTACGATCAACCAAATGGTGTTTTAAAGGAGGTCGAACTCCTCAGATAAGCTTTGCCCGCTAAAGCATCCACTTACCCGAGTATGTTCACGAACCCCACGGAAGAGCTTTGCCCGTTAAAGCATCCACTCAACCTTGGAAGTTCTAACCTAATATGTGGCACATAGAACAAGTTTTGAACAAAGAGAGGCACTAAGCGAAGGGTCTAAAACATTGTATGATACAAGCACTCCCCTTTAACCGAATGAAGGGTTTAGCTACGAATATCCATGGAACAGGACATCCTAGCTAAGTGCGTTGAAAAGTAAAGTACTTTGAAAGACAGTAAAGTAAAGAAGAGAATACTTACAAAAACCGTTGAAAGTGCTAAAGCTTCGATTCCAAAGTAAAGTGATTACATGATTGTGCTGTCAATCTAGAGAGATAAGTGATTTGTAATTTTGGAATGTGTAGAGAGATGAGCTCTCCACACTTTGGGATAATTTACAAGTGAAGGGATGAGCTCTATTTATAGCCAAGAAGAGGAGATGGATGTGGAGGAGAAGCATCCACTTGGCAAGAGATGGGAGGACAACCCAAAGCAGCCGGCTGCTCTCCCAAAGCCGCCAGGACAGGTTGCCAAAGGTGGAGGAGAAAGTGAGTTGAGTGGATTGAGATATTTGTCTCCAAAAAGCCATCGGTTTGACCGGAATCTGACCGGAGCTTTGGCCGGAGCTTCTTGGATTTTGGAGAGTGTATTCTGAATGAAAATGTCATTTCTAAGATGATCTCAAGAAGGAAGTTAAGCCAAATTCTGCCCCGAACATGGTCGAAATCCCAAATCGGCTGAAATTACCCTTGTTTGGCCTTTACCGGGCTCGGTGCCTTTGCATTGCGTTCCTGTCCAAATGCCGACTGTTCTAGCATATTTGAGTGATTCCAAGTCGGTTCTTGAAAGTTGGAATTTGGTCGTGTCCTGGAATGACTCGTAATTCATTTTCAGCTTTAAAACTCCTCCTTAGCCTGTATTCTCTCTAGACTTCAAAATACCCTGTGGATAAATATCGGAACTAACAAGCAAAAGTTAAATAGACAAAGAGTCTAATTTGGTGGGTTTAACTGTGTTTATGATTCATACAATTATGGTCCATCAGATCACCCCACACTTTTAGTTGTTCGTCCCGAACAATGCTTTTTAAAGGGTGGCACACACAATCCAAGCAAAAACTTTAAATATGAAGGTGAGAATATGAACTAGATTTATCCTATTCATGCATTACTTACTTATTACCAAACTAAACCATGTAAATACTTAGAAGAAACTTGATACTTGTACCTACGCGCCGAGATGCAAATTAATTCGGATGTTTTGGGAGATAGCCCTTTTCAGGCTCCTGGACTGCATTCTCGGGATCGACTCGTATTATATGGTTTCCTTGTAGCTTTTTCTAGCACGTGATTCGGTTCGGGTTTCACTGAGTTGAGCACTTTGATTTCTTTTTGGCGAGGGACAGCTTTTGTAGTGAATCGGCCTTTGGCCTTTGGCCTTTGATGTTGAATTGGAGTTTCTTCACTTTTGTTTCGGTTAAAACCTTCACAATTTTGGCCTTTGGCCTTTGATTAGCTTCTTTGAGCTTTTGTTTCTTTGTGACTTGCTAGTCCATTTTCTCAGCCTTTTTGGGAGGTCCAATCGTCGCACGTAAGCATATGGAAATACCTCCCCGCTCTTTCTCATCCTTGCCGTTTCGCGCGGGTCAAGATGAGGGTCGCTCATCTATTTTCCCGGCTACTAGGACTAGAGATAGGATGGTTTGATTCCCGTCCCGCCTCTTGCATAAACGCTGCATGGCGGAGATGACTTCAATCTTCACTGAAACCCGAAGTGCAGCCTCCACTGACTTCGAAAACCATATAGTTAGATTTCGATCCTTCGATTGCTTGACAAGCCTCTCTAGGGCAGTTTATATTAACTCCACATCCCCTGTTTATCTCAGCACAAAGGGACAAATGAGAAGTTACATTCTAAGTTTTTAGACAGTTGAATTTTCACAAGGTAAATGCATGAATTATGATCTATCTTTTTCACATTCTCAAGTTCATATTTTCAAAAAAATAATATTAAGGGAAAAGGAAAAAGAAAAACATGTTATGTACACAGGCGGTTCTCACCCCACACTTTTGAACAAAGGCGTGCCTTTCAGCAAGACTTGGTTTAAAAGTTAATTGCAAGCAAATATATACAGGCAAGGTGAGAATGACTTAAGGCAAAAAACTAAATGACTGAAATTAAATGACTGAAAGTAAGATAGATGTCGGGTTACCTCCCGACCAGTGCATTTGTTTAACGTCGTTAGCTCGACGATACCTCATTCCTGGATCATCAGTAGGGATCCCATGGGTGCTTGTAGTCGAACTTCTTCTCGGTAGCTCTTTTGATTTGAGAGGGTGAGGCTTTATTGACCATAGCTGCTGATCCAATGAGTCGTGCTTGCTTGTTACTCCTTCCGGGTTTCCATTCTTTCGGCCCATGTCTTTGCCGCTTCTTCATGTTTGAATAGTTGGCACCTTTGCGAGTTTGGAAGTTTGGTTTTGTGCCATTAAATGTAGGCGACATTAAGCATGCGCCTCTGCCAATCCTCTTCATTGTGGCAGTGATGGATGGTTGTCTTGGAACGAGTGAGTTTTCAGGCGGTTTTCCTTGGCTTGTGACGAGTGAGAGTTCCTTTGTCGGCTTTTTTGGCTCATGCTCCTCCTCTAACTCCCCTTGCACCTCATCATTATTGATTATATGATCTTCGGTGGCTATGATCGGCATAAAACACGAAGGGTTAAGTTGGGGCATGATGAGTCGTATTTATACGACTCATCGAATCAACTAATCCCATTTATTTCGAAACTTTTATATGCGAACATTTACTTTTTAGTATGGTTTTGCATTTCAGGTGTTTCGGAAGCTCTAGGAGGAAACGCGCATAAAAGATGGATTTTCATGCCAAAAACATCACAGTTTCAGATTAGACCTTTAGACCTTTGACGGAGCGCTGGGAATGAACCGCTGATCAGAAAAATACGAGTCATACGCCGTTGCGAAGCTAACTCAATTCCCTACAACTCTTTAGTTCACACCGAGAGCATCTGAGGTCGTTTAGATGGTCAAATCAAGAGCCAAAGTCGGGATACAGTGCGTCTCGCGTTTTCGCTAAGCATTAGCAGCAACGCTAATGTCAAAGGAAAAAGCGCCGATAATGATAAAGGAAAACGCGGCCGCTGATGTCAGCAACGCGTTTGATGATGTGAGCAAGTCCGAAACTTGGAAATTGAGCCCAAAAACAGACTTGGAAACCCTGTGTTTTTCTATAAATGAGATCTTTGGGTTAGGGTTTCCATGATCTCATAATCTCATTATTCTACGAAGACCTAGACGGCTCTGGGAGAGAAGACGAAGCTTTCGACGAGAGAGAAGATTTTTCTACTTTTAATTATGCGTCTTTTCATGATTATGTGTAGCTAAACCCTTAATTCAGTTTAGGGTTTCGCATATTGTGACGCTAGTTTTGAGACTCTATTCTTAATGCTATTTCATATTTTACTAGTTCTTGTGCTTATCTCATGAATTAACTTGTTATATTAAGTGGAAGCTTTGTCGCAAAGCTTAATTGAGCAGTTAATTCTTATCGTTAATATCTACTGGAAACTTTGTCGTAAAGGTAGGTCGTAACACCTAGGCTAAATAATACCTTTGTCGGATTTTTAAGTTTAGGAAAGAACTAGAAGTCTGACACCTTTGTCGGGTTAGGTTGTGGTGTATCACCTTTGTCGGGATACTTAGGGTTGTTACCTTTGTCGGAATGACCACACTTAGAAACATGAAATTAGATCATTAGCAGTCGATGATAAACGTGTCACAATAGAAACCCTAGACTGAGTTTTCTCTCTGATTGAATCTTCGTCATTATTTTCTTGCTATTTTCTCTTTTGCACTTGCTCACAATTACTCACAAACCCCAATTGCTTTATTTACAGAACAACAAGTAACCTCACCAGCTCCCTTGGGTTCGACCCTTGCTTGCCACTTTACTAGTTGCTTGCAGGGAAAATGATAAATATAAATTTGAGACGTTAGACGATGCGTGTCAAATTTTGGCGCCGTTGCCGGGGAGCTACGCATCGGTGAAGTTGTTCTTTTTGTTTTCTTTTTCTTTTTTTGTTTTGTTTTATTTTATGGTTTTCCATGTCTTCTTATTATAGTAGAGAGCTATGGAATGACGAGGAGTTTTCCCCACCATCCTTCCAACTTGAAGTCCGCGAGAAGATCATCAACCTCAAGCAATTCCGGGACGAAACATTGGATGAGTACTTGTCGTACTTCGATTCCATTGTGACGAGCTGCCCGCACCATGGATTCACGAACCTCTATCTTCTTCAAAGGTTTCTCGGTGGAATGATGCCATATGAGTGGAATTGGCTTAATGATGCAGCGGGAGGCTCGGTGAATAACTTAGACATGGACGATCTTTGGCACTTGATAGATGATTTGGCCGAGAGGTCAAGACAAGATCGGGCCAAGCGGATCGAAGAAATAGACAACATAGTGCACCAAATTCAGGCCAAACTGGCCAACACGGCTCACAAGCTGATGGTCCTCAAAGAAGAGCTTACAATGGAGCCCACGGAACCGGCAGAGGATGAGGACCCATGGTTGACTGAAGAAGAGCTCAATTCAGATTACCCCGGGTATTTAGAAAAAGACGGCCCATTGGCACCTAAAGAAGAGCCGGCCGAGCCACTCGAATCGGACCTCATTACCAAAATACCCGAGACAGTCCATGTGCTCGCTGCCGAAGTGCTCAAGATCGTGCCCGACATCATATGCAACACCTCAGTCACAAGCTTACCTGCAACAGTGCCTAACCCGAGAGGAGATATCAATACATTGGCAGTGGTGGACGAATCGGATGCAGAAAATGCAAAAAAAGAGGCTGAAATAGTGTGGATTGCGTCTACAATAGACATTAGCGCGAATGTCTAAGGAAAACGCGCCCTTAATGTCAAGGGCAAACGCGCCTGTAACGTTGAAGGAAAATGCGATCCACACTGTCGCACAATCAAGAACTGACCCTTTTCCTTCGTTTTCTATGCAGGTGACAGCTCTCGAAAACCATATGATCGATAATGATGAGCTGCAAGGCGAGTTGGAGGCGAAGCATGAGCCGGAAAAGCCAACGATGGAGCACTCACTCGCCACGAGTCAACAAGCACCGCCTGAACACTGTAAGGATCCAGGTGCCTTGACAGTCACCCATGGTATTAGTGAAACTCGCATACACCATTGCTTAATCGATTTGGGTGCTGATATTTATGATATGCCATATTCTCCATATTGTTCTTTGAAATTGGGACCATTGAAATTTCCTAAACTGTTGGTAGAGTTAGGAAATACATCACGTGTTCGTCCTGTTGGTTTACTTGAGGATCTAACGCTCCATGTTGGAGATCTTGTTGTTCCTGTAAACCCTTATGTTTTGCAGATAGGAGATGCTAGAGATGATGATCCTCCAGCACTTATTCTCGGACGACCACTCCTCTTTGCCACAAAGACGAAGGTTGACAGGGGAACATGCTCGATGTGGCTTGTGTTTGATGGCAAGATACTGAACCTCCATGCCGACCATTCATACATGAAGAAACGACCGAGACATGGCGCGTTTGAATGGAAACCAGGATGGAAAACACTAGAGCACGACTCGATGGACCAGTAGCTATGATGAAGGTGTCCTCGCCAACTCGGAAGGATGTAAAGGCGAACCCGCCTGATCGATGGAGAGCAGACATGAACACACCATCACATAATGATTTTGGGCAGGTTGAAGTAATAGCTGAGGCGAAATTTGACCTCACACGTCCATGGGATCCTAACTTGTGATCCCTAAAGAGGTACCGTCGAGCCAACGACGTAAAACAAAGGCGCTCACAGGGAGGCAGCCCGGCATTTTCTTCGTTTTCAGTTTTATTTACTTATTTCATTTTTGTTTTTTTTGAGTATTGAGTCATGTTTTACATTATCTTTTGGGAAAGGAGATGTTTTTCATGCAGGGAACAGTGCAACTCAGTGCGGATCGCGTCAGCTTTCAACATTAGTTGACCGCGTTTTTCGCTAACATTAAGGTAATGTCTAAACCAGACGCGGCACGTAACATCTGAAGCAGACACGGCTGACCGTTGACCAGCGTTGACCGACTCGGTTGACCAGAATTTACACCGTCACTCGACGACACGAGGGGAGTGCCTGTTCATTTTTATTCTCTATTTGTTTTTCCCTACGTTTTTTTGTGTCTTGCATTGTTGTGTCTTTGAATTTAAGTCGTACCGTGAGGACACGGCTTCGTTCAAAAGTGTGGGGTGGGAGAGTCTGTCTGTCAGTTGTGTCAACATGTTTATTTTCCTTGCATATGCACTGTGTCAGCACGTTTCATTTAAAAAAAATTTGAAAGTATGAAATTTCTCTCTATTGCCTGGATATGCGGTATTGAATTTTGATGATGTGAAATAGATGAGCTGATTAGATGCGTTTCTCTTGTGAAATTTGAATTATGTGACTACATGTGAATTTAACCCAGTATGTGTCCTTCTGAGTTGAGATAAAGAGGGATGTGGAGTTGATAGAAATGTCCTAGAGAGACTTGACGAAGCATTCAAAGGACCAGATTCGAACTATATGGTTATATGGATTTTGTGGAGGCTAGCACTTCGAGACGACATGGTTCAGAGTTGCTCCGCCACTGCAGCGTTTATGTAGGAAGGCGGGACGGAGACGTAACAAACCGTCATATCTCTAGTCCGAAGTAACCGGGAAAATAGGTGGTGGGCCCCCATCTTGACTCGCGTCAAAAAGGTCGAGGATGAGAAAGAGCGGGGAGGTATTTACATATGCTTGCGGGCGATGATTGGACCTCCTTCAAAAGAAAAGAAGAAAGGACAAGCTGTTCACAATAAGGGAGCAAAGCTCAAGAAAAAAATCAACCAAATTGTGAAAGTTCTACACTCAACAAAAAGTGAAGTACACCACTGTTACATCAAAAGAAATTCACTACAAAAGCTGTCCAACAAAAAGAAAAGAAAAGAAAGAGGAAAAGCTCAGAAAACCTTGAAGCTCGAATGAATCACGTGCAAGAAAAAGCAATGAAGTATAACCATATAGCTAGAATTCGGGACAGAGAGTGCAGATCATGGGTCTAAAGAGGACTATCTCCCACTCATCCGAATTGATTTGGATTTCAGCTCTGAGGTAACACGTATCAAGTTAATTCCATGTTAAGCATGATGATTTTAGTAGCGATTGACTTATGCATAGAAAAGCGAGTCTAGACTAGCAATTCATATTCATGTGCATTATCTAGGACGTCGAAGAAATTGTGGTGTTACATTTATTTTCCTTCTATGACTTAGTTCTTGTTCGGGACGAACAAGTTTAAGTGTGGGGTGGTTTGATGAGTCGTATTTATACGACTCATCGAATCAACTAATCCCGTTTATTTCGACACTTTTATATGCGAACATTTACTTTTTAGTATGGTTTTGCATTTCAGGTGTTTCGGAAGCTCTAGGAGGAAACACGCATAAAAGATTGCTTTTTATGCCAAAAACATCACAGTTTCAGATTAGACCTTTGGACCTTCGACGGAGCGCTGGGAATGAACCGCTGATCAGAAAAATACGAGTCATACTCCGTTGCGAAGCTAACTCAATTCCCTACAACTCTCTAGTTCACACCGAGAGCATCCGAGGTCGTTTAGATGGTCAAATCAAGAGCCAAAGTCGGGATACAGTGCGTCTCGCGTTTTCGCTAAGCATTAGCAGCAACGCTAATGTCAAAGGAAAAAGCGCCGATAATGATAAAGGAAAACGCGGCCGCTGATGTCAGCAACACGTTTGATGATGTCAGCAAGTCCGAAACTTGGAAATTGAGCCCAAAAACAGACTTCGAAACCCTGTGTTTTTCTATAAATAAAATCTTTGGGTTAGGGTTTCCATGATCTCATAATCTCATTATTCTACGAAGACCTAGATGGCTCTGGGAGAGAAGACGAAGCTTTCGACGAGAGAGAAGATTTTTCTTCTTTTAATTATGCGTATTTTCATGATTATGTGTAGCTAAACCCTTAATTCAGTTTAGGGTTTCGCATATTGTGACGTTAGTTTTGAGACTCTATTCTTAATGCTATTTCATATTTTACTAGTTCTTGTGCTTATCTCATGAATTAACTTGTTAGATTAAGTGGAAGCTTTGTCGCAAAGCTTAATTGAGCAGTTAATTCTTATCGTTAATATCTACTGGAAACTTTGTCGGAAAGGTAAGTCGTAACACCTAGGCTAAATAATACCTTTGTCGGATTATTAAGTTTAGGAAAGAACTAGAAGTCTGACACCTTTGTCGGGTTAGGTTGTGGTGTATCACCTTTGTCGGGATACTTAGGGTTGTTACCTTTGTCGGAATGACCACACTTAGAAACATGAAATTAGATCATTAGCAGTCAATGATAAACGTGTCACAATAGAAACCCTAGACTGAGTTTTCTCTCTGATTGAATCTTCGTCATTATTTCCTTGCTATTTTCTCTTTTGCACTTGCTCACAATTACTCACAAACCCCAATTGCTTTATTTACAGAACAACAAGTAACCTCACTAGCTCCCTTGGGTTCGACCCTTGCTTGCCACTTTACTAGTTGCTTGCAGGGAAAATTATAAATATAAATTTGAGACGTCAGACGACGCGTGTCAGGGCACTTCGACCATGAGGACTGGGTCTGTTTCAGGTGCTCCGATAGTGAGGACCAGGTCTTTCTCGGACAGTATGGCAATGAGGTCCGGGACTTCCTCGGGTGCTCCGAGCGCGAGGACCGGGCCTGGCTTGATTTCTTCGGCCGCTTCGGCAGTGAGATTTGGGACTTCTGTTGGCTCGGCAGTTAGGACTGTGATTTCCTCGGATGGATTGGTGATAAGGACCGGGCCTGATTTGGGCAGTTCTTCTTCTAACTCCCAGGGATAATCTGAATGGAGCTCTTCTTCAGGCAACCATGGGTCCTCATCCTCGTCATTCATATGGTCTCCGGGGGCAATCATACTGAGGTCCGGGTCTGTTTTGGGCAGTTCGGTACTGAGGTCTGGGTATGTCTCGGGCCACTCTTCAGTTAGGACCGAAATTGATTTGGGCAGTTTGGCAATGCGGTCCCAGATCAGTTGTGTAGCCGCCCAGAATTCCTCATTTTCGACCTCATCTTGGTGTATCGGGGCACTCATTTGCTGGATGCTAGCTGCCAATTCTTCCTCCTTGTCCTTGAGTGGCTCGGGAGCTCTGATAGTGAGGACCGGGCCTGTCTTGGCCGGTTCTTCTTCGGTCATCTGTTGGTCCTCATTCTCTGCCGGCTCCTCGGGTTCAACCGTCCTTTCTATTGCCCATGATTCGGTTTCGGCCGTGAATTGGTGCATCGAGGCATTCAATTGCTGTATGTCTGCGGCCAATTGCTGGGTGCTAGCTGCCAGCTCATTTTTTGCTGCCCATAATTCGGTTTTGGCCCTGATTTGGTGGATCGTGTTGTCCAGTTCTTCGCGCCGCATGGCCTAATCTTGTCTTGGTCTTGACCTCGCGGCCAAATCATCTATTAAGTTCCAAAGATCATCCATGTTTAAGTTATTCACCGAGCCTCCTGCCGCGTCATTAAGCCAATTTCACTCATATGGCATCATCCCATTGAGAAACCTTTGAAGAAGATCGTGGTTGGTGAATCCATGGTGCGGGAAGCTCGTTACAAGGGAATCGAAGTACCATAAGTACTCGTCCAAAGTTTCATCCCGGGATTGCTCTATGTTGTTGATCTTCTCGCGGACTTCAAGTTCGAAGGGTGGTGGAGAAAACTCCTCATTGTTCCAAGGCTCCATTCCGTAGTAGTAAGACTTAGTGAATTGCATGATAAAACAAAAAAGAAAAAACAAAATAGAACAACTATTCCGATTCACAACTCCCCGGCAACGGTGCCAATTTTGACGGACGCACAGTCGTCGTGTGCAAATGTCAAGAATAAATTTATAAGTCTGCTACTCGCGACTTCACTACTGGGTAGCAAGTGGTAAGTAGGGGTCGAACCCAAGAGAGTCAGTGTGGATTAGTTGTTTTTTAATGAAGCTTACACATAAATTAAAGTGCGATTGGGGTTGGGTTTGAGTGGTTTATACAGAAAGTAAATTACAGTGCGTAAAAGTAAATGACAGAAGGTAAATGTACAGAAAGTAAACAGTTGAGATTTTAATGGAAGGAAAGGATTCGGTTTCAGGAGCCTTGTATCATAGTCTGTTTATCATTGACCTCTAATGATCATACTAAGTGTTCAAAGATGAATCAAGGCTATTTCTAGCACAAGACTTGCAACATCATTTAGAACACTTGTTCTATTTAGACTAATTCCTCCTTTCGAAGTATCTTAGCCTTATGTGCATCCATTTGATCTTCAGTTACGATCAACCAAATGGTGTTTTAAAGGAGGTCGAACTCCTCAGATAAGCTTTGCCCGTTAAAGCATCCACTTACCCGAGTATGTTCACGAACCCCACGGAAGAGCTTTGCCCATTAAAGCATCCACTCAACCTTGGAAGTTCTAACCTAATATGTGGCACATAGAACAAGTTTTGAACACAGAGAGGCACTAAGCGAAGGGTCTAAAACATTGTATGATACAAGCACTCCCCTTTAACCAAATGAAGGGTTTAGCTACGAATATCCATGGAACAGGACATCCTAGCTAAGTGCGTTGAAAAGTAAAGTACTTTGAAAGACAGTAAAGTAAAGAAGAGAATACTTACAAAAACCGTTGAAAGTGCTAAAGCTTCAATTCCAAAGTAAAGTGATTACATGATTGTGCTCTCAATCTAGAGAGATAAGTGATTTGTAATTTTGGAATGTGTAGAGAGATGAGCTCTCCACACTTTGGGATAATTTACAAGTGAAGGGATGAGCTCTATTTATAGCCAAGAAGAGGAGATGGATGTGGAGGAGAAGCATCCACTTGGAAAGAGATGGGAGGACAACCCAAAAAAGCCGGCTGCTCTCCCAAAGCCGCCAGGACAGGTGGCCAAAGGTGGAGGAGGAAGTGAGTTGAGTGGATTGAGATATTTGTCTCCAAAAAGCCATCGGTTTGACCGGAATCTGACCGGAGCTTCTTGGATTTTGGAGAGAGTATTCTGAATGAAAATATCATTCTAAGATGATCTCAAGAAGGAAGTTAAGCCAAATTCTTCCCCGAACATGGTCGAAATCCCAAATCGGCTGAAATTGCCCTTGTTTGTCCTTTACCGGGCTCGGTGCCTTTGCATTGCGTTCCTGTCCAAATGCCGACTGTTCTAGCATATTTGAGTGATTCCAAGTCGGTTCTTGAAAGTTGGAATTTGGTCGTGTCCTGGAATGACTCGTAATTCATTTTCAGCTTTAAAACTCCTCCTTAGCCTGTATTCTCTCTAGACTTCAAAATACCCTGTGCATAAATATCGGAACTAATAAGCAAAAGTTAAATAGACAAAGAGTCTAATTTGGTGGGTTTAACTGTGTTTATGATTCATACAATTATGGTCCATCAGTACCACTATCCGATTCTCATCCCCGCAGTCGACAACCGTGATTTTGATTTGAAGACCTCTACAATCCAAATGGTTCAATCGAACCAATTCTCGGGAAGAGATCACGAGGACCCCAACTCCCATTTGATCTCGTTCATTGAGCTATGTGACACTTTCAAGATAAATGGAGCTTCAAGGGATGCTATACACTTGAGACTATTCCCTTTCTCACTCACCGAAAAAGCTAAGGATTGGTCTATGAGCCAAACACCGACTAGTTTCTTTACTTGGGAAGAACTTGCAACAGCATTCCTTAACAAGTATTTTCCTCCATCCAAGACGGCTCATATTAGAAGTCAAATTGTGAACTTTTGACAAATGGATGGAGAGACACTCAATGAAGCTTCGGACAGATACAAAGAGTACCAAGGGCTTTGCCCACATCATAATCTAGATGCATTCCTCTTATTTCATACCTTTTTACAATGGAGTTGATGACCCCTCACGCCTTGCCCTTGATCAAGCCACCGGAGAGGAGCTATAATGGAGCTTGAGCCTACGGATGGGTTTGAAGCAATTGAAAAGATCACAAAGAACTACTTTATGTTGGCAATCAAGAGAGAAAATCCGAGGAAACAAGGAGGAGGATATGAAGTGAAGCTATAAGTACCAGTGAATACGATTCATTAACTAAGATGTTGGGAAGTCTCTAGGAAAAGGTTGATAGATTGCTAGAATGACTACTTAGTGACCCAAGGGTGTGACATTTACGAGGTGAACCAACATGATACCAACTCTTGCCCAGGGACGGATCCAGGAATTTTGGTAGGGCGTGACAGACAAAAAAATAATTACATCATGAAATTTTTTTTCCTGAAATTACTTGGGCATTTTACAAAAATTGTACAAATTTCTTGAAAAATACACTTTAAATTCTATATATAAAAAAATTGGTGCCAAAAGCCCAAGATTTTTTATGGAAATCAAAGTTAATAGAATTGGTTTGTCAAAATGAAACAAGTATCTCTAGAATAACATGAAACAAAATGCAACTGATACAAAAACTGAATATCAAATACTTGACTATTTTTCTTCTATTTTTCTTAGTAGTTTTGATTCGTTTCCAAGTAATTTTGATGTCATTTCATACCCTTCTTGGTCTATTAGGTTCCAAAATGTATTTTGTCTCACTCGGAGCCTCAAAGATCAAATGGAGCACAAGTTGAGTCAATTTGAGCCAAATATGGAGTTTCGGGCAAAACAAGGCAAACCGACCTCGCCGGCGTATTTTCCATGCCCAGATCGCATACGGTGTCTGAATTGGTTGATTCAAAGCTTGTTAGAAAGCTGACTCAAAAGTCTACAACTCTCTAGTTTACGTCAAGACCTAATTTGGACATTAAGATTGTGAAAAAGCCGCTGAAAACCCACTCAGGCCTCGCCCTCTTGACGCAAACTTGCTCGAAACAGGGCAAACCGACCTTGCCGGAGTATTTTGCATGCCCAGATCGCATACGGTGTCCGAATTGGTTGATCCAAAGTTTGTTGGAAAGCTAACTCAAAAGGCTACAACTCTCCAGTTGACTCTAAGACCTAATTCGGACATTAAGATTGTGAAAAAGCCGCTGAAAACCTGCTCAAGCCTCGCCCTCTTGAACGCAAACTTGCTCGCACGAAAATTTTTCCGAAAAACTTGGGGGTGACATGTGCCACCCCCGGCCCTTAATAGATCCGTCCCAGCTTGCCCCTGGGTTCAACCAAATGATAGTGAAGTTGGATATGAAGAAGCTAATTTCGTGGGAGGGAATCAACAAGAGAGTTTGATGCTAGCTCTCCCCAAGGCCAACACTCTCAATCCAATTACACCACGACAAGGTTCTCATCGGCTTGGAAAAACCACCCAATTTTCTCATACAATACCAAAAATCCCACCCCTCTCGATTTTGGACCTAAGCCTACTTCAAGTAACCAATCCTTCCAACCAAGAAACCAATTCCAACCTAGGAATCAATCTCAAGGAGTAACTCTACTTCAAATAAATCAACCCCAAAAGCCTTACCAACAAGTTAACCATCCTCCTCAACCATCAAATTAGCCCTCAAATGCGGATCCCATGCTTGCCACACTCCTTGAAGTGCAAGCTCAATTGAAGGAAATGAAACAATCCAAACAAAATTTGCATGCTCAAGTCAAGATGCTTGAGAACCAAGTAGCCCAACAAGATGAGTCCTCTACTAGATCACAAAGAAAGTTACCGGCTAAACGCGATCCAAATCCTAGAGAGTATTGCAATGTGGCCACATTGAGGAGTGGCAAGGAATTGGAGGATGTTCAACCAAAGAAAAAGAGGCAAGTTTCCTTTGCAAATGAAGGTCAAGCTAGTGTTGAAATTGAAGAATTGGATGAGGTCCTTATCCCTCCAACCAACAAGGAAAACAAAGAGGAGAAGAGGAAAGAAGAACTAAAATCTTAATCGCCTCCCATTCCCTTCCCACAAAGATAGAAGAAAAAGAATAATGGCAAGCAATTCTCTAAGTTTGCCGAGATGATGAGGAAACTTTATGTGACATTGCCTTTTATCGGGGTAATTACTCAAGCCCCATCTTATGCAAGATTTATAAAAGATACTGTTACTTGCTGGAGAACAATTGACTAGGTTGACTCGATATCCCTCAATGAAGAATGTAGCACCATTTTCCAACCTAGCATGCCACCAAAGCTCGGAGATCCGGGTATCTTTTCCATTTCCTGTTATATTGGTGGTGTGAAAATTGAACATGCTATGTGTGATGTAGGTGCTAGCATATCGTTAATGTCTTATTCTCTTTGCAAGAAATTAAACATTGGTGAACCTATGCCCACACAAATGACTTTGAGGCTGCGGACCGTTGATTAAGATTTCCAACGGGGATTCTTAAGGATGTTCCGTTTAGAGTAGGGAAGCTGAACCCAATTTCTCGCCCGCTAAGGCACCGACGGGCAACGAAACTTGCAACTGAAGATGTTGCGTCCACCTGACAAGATCAGAGGCAAACTCCAATTGATGCCTCAACACCGTCCAAGGGAAACAACAATCACAGGCATTAATCGAAGTCTCCTTAGGAAGGTCACCCGAGGTAGGGTGTGTACAGTCAGATCCGTCGATTTGGCACCTCAAATCCAATTAAAGTCGCCTTGGAATGTCTCATTTGCATCAATATGGATCCCAGTTGGCAATGGCACAATGTTATTAAACCCGGATCGAACCGGTAGGTTCGACCGGGAATTGGTCACCGGTTTGGTTTTGTTATCGGAACGTTTATGCAGTTGACCCCGTCAAGACCCGGTTGAACCAGCCGATTTTTCATTAACCTGGTGATTCAACTGGTTCAATCGGATTCGGTTCGATTTGGTCTGAAAAAATATTTATTTAATTTTGACTTGGACAATACTCGAGCCCAACCCCCACTTAATTTTTATTTTCTTTCATTCCACTAGGCTAAAGATTATTTTTGTTTTATTATTTGTTTCAATAATGTATATTTTTCAATTTAAGTGGAAATTCAATTTTTTTTTGTCTATATTTAAACATTTCGTTTTTGAGATATTGCATTTTCCAATATTAATGGATACTGTAGTGTTTTTTCTATATGATATTACTTAAAGGATATTATTTCAATTTCATGGCTCCGCCCCTTGTTGTGACTTGCAAATTAAGACTAAAATTGCTATTGTTGTTCTATTATTGTTGTATTGTTGTAATTATTGATTTGTATTTTATCAAATTCTAAATTTGTTATGGTATGTTGTTGTAATTAGATCGTAAACATGTAATATTTATTCAAGTCATAAATATGTTAAAATTATAATATTATATATAAGTATTTTTAATTTTACTTTTTAAGATTTGCGGGTCAACCCGGTTGAACCACTGACCGGGTCGATGCACGGGTCACTTTTTTGTGATTCCAAGCCAATTTTACCCATTACCAAATAGTTACTGCATGGCATTTTCTTTTTCAAAAACAATCCAATTTGCCAACTTTTTGTTATAAATTCACATACATTGTAACCTTCTATGTATAAATATTCATACTTTTTTGTGTGTGTGATTTATTTTTCAGTTATAAGAAATTCATCATATAATTATTGAAATTTTGTTTAATTTTTTGTGATTCCTAATGTGTAGGTTGATTAATTTAACTATACACAAATTATGAAATTATAACCACATACATGGAGATATAAAAAAGTCGATAAAGTCTACCTCATTGATTTCGAGATAATTTATTTTGATTGATGAGATCATTACAACTCGATACAGAATCAATACAAATAAATTTAAATATATACGTTTAATTAAATATAATACTTTGTATTAAAAAATTACACTCAATTCGATTATTTTAAGGTAAGTCGATTGTATGAAATAAAATAATAATAAAAACAGAAATTACCGTAGTAGTAGTTGGGAGACTCATTTTGTAGGGATGCACATCCGGTCCGGACCGGACCGAACCGGAATTTACGGTCCGGCGAACCGGAATTTACGCACCGGAATTTTCTAAAATCTTGGACCGTGGACCGGATCGGACCGAATATATATGGACCGGGACCGGACCAAGACCGGAATTCGTGTGAATAATTGAATCGAAACCCGGACCGGACCGGGACCGACCGTAATTTAGTGTTAAAAAATAGAAAATAAAAAAAATATTAGGAAAATAAAAAAAATTTGGTTTATTCCGGTCCAGACCGTATCGGACCGGAACCCGTAATCCTCCAAAAATATGGATCGTGAATCGGACCGGGACCGGACCGAAACCGGACCAGACCAAAAAATCCGGTCGGTTTCGATCCGGTTTTCCGGTCTGGGCCAATTTTGTGCATCCCTATCAGTACCCAAAAATTAATAAATTCAAGGTTCACATTTATTTTATTTGGCAAAACTAAAAATTGTGTTTCACGTAAAATGACCACCAAAACGCAATACCCTGTCGTTTAAGATCAAAACTTCCAATGCAAGTACTTGACTCGCCAGCTGCAACGATCTCTCAAACCTCTCAAAACCCTAGCTTGCTACCGTCCTCTCGATCGCTTCGCGTCCGTCGCTTCTCATGCCGCTATTCCTCTCCGACGAGGAGAACCAGCGGTGCTCCAATGACACCAGACGTCTAGTTAAGAAGGCCGACGCCTTCATCCGAGACCTCTCCGTCAAACTCGAAACCGTCAAGGCACAAACCGAAGCCGCGAGAAGCACCAGCTTCATCTTAACTCTGTAAGGCCTGATGATTGTGGATGTTTTGTTTTTGTTTTTGGAAGTTGATATGTGTTGGTGCTGCTTGATTGTGATTTTAACTGTTTGTTTGGAGAAATGTTAGATTTGAAGGGATGAAGAGATTGGGAGGATGATGGCTGAGGTGTCTGAGCATCAGAAGGCTAAGAGGCACATGATGGAGCTGGTGGATGATATCAGTGAAAAGAATGCCATGACGAAGACTTATTTAGATAAGATTGAACGTTTCCTTTTTTCATCTAATAAATGGTGTGCTAGCAGTCGGATAAGCTATATAGGTGTGTAATGCTTGAGAAATAACTCGTATTTCTTTTTATGCTGAAATTTACATTTGTGAAGGCGAGTCTGACTGAACATGCTTCGCTGAGAGAGGAAAATTGAATGACCTAGAGTTACATCGGTCTCCTGGATTTCACAGGCATATTTCAATTACTTTCTTCTCCTTTATCTAAGCACTTGAACTCTGTGTATCATTATATCAGTCTTCAGCTTGCTGAGGGTAAGTCCAAGTCTGATGTAACACGGAATATTATTGCCAGTAACACCAAACATTTGAGATTTGAAAGTAAATTTTGGGGATTGCGTATTATCTCACAATTTCTAATGAATTATCATGCATCTCTTTTCACTGAAATTAACTAGATCACATGAAGTTGATAACTTATTCTAATTATCGAATGTTATCTCGTTTTTATTATTAAATTATTCTCAACTTTTGAGGCTAACACAGAATATAGACTGATAGGAGAAAGGTTACCAATACAACTTGAGGCACTTTGAAAGAGAAAGAAAATAAATTTGGGTTGGAATTACAAGTGTTGTGCTGATTTAGATGTCACACTTTAAAGCAACATATGATGACTGTTTGGGCACCTTGCAAGCCACAAATAATATGTCTATGTTGTGCAGGCAAACTGGCTTGTCGAACTGTATAAAGAGAGATCCGAAGAACGGTCAAAAAAAGTTGGAGAGCTGGATGGGTGATCCAAGCTTTGGAGGTCTGTTTCTTGATTACCTTTACCTTTTTCTTGATTTGGTTAAGAGGGACATGCCTTTTCCTTAATAGCTGTCTGATCATGTTCCTTTGTACTTCCATGTATGATTATTGGAAGCAGGCCCATCTAAGACAAGTTGAGAATGAAAATAAAGAGAAGATTGAAAAAGAGATATCAACCAGGACTGAACTATAAAAGGTATGTTTGCCTCCTCCATAACAAGTCTGCTGCTGGTTGTGTGGCAATAGTTTTAAGAATCCAACATTCTTATTTATGTGGTGCCTGAAATTTCTACCTGTACACTTTTGACCTGCACTTTACGTGTTCCTTCAAAACCCTATATACTAACTGTATTACGAGCTACCATAAAGCAACTGCTGTGTGATCAGGCATAGTTTTCCTCATTTGTCTTCAGTGTTTGTGATAATATTCCTGCTGACAGTAGTTAGATTCAAATATTTCTTGTTTGTTCTCGAACATTCATTTATTCAGATACCTTTGATATCAACACCAAAAGACACACGATCTATTTTATAATTGGAATGTCTAAAAGAGTTGCATTTCTTCCTTTTAGTCATGGACATTACACCCTCTTTGTTATAAGCAATAGCCTCTTTGGCAACCTGTAAACCACTTATAAATTAAGAGGCTTAAAAATAGCTCTTAGTCACCACTCATATTTGGAATTGTAAGTTTCTTTTCTACTTAAACGTACAAGTATGTGTTTAGTAAAAAATCAATATCACTTAAAAACCCACTTAGAAGTGGTACACAAATAGCACCATAGTTGTTTCGTCATAAGTAGATTATGCATATTGACATCACTTAGAACATTCCCAATTCCAGGACTTCCATTATGGGTTTAGTTTATTACCATTTTCATTCATTATAAAGAAATATTGCATGGAATCAGAGGACTCTGCAGCTATTAGAGAAAAGCCAGAGAAGTGTGAAGCTGAAATCGAAGCAGCAAGAAAAATGAACGAGCTTACCCTTCTCGGCCCGTGCTAGTTAAGCCCCCGTGTAAAGGAAAGCCAGCCATTGTGTTTGTTCCTGGAATGGAATATGTTCGTCTTACAGCTGTTGATTTAAAGGCACTCTTGTGGAGAGAATCCAGAGGTTCTGCTGCAGTCCAGTGATAAACTGTAGCCCTTCATTGAGACAATAAATGATAAGAATTTAAAGGAAACACTTTACCATGGTGTAGGTTATTTACACGAGGGCTTAACTAGCCATGGACCGAGAAAGAGTGTCAGATATGTTTATGTTCAAGGCTGGTTTGATTCAGGTCTGTGTTATGGCCAGTTCAATGTGTGTTGGGGAATGCCACTAACTGCCGATTTGGTGATATTAATGGGTACCCAATACTGTGATTGGCGGGAAAATGCACACAAGGACTACCCTGTTTCTGATCTGTTGCAGATGATTGGACATGCCGGCCGCCCCAATCATGATACATCTGGAAAATAAATATTTACATTTTCACTTGTTCTGTGCAGCTTTGTGCAGTTTTTGTCTCGGTTTGAAGAAGGCCCCCCTCCATTTATTGGTTGTATGATCTAGGAGAACTCCCGCATGGTGATAAATAATCCAGGTTAATAGTGATGCTGATCACATGCCTACAATCCTTTGTGTTCTGTGATTTTCGCTCAAGTGCTACTATCCTGTTGGGTTTACTGGTTAAAAATGTATAGCAGATGCGAATTTTGAATGCAACACGGAGAAAGGTAGGTGTTTTGTAAATATGATTGAAAACTAGTAAAGATGGCAATGTCAGCACTTTTGTGGAAAATGCTCATATAAGACGGGTGAGACAATTTTTGGGAGAAGTATTAGTCAGTTTGCATATTCACCCTAAAAAGGATGAGAGGATACAAATGTTAGTGATGCTGAAAGCTTGGACTAGTCGGAAGAGGATTGAGTAGAAGTCTAGTATGACGAAACAATATAGGGTTTTGTTTTGATGCGTTTAAGTTTCTATTGTCTTACACCTTATCAAAAAAATTAAGTTTCTATTGTCTTACATTTGTCAAGCTATATTTGTATGAATTAGTACCTAAAGTTTAAATTGTTATTCAATTTTAATAAAACTTTAACTTAAAGCGCCATTTTTTATGAATTGATAAATTGTAGTATAACGCAAATGATTTGCAGTGGCTGTAAAAAAAAAGTATTAGCGATGACTTATGTGGTAGTAAAAAGTTCTATGGCGGTGTTCGTGATGGTTGCAGACATTTATGTGTGATGGTTTAAGTTGTCACTTAATTATTATGTGATAACTGCCTGATCATTGCAATATTGTCCAAGCCAAGCGTGACCATAACGTCTAAAGCGGGCACGACATGCATTGATGCACATTCCAAAACTAACACCCCCATCTGTTAATGTGCATTTAAAGCTCATGAAGAGCATGTGATCGATAAGGATGAAATAGGAGATGAGTTGAGGCCAGACATGAGCTAGAAAGGCCAACGATGGAGTATGCACCTGCTAAGAGTCGAAGAGAATCGCCTGGAAAGTGCAAGGACCAAAGTGTTTCCACAGTCACCTGTGATATTAGTGAGACACTCATTCATCATTGTTTAATTGACTTGGGTGCTGCTATTAACGTCATGCCATATTCTTTATACTGTTCGTTGAAACTTGGCCTATTGAAACATCTTAAGCTTTTGGTAGAGTTAGGGGATAAATCTCGTATTCGTCCAGTTGGTTTACTTGAGGATCTAACACTCCATGTAGGAGATCTTAATATTCCTGCAGACTTTTATATTTTGCAGATGAGAGACTTATCGTGGAACGTTCATTCCTCTTTGCCACTAAGACCAAGATTGACATGGAAATAGGCTTGTTGTCACTTGTGTTTGGTGGCAGGACATCGAATTTTAACATTTATGAGGATGCTGACCGTCCGTGCATAAAGAAGCCATCGGACATTGTGAACACATCATACCTTGGTGCTCTACTTCCTGACCCACCAAATGAGGACAATCATGCAATGAACGAGGCGATTGTGAGTGAAGAGTCCTCGTAAACTCAAGAGGATGTGAAGGCTAACCCGTCTGATCGTAGGGGAAAGGACACGAGAGGGCCATTCTACGAGGTCTATGAGCAGACGAAACGAATTGCTGAGGTGAAGTTTGATCTCACACGTCCATAGGATCCCAATCTGTGATCCCTAATGAGGTATCGTCGAGGCAACAACGTAAAACAAAGGCGCTCGCAGGGAGGCAGCCCGGCAGATTTCTAGTTTTTTCCTCATTTTTGTATCTTTTATGTCCGTTTGAGTCTTGTTCATTTTGTATCATCTAACCGAGTATATTTTGACTTAGTTTGTTTTTGGGAAA
Organism: Rhodiola kirilowii; assembly: GCA_033675215.1. Taxonomy (NCBI): domain Eukaryota; kingdom Viridiplantae; phylum Streptophyta; class Magnoliopsida; order Saxifragales; family Crassulaceae; genus Rhodiola; species Rhodiola kirilowii. Next base: position 37,559,479 of record CM066193.1, read on the forward strand.
GAGACGTTTTTTATGATGAAAATAGGTCTACTCCAGTGCGGATCGCGCCCAGCCTTCACATTATGCTCGTGCCCTGCCTCGACATCAGCATCGCGCTCCATGAAGAAATTAAAGCGTTGATCGTGCCTTAATGTCTATACTGGGCGCGGTAGACTGTTGACCGACGTTAACTGACTCGTTTGACCAAAAATTTTACCATCACCCAACGAGACTAGGGGAGTGTCTGTTCACTTTAATCTCTATTTTGTTTTTCCCTATACATGTGTCTTCGAACTTAAGTGGTGCCGTGAGGACACGACTTGGTTCAAAAGTGTGGGGTGTGAGAGTCAGTCAGTCTGTTGTGTCCGCATGTTTACTTTTTTCTTGCATCTGTACCATGTTTGCACGTTTCTTTAAAAAATTTGAATGAAAGTATGATTTTTTCTCTGTTTCTTGGATATGCAGTATTGGATGTTGATGATGTGAAATAAATGATACTGATTATATTGTATTTCTCTCGTGAAATCCGAATTGTGCTTATACATGTGAATTTAACCCATTACGTGTCCTTTGAGTTTAGATAAACAGGGATGTGGAGTTGATAGAAATGTCCTAGTGAAACTTGACGAAGCATTCAAATGATCGGATTTCTGACTGTATGTTTATATGAGTTTAGTGGAGGCTTGCACTTTGAGATTTTATGGTTCAGAGTTTGCTCTGCTACTGTAACGTTTAAGTAAGTAGGCGGGACGGGAAAATAGACCGTCCTATTTCTAGTATGAAGTAACCGGGAAAAGGTGGAGGATCCCCCATCTTGACTCTCGTAAAAAAGGGAGAGGATTTAAAAAAGCGGCTGTATTTTCATATGCTTGCGGACGATGATTGGATCCTTCAAACGAAAAGAAGAAAAAGGACAAGCTGTTCACAATAAAGTAGCGAAGCTCAAGAAAACTCAACCAAATTGTGAAGTTTTATAGAAAGAAAAGTGAAGCACATCATTCATACATCAAGAACTAAATGCCAAAGAAAGTTCACTACATCAAAAGCTGTCCAACAAAGAAAGAAAAGTTCAAAAACTTTGAAGCTCGAATGAATCACGTGCCAGAAAAGCAATGAAGTATAACCATATAGCTAGAGTTCGGAACAACGAATGTAGATTATTGATCTAAAGAGTACTATCTCCCATTCATCTGAAGTAATTTGAATTTTAGCTCAAATGTACCATGTATCAAGATAATTCTATGTTGAGCATGTGGATTTGAGTAGCGATTGAGTTATGCATAGAAAAGTTAAATCTATACTAGCAACTCATATTCATGTGAATGTATCCAAGACGTCGAAAAAATTGTGATGTCATAGTTATTTTCCTTCTATGACCTGTTCTTGTTCGAGACGAACAAGTTTAAGTGTGGGGTGGTTTGATGAGTCGTATTTATATGACTCGTCGAACTGGCAAATCCCATTTATTTCGACACTTTTATATGCAAACATTTACTTTTTAGTATGGTTTTGTATTTTAGGTAATTTGGAAGGTCTAGAAGGAAACACGCATTAAAGACGGCATTTCATGCCAGAAACACCACAGTGGCAGGTCGGACCTTTGCAGGTTTGGCGAAGTGCTGGGATTGACAACTGATCAAAAAATACGACCTACATGTCATTGCGTAGCTGACTCAATTCTCCACAACTCTATAGTTTACCGAGAGCAGCCGAGGTCAATTCGACGGTCAAATCAAGAATTGAAGTCGGAAATGGTCCGCATAATAGAGTGACCGAAACAGCGTGGATCGCGCCCAAGTAAGGCATTAGCATTATTACTAATGTCAACGTTGGGCGCGACGCTAATGTGTACGTTGGGCGCGGCTGATGGGCTACTAAGGGGTGATTGGTGATGCGAACTGATGGGCTACTCTGTGTTAAGCACAATAGTCAGTGAAGGTAGTGTTCTCAAACTCTCTTCTATGATCGCTTCTTATGGCCACCAGTCGTTCCCCTTTGTTTTCTCTTTCTCTCAAAAGTAGAGTAGCTAATTCAATGAAGGCTTGAGCAGCTTCGGACTTATCTCGTAGATATCTGGTCTAGGTGAATCTAGTGAAGTCATCTACACACACCAAGACGTACTTCTTCCCTCCATAGCTCTCCACTTACATTGGACCCATTTAGTCCATGTGAATCAGCTCCAGTGGTCTCCTGGTATTGATCTGATTCATCTTATGACGAGTAGCCCTAGTTTGTTTTCCATTCTGGCTCTATCCACACACGAGGTCTAGATCGCCTTCCACCTTGGGTAAGCCTCGTTTATGACCTTCTGTAGAGATTTTCTTTAGTGTCTTCAGGTTTAAGTGCCCCTATCGTCTGGGCCATATCTCCAACTCATCTGTGTGACTAACTACGCAAGCTGTCTCAGCTACCGTTCTAGCAATTCTCAAAATATAGCAGTTGTTGGATGATCTGTTTCCCTCCATCAAAGACGCACTATTCTTGTCTAGTACTTGACGGGAGTTCTGTGTGAGCCTTACATGATGTTGTCCGTCACATGATGTAAATCCAGTTCGGCAATCAGCCTTCTCTGAGGGTCTTCCCAGGGCATAAAGGGTAGCAAAACTTTATTAAGGGTCTTAGCTCTTACACAACTCCCGTTTGTTATATCCTATCCTCTAACACCATTCTCCTTAATTTGCAATCTAGGTTCCCCTTAGATCCCCTACTGATGATCTTCTCCCGAATGATCAATGAGTCTTCTCCCGAAGACTGATGCAATCTCCTGAATGCAGTGTGGCAGGAATGGCGTGCTCATCGGCGTCTGCTCCATGGACAGGACTGATCAACACACATAAAAGTCTGTCTCAACACCGTTAGTTTTCCGATGAGAAAAACTAGCCAGCCTATCGTCCTCCTCCTCCTCCTCGACGTGAGTGTATAGCGTGAATAAATTCTCCGTAAAAGTTGAACGAATAAGAAGTGACGCGCGCCGTCTGACGCGTCAAATTTAATATGTGTAATCTCCTGCTAAAAGCTAGTGTAGCGGCAAGCAAGATCGAATCCAAGAGAGTTAGTTGTTGAAGCTGTTCTTGTAAACAATTAAGAAAGAGGGGGTTTCGTGAGCAATTACTGTAAAACACAAGAGAAAAGATTAACGAAGACAATCAGAGAAAACATTCAGCTTAGGGTTTCTATTGTGACACGTTTATCATAGATATCTCATGATTGATTTTATATTTTAAAGTGTGGTTGTTCCGAGAAAGGTAACAACCCAAGTATCCCGACAAAGGTGATACGCCACAACCTAACTCGACAACAGTGTTAGACTTCTAGTTTTTTCCTAAACTAAATAATCCGATAAAGGTATTATTTAGCTTAGGTGTTACTATCTACCTTTACGAAAAAGTATCCATTAGATGTTAACGGTAAGAAATAGTTTCTCAACTAAGCTTTGCAACAAAGCTTTCACTTAGTCTAACAATTTAATTCGTAAGAAAGCGCATAAGAACTAGAAAAATATAAAATTGCATTAAGAACAAAATCTCAAAACGTGTTCACAATATACGAAACCCTAACTGAAACAGAAATTTAGCTACTCATTGTCATGAAAAAAAACACATATTTTTGACGAAAAGGAAGTAGAAAATTTCTGTATCGCCGAAAGCTTCGCGTTCTTCGTCTTTTCCAGAGCTGTCTCAGTCTTCGTAGGATTATGAGATGATGAGATTTGAAAACCCTAACCCAAGCTTCTTATTTATAATAAACTGGGTTTCCAAATCTATTTTTGGGATAGAATTATCAAAATTCGGCTCGCTGATGTCATCAAATGCGTAACTGACATCAGCATCTCGTGGCTCACCGCGTCTCGTCTCTACGTTGCCACCGCGTTTCGCGTTGACATTAGCGTTAACGCTAATGTCTCTACAAGATGCGGTCCTCTCGGAGCCTGATTCCTTCTTTCTGCGCGCAGCTCTGACTTCGACTCTCGATTTGACCTTCTATATGACTTTGGTTGCTCTTGGTGTGAACTAGAGAATTGTAGCGAATCGAGTCAGCTACGCAATGACGTGTGGCTCATATTTTTTTGATCAGTGGTCCGTTTCCAACACTCCGTCGTATACCTAAAGGTCTGATCTGCCATTGTGATGTTTTCGGCATGAAATGTCGTCTTTTATGCACGTTTCCTCTTAGAGCTTCCGAAACACCTGAAATGCAAAATCATACTAAAAAGTAAACGTTCACATATAAAAGTGTTAAAATAAACGGGATTAGTTGATTCGACGTGTCGTATAAATACGACTCATCAAACCACCCCACACTTAAACTTATTCGTCTCGAACAAGAACTAAGTCATAGAAGGAAAACAAATATGACACCACAATTTTCCTCGACGTCTTGGATAATACTTCATAAACATGAGTTGCTAGTCTAAATTCCTCCTTTCTATGCAAATCTTAATCGTTACTCAAATCATCAAGCTCAACAAAGAATTAATTTGATACATGTTACCTTTTGAGCTGAAATTCAAATCAATTCAGATGAATGAGAGATAGTCTTCTTTAGACCCATGATCCGCATTCGCTGTCCCGAGTTCTAGTTATATGGTTATACTGCATTGCTTTTTCTTGCACATGATTCATTCGAGCTTCATGGTTTTTGAGTTTTTTTCTTCTTTTGTTGGACAGTTTTTGTAGTGACTTTCTTTGGCCTTTGGCTCTTGATGTAAGAATGTTATATTTCACTTTTGTTTTGTATAAACCTTAACAAGTTGCTAATTTTTTTCTTGAACTTTGCTCCTTTGTTGTGAATAGTTTGTCCTTTCTTCTTTTCTTTTGAGGGAGGTCCTATCATCGCCCGCAAGCATATGGAAATACTTCCCCGCTCTTTCTCATCCTCGCCCTTTTTGACGCGAGTCAAGATGAAGGTCACCCACCTTTTTTCCCGGTTACTTCAGACTAGAGATAGGACGGTCTGTTTTCACGTCCCGCCTACTCACATAAACGCTGCGGTAGCGGAGCTAACTCTGAACCATATTGTCTCGAAGTGCTAGCCTCCACAAAGTCCATATAACCATGTAACTCAAATTTCGGTCCTTTGAATGCTTAGTCAAGCCTCTCTAGGACATTTCTTTCAATTCCACATCCCTGTTTATCTCAACTCAAAAGGACACGTAGTAGGTTAAATTCACATGTAGTCACATAATTCAAATTTCAAAAGAAAAATACATGTAATCGGCATCATAAATTTCACATCGTCAAAATTCAACACTGCATATCAAGGAAATAGAGAGAAAATTTCTACTTCATTTTTTCCAAAGAAAACGTGCAGACACTATGCAGGTGCAAGAAAAAATAAATATGCTGACACAACAGATTGACTCTTCCACCCCCACACTTTTGAACCAAGTCGTGTCCTCACGGTACAACTTAAATTCAAAGACACAACAATGCAAGACACACAAACATAGGGAAAAAGTAAATAGAGAATAAAGGGGAACAGGCACTCCCCTCGTTTCGTCGCGTGATGGTGAGAATTCTGGTCAAACGAGTCGGTCAATGGTCAATCGCGCCCACAATAGACGTTAAGGGCGCTTAATGTCGTCGTTCGGCGCGGCGCTAATGTTACCTGTGGGCGCGGTGCTAATGTTAATGCTCGGTGTGATTCGCACTGAGTTGTACCTGTTTCCTGTATGAAAAACATCTCTTTTCCTAGAAGACAATGTAAAAAAACATGACTCATGACTCAAACAAACATAAATGACATAAAAATGAGAAAATCAAAGAAAAACAAAAATTTTGGCGGGTTGCCTCCCTTCGAGCGCCTTTGTTTACGTCGTTGGCTCGACGATACCTCTTTAGGGATCACAAGTTTGGATCCCATGGGTGTGTCAGGTCAAATTTCGCCTCAACGATTCCTTCAATCTACCTAAAGCCCTCGTCGAATGGTGTGCTCATGTCTGCTCTCCATCGATCGGGCGGGATCACCTTCACATCCTCCCGAGTTTCCAAGGACACTCTACTCAGAGCTACTTTTTTGTCGCATGTCTAGCCTCATCTGGTAGGTCAGGAACTAGGGCACCAAGATATGATGTGTTCACTATGTCCGGTGGTTTCTTCGTGCTCGGGTGGTCTCTGTCCTGATAAATATAGAAATTCGATGTCAGGCCACCAATCGCAAGTGACAACAAGCATGTGTCCATGTCAATCTTGGTTTTGGTAGTGAAGACGAACGGACGTCCCAAGATAAGTGTCAGAGGATCATCATCTCTATCATCTCCCATCTGCAAAACATAGAAGTCTGCAGGAACAACGAGGTCTCCTACACGAAGTGTTAGATCCATAAGTAAACCAATTGGACGAACACGAGACTTATCTCCTAACTCTATTAACAACTTAGGCGATTTCAATGGACCAAGTCTAAAAGAGCAATATAAGGAATAAGGCATAGCATTAACAGTAGCACCCAAATCGATTAAGAAATGATGTATTAGAGTCTCACCAATACCAAAGGTGACTGTGAAGGCACCTGGGTCCTTACACTTTCTAGGCGGTGCCTCATGACTCGTGTCAAGTGGGCGCTCCATTATCGGATCTTTAAGCTCATCTCTTGCCTTTAGCTCGTTTACTAGCTCATTCTTATCGATCATATGCTCTTTCGAAGCTCTTAACTGCATAGAAAACGAAGGCAAAGGGTCAGTTTTGGAACATGTATCAGTGGGGACTGCGTCTTCAGTAGACGTTATGGCCACACATGGCATAGGCATTATGGCCGTGTCTGCTTCAAACATTAGCGTCGAGCTAATGTCTTCTGTAGGCGCGGTGGACACTGACTCTGGCTATTTTTTGCTATTTTTCGCCTTAATGTGCTCGTTGAGCGCGAGCAACTTATTCACTGCATTCGCAGACCCCCTTAGCGATGCGTCCACATCTACCACTGCCAATGTGATGATATTCCCTCTCAGATTGGGCACTGTCTGTGATGGTAGCTTTCCTGGATTTCTTTTTAGCTCAAAAATTGTCTGAGCTAAGTTGGACATCTGCTTAGCCAGCTCTGCTAAAGTTCCATCATTTTTTGCCTGATTTTGTTGCATGGTAATTGCCAGTTCCTTCACCACATCTTCCAGGGACTTGCGGGAACTCTGATTGCTTGGGCCTGCGTGATTGTAGAGCCCTCTCTGCTGCTACTGGTTCTGATTATTATAGCCTCCCTGCTGTTGACGGTATGGTGGACGGTAGAACTGCTGTTGCTGAGATTGCTGGTGTATGATTATTGTAGTTTTGAAATTCATTGACGTTGGCCTGTGTATCCTCCTGTAGAGTCGGGCAAGCATCTATTTTATGACTGGTCGCACCACAAAACCGGCTACTTCATTATAAGCTTCTGCATTATTTCTCTCATCTGCTTCAACTCCTCAGTTACCTGGTTTGACGGTATCTCAACCTTTGCAAGGCTTCTGGTTCTACTAGACTACTCCTGCCTGCTGGCCTCTTCTCTGAACCTTGCGTCCTCAGCCACTTCCGCGATCAAGTTCCTTACTCCAGCTGGGGATAAATTCATGATCGTGCCTCCAGCTGAGGCGTCAAGCAGAATCCTATCGAGTGGCCTCAACCCATACAGCAAGTACTCGATTATCAGCTTCTCAGGCACTCCCAGGTTGCAGCAGCTCTGTTCTACGGCGTTGAATTTCTCCGGATAGTCGTACATTAACTCATTAGGCCCCTGCCTGATATCCTGCTTGTGAACCTGCGTCGCCTTGGTAGCTGGGTAGTCCTTGATCAGGAACTTCTTCTGCATCTGGTCCCATGTCCTGATGCTACTTGGGGGAAGAGACAAAAACCAAGCATTAGCAGCGTCGGTTAAGGAAAAGTGGAAGGCTTTCAATTTCAAGTCCTCCACTGAGACTCCGTATGGTCAGAGAGTCTGACAGATGCCATGAAAGCTCTGCAGATGCTTGGTGGCTGACTCTCCTTGTTGTCCTGAGAACTTTGGCAGATGGTGCACTACTGCAGTCTTGATTTCTATTTCAGCTAGTTCTGGCCCTTCGTCGATACACCACGGCTGATTCTGAAAGGTAGGAGCAGACAGCTCCTTCATGGTAGGCTCGTAGTAGTATTCTTCATCGTCTTTTGGCCTCCTGTGGATTGGCGACTGTGGCGGTTGCGGTGGAGGCGGATGCCTCACACCTGCACCATTCCTCACATTCTGTGCAACATGAACTCTCTGATTTTGCTGAGCCATCATGGCTCTATTAACACGGTTGCGAGCACGGAAGAGTGGCTCCGGATCCTCATAGAATGGAGGCACGTTCTCAATAATTGGAGCGATCTCATTGTTGTTGTTGTCATCACCAATCTAGCTACCTGCACGAGACATTGCGAACAAGTAGTGAAGTACAAAAGATAACTAAAAAAATAAAAAAAGAAACAACTTCACTGAAGCGCAGCTCTCCGGCAACGGCGCCAAAATTTGATGCGCGTCGTCTGACGCGTCAAATTTAATATTTATAATCTCCTGTTAAAAGCTAGTGTAGGGGCAAGCAGGGTCGAACCCCAATAGAGCTGGTTGTTGAAGCTGTTCCTATAAAAAATTACACGATATTATCTGTTCTTATCATTTTAATATCTGTTTACAATCATACCTTTCTCGGCCTTTTGGCTAAGATCAAGTGTAGTATCTGTTCTTATCAGTCTAATATCTGATATGTGACTCATTGAATCACACGATATTAAATAATTTTTATAGGGTGAGATCCATCACAATAGCTTGCTAGTGGGATCTATACGCATCGCTTAAGCGTTGCACTACTGCTCAAGCTTGGCGTACCCCAATTTTTAGGGAATCCTTAAAAGAGGTGTATGAGATCATATGGATGCTTATTCTGATTTTGACTGTAATAGTGGGAATCACTAGAGGTTTACTAGTAATTGTGTGGTTAGGAAGAGAAATTGCTGCGGATAGAAATTTAAGTTAGGGAACCTGTTTTTACAACAAAGGGCTCTTGGATTAATTGGATTTCAGGAACTTCAGGCCTCTCCTTATTTGTCGCTTTTAATAATCATAAAGGTGCTGGTATTGTTAGAGACAACAATGGGTCCTTTAAACTTGCCATGGTCATGCAATTTGATGAAGATGATATATTCTCAGTTGTATCCAATCTGATGGAAAATGTGTTCAATCAAGGCCTCTCTATTAAATATATTCACTGCTCCCATAAGGACTTCCATCTGATGCAGTCTAATTGTTTCTCAGGGCCTTGGGAATTCTTCCAATGTTGGAGAAAAGCTAGGGAGAAAAGCAAAGACTGTCTAATGGAGCAGGTTCTGCCCCCTCTCTTAACCAACCGGCCATTGCACTGTCTTATGCTTATAACCCGAATACTCTTATGCAGTTCAACTCAATTAAAGACCTTCCCCTTACTGTAAAACATGGTTTGGTAGGAGACTATCTCAAATTACCTTTATGGTGTAGGAAGGATGGAATGGCTGAGGATCCTCATTGTATATGTTATGATTTGCATAAGTGCCATCTTTGTGTCTCTGCTGCTACAGATCGCCATCAACAACTTAACTATGCTGGCATCATCTTTAGGGATTAATTCCTTTATCTTGTGCTTATTCTGTTTGGTGTTTGTTTGGGTCTCATTTCAACAGCAGGAGTTTATTGTTTTAAGTTTGTCTTGTGAAGTTTTTGCTATCAGCTGCATTGTTTCTTTCAGCTGCATTGTTTTTGTTTGTCTCTTGTGTCGTTGTATGGTTTCTTTCAGGAACTTTTGTGATTTAGCTTGTTCGGCATTTTTAAGGGGTAGAGGTTATAACTTCCCCTGGCGCTTGAGGGCTTATCTTGTATTCGCAACGATCCAGGCTTTTGGGATCTTTATATTAATAAAGGCACTGGCACCGCCCAGCTTTAATAAAAAAAAGTTCGTGTAAACAATTAAGAAAGAGGGGGTTTCGTGAGCAATTATTGTAAAGCACAAGAGAAAAGATTAACGAAGACAATCAGAGAAAACATTTAGCTTAGGGTTTCTATTGTGACACGTTTATCATAGATATCTGATGATCAATTTTATATTTTAAAGTGTGGTTATTTCGACAAAGGTAACAACCCAAGTATCCCGACAAAGGTGATAAGCCACAACCTAACCAGACAAAGGTGTTAGACTTCTAGTTCTTTCCTAAACTAAATAATCCGATAAAGGTATTATTTAGCTTACGTGTTACTATCTACCTTTACAACAAAGTATCCAGTAGATGTTAATGGTAAGAATTAGTTGCTCAACTAAACTTTGCGACAAACCTTCCACTTAGTCTAACAATTTAATTTGTAAGAAAGTGCATAAGAACTAGCAAAATATAAAATTGCATTAAGAACGAAATCTGAAAACGTGTTCACAATATACGAAACCTTAAACTGAAACAGAAATTTAGCTACTCATTGTCATGGAAATAAACACAATATTTTTGACGAAAATGAAGTAGAAAATCTCTGTATCGTCGAAAGCTTCCCGTTCTTCGTCTTCTCCAGAGTTGTCTCAGTCTTTGTAGGATTACGAGATGATGAGATTTGAAAACCCCAACCCAAGCTTCTAATGTATAATAAACTGGGTTTCCAAATCTATTTTTGGGATAGAATTATCAAATTTCGACTCGTTGACATCATCAAACGCGTTGTTGACATCAGCATCTCGTGGCTCACCGCATCTCTTCTCTACGTTACCACCGCATTTCGCGTTGACATTAGCGTTAGACGCGGTCCTCTCGGAGCCTGATTCCTCCTTTCTGCGCACAGCTCTGACTTCAACTCTGAATTTGACCTTCTATATGACTTCGGCTGCTCTCGGCGTGAACTAAAGAGTTGTAGGGAATCGAGTCAGCTACGCAAATGACGCGTGGCTCATATTGTTCTAATCAGCGGTCCGTTCCCAGAATTCTGTCGAATGCCAAAAGGTCTGATCTGCCATTGTGATGTTTTCGGCATGAAATGCCGTCTTATGCACGTTTCCTCCTAGAGCCTCCGAAACACCTGAAATGCAAAATCATACTAAAAAGTAAACGTTCACATATAAAAGTGTCGAAATATATGGGATTAGTTGATTCGATGAGTCGTATAAATACGACTCCTCAAGAAGCCTTAGGCAGGTATTTATAGTTTGCGGCTGGTTTCCTATTCGGTTAAGGATATCTTAACCTCCAAGATATCTTTAAATATATTGTGAATATATTCAAATATCTTTTCCTAGCTTTTCTTCCAAGTTTAGCTCCTTCAAATCTCGATAATCTTCCAAGCATGTCTTCTTGGCAATCTCGGCTTCTTGATAATATTGCTAGATATTTGATTACGTTCTCCAGTATATTCCCTCCGATCTCCTCGTTAGGCGACTTCCATATCTTGGAATCTTGATATTTGGAACTCTGGAATTAGGAAACTTCTAGCAGTCGGTTATGTGCAGTGCTTGAGTTCCAACTTTCCTCTGATAATTTCTTAACGTCTTGCTTGAACACTCTGAAGTCATTTTTCCAAACTCCATGCCACTCATGGGACAACACTCTACTTTTTGTTTTCTTATGAGTACTACTCTTGCTACGTTGTCTTACATGATGTGTGAGTAGTCTCTTGTGTTTTGAGAGTCCTATGACCCTCCTTGGTATTTAATTGTCATGTATACACATTGGATTCTATAATATATGGTGTTCAATTCATTTTCACTAAGTGTTTTAAGTTTGACATGTTGCTAAGTGTTTGACGAAATGCTTAAGTAACTTGTTTGCCTTAAAACTTAATCCAAGTGTTGAAAAAGCTTAGTATTTCTTTGGATGTAGTGAAAACGATCATATCTAGTGTTCATGAAAATGAAAACATGGATTTGATGTTACCTAGTGCTTCATGCCTATTTCACTTATTGACTTAGGAAGAAATTTCAAGTCAATAAGAGTTATAGAGTAAATTGATATCTTAAAAGAGTGAGATTTTATTTGAGATGGCTTGACTAGGATTAGATTCACATGAAAACTGTGTTATCTTAGTCTAAGCTAGGTTTTAAACAATTTAACACTTTGTTATGTTTAGAAATGATCATTGGGGAATGCGAAGGACGGGAGTAGTCCCTCTAAACGCCTTTTAATTAAAGTTAATCCCCCTAAAAATCTTTGCATTGCTAGTGTTTTAATTAATTCGTTCATACTCAAATAAATAGAAGTAGCCAAGTAATAAATACAATTTCTCTTAGCGCATAATCATGTTTTGTTCCCTTGGGTTCGACTTGGTCTTACCAATTACAAATTTTTTGAAAAGTGTTTTTTACATTCTAAAAAGTGTACACGAAAAACTGCAATGTCAAAATGGCGTCGTTACCGGGGAGCAATGATTAGTTATTCTTAGGATAGTTGTATGACACTTCGACTACTTCATTTTATTTTTCTTGTCTTAGTTACTTGTGTTTCTTGAGTTTATCATATTATCCTCACTTGTCTTCCTTGCTTTTCTCCTTGTAGGTGCATTTCTTTTATGCCAACTAAGAACAAGAAGCTTAACGAGATTTTGGATAGAGATTTGAAACAACCCATAAAGGATATCGTTGAGCCCCATTTCACAAGGAGTAAAGTAACTAAGTCAAAAGGATCGTCTTCTATCTCTAAACAAACACCCAATCAAGTCATGGCAAATAGAGACCTTCCACCTAGATTTGCCGCACCTGCCAACCCCATAATCCCTCCCCAAAATCACATATTCCCTCAACAAAACTTTGTAGCCCCTCTCCCTTAAGGACGTAGAGCTCTCATGGACTATGTAGCCTCCAATGCCTATGGGTACCGCTCTGCAATTCTCGTCCTCGTAGTTGACAACCGTGATTTTGATTTGAAGACCTCTACAATTCAAATATAATGGTTCAATCGAACCAATTTTTGGGAAGAGATCACGAGGACCCCAACTCCCATTTGATCTCGTTCCTTGAGATATGTGACACTTTCAAGATAATTGGAGCTTCAAGGGATGATATACACTTGAGACTATTCCCTTTCTCACTCACTGGAAAATCTACAGATTGGTCTAGGAGCCAAACACTGGCTAGTTTCTTTACTTAGGAAGAACTTGCAACAACATTCCTTAACAAGTATTTTCCTCTATCCAAGACGGATCATATTAGAAGTCAAATTGTGAACTTTTGACAAATGGATGGAGAGACACTCTATGAAGCTTGGGACAGATACAAAGAGCCAAGGGCTTTGCCAACATCATAATCTAAATGCATTCCTCTTATTTCATACCTTTTACAATGGAGTCGATGGCCCCTCGCGCCTTGCCCTTGATCAAGCCGCCAGAGGAGCTATAATGGGAACGTCAACAGGACCAACCTCTTTCCGACCTTTCATACACGCCTTTTAAGTTGAACTTGTAAGGTTCCCCTACATGTATGTTTTCAGCATCCAGTACTTTGCAAGTCATGTTAATGCCTGGTAACATGTTGCAAAACCTTGCAATATCACACAGCTGAGGATCTGACATCTGAAGAAGATCACGCCTCTCGTTATCTTCCTTGTGCACCAACTCAAAAATAGTCTGGATACTTTTGTCCGGGTACTCGAGACATTCTTTGCTGATACTTTTGTTCGGGTACCCAAGACAATTCTTTGCAAGCTCGACTTCTCAGCCCCAGCAGAGCCTGGTAAGAAGTCTTACACACTTTATTTCATATGCGACTCATATATGGGTTGCGACAAGGAGTATAACTTCATTATTAGTATCCAAGAGTCCACCTCAATGGATGTGGGTGGCGCACGCGATTAGCAACCTCTATTCAGCCCTTTTTCTCTTGTTATATTTTGTACTCAGCCTCTGAATCTGTTGCTTTGGTGCCACTGTTTTGAATTCATTCCTAGTTCACAGTAATCAACTATTTTACACTACATCATTTTGCCCCATATGCAACAAAAAATAAAACGTTGCTTAATCTAAAATCGTGTTGCTTGGAACTTGGACAACGTGACCCCCGTTGCATAACCTCATGTTGCGTAATTGCTATTGCTTAAAATATAGCAACGCGTTTCAAATTGTGTTGCATAAGATGTTTTCTTACGCAACATGAGTAACTTGTTTCAATTGTTATGTTGCATAAGAGATTATCTAACGCAACACAACATGCATATTCGTTGCCATATTTTATGCAACAAGGATAATGCAACGAAGTTTTCGTTGCGCAAGTACCAAGCAACATAGTTTATGTAACACATTACTGCGTTGCCTTAGATGTATTCTTTCGTAACACATTATTCAGGTTCGTTGCTATGTTTTATGCAACAGAGATATTGCAACATGTCCTTATACAACAACTCAATTGCTACGCAATGCTAGATACCTACACCATAAACTTCTAAAGTATTGCAAAAGAGATGAAATGATGCAACATACATTTATGCAACGAAACATAGGCGTATGTGCTACAAACAAATATGCAATAAATCCTAGAAACATATGAAACTGAAAATCCTAGATTAAAATTTCCAATACCAATACACAGCAGATTTGGATGACAACTTCAATCCAAACCTCAAAAAACAATAATCTCAAAATAAGTTCACAACTTAGATAAGTGTCATCCTAAATTGACAAAGTTCTTCAAGCATTTTCCCCTGCCGTGTTACCACCCGATTTGTCTTCAAGGACTTTGACTCTACCCCGAGCCTTTGTATCAAAGCCCTCGACTCCTCCTCTTTTCTGGCAGCCTCAATTTGTTCCTTTCGCAGCTCCTCTCTGGTCATTTCAGGCTCTTCATGTATGTCCAAAAAAGCTTGAATCTTTTTAGGCGGACCTCGAGTACCCTCTCTTTACAACGATCCATAATCTCATCAATGATGTCCATTTGGGTCTAGAGTGGCATAGAATCTACTAGAGCATCGAGGTCAGTTTCTCCATTCAAGAGTTCCGCCAACTTCTTCCTCATCTTATCCTGCAAATGAATTCAATGAATAAATGGCAGCAATGGATAAATTATACACAACCACTAACAACATATATAATAATACACCAATTTTCACAGCCACTTACACATCAAACAACTATAAAGGTGAAATGTTTGAACAAAAAATATGAATCCCACCACAATACTGAAATCAATTACTCAATACAGTGAACACTTACATATCAAACAACCAATCAGCTGGTTTCTGCGGCATCAAATAATTACAAATCCAACGAACAAGTTAAAAAATAAATTACTGAAACACTTCATAGCCACTTACACACAGCAAACATTCAATTACTGAAACCAAATATGTAAATGAATTAAATTGATGAAAGTCCAAAAATGCAAGTAACAAGTTAAAAAATACACCAGCAAGTGTGCAGCATTCGGGTCAGTAGCGTACACTTCTAAAAAAGCAGCCAAATGAGCTGCTTTGTGACCATTTTTCAGATGTCTCGCTGCCCTGTAGTTGAAGCCCAGTTTGCCTGAATGGTGAGTTTTCCGATCTCCTTTTTCTCTAAGTTTCCTCATTTGGGTACTTTTTGCCTGTTAGCGGACATTTGAAACGGATTAGTTTTATGTTCATAACCATATGAATGTACTGTATATTAGATGGTTAATTAAGTGATAATACCTTAAATGCGGGATCATTGAAGTGGGTTACAAGCAAGTCCCACTCGTGGCGGTGATGGATAAACTCATCCGGAATTTCATCTAGATTTTCAAGATAAAATCTGTTGCATTTGCTTTTCCATTCCCGGAAATGGTCAGCTCCCATCTTAAAGATCAGACTCTTGAGCCATGCTTGTTTACCAATCTCAAAAGAGCACTACCTAAAACAGTTGGTATGTATTAATAATTTGAACTAGCAAATAATTGATAAACAATAAAACACAAGTAGAAAAATTGATTACAATAAATATATATACACCGATCATAACATTATGGAACAATCAAATTAAACACAACAAGATTACTTACTCCGATGTGCAGCAGCATCTTTTTCCCGACCTTATCGGGATACTTAGAGAAGCTCGACACATTCATCGAAAGTACTGCCTTTACATAGCTGCCAACAACATGTGCTAAAAGGCTTTTTATGTTGGAACTGGCCGGGTGCTTGCCATCAGGTCCAACCTCCACGCGTAACCGCTTATCGGGACCCAATTGACCCACTTCCTGCCCTAGCTTGTGGTTATTAACGATGCCCCTTTTCTTTTTGGCGGGAGGTGCTCCTATATATGGCAAACAAGATAAATGTTACATTAAAACTAAATATGCGATCATAAATGGACATTACAGAGGAAAATAACACATAGATATATGCCTTCTATGGGCAGAGGCGCGGGTTTCACTCTTATACTTTTAGGAGCAATAGCAGGCGGGGCCTCGTTGTTGCCTCCCACAGCAGCTTCTGGGGACAGCAGCGGATCATGGTGTGGGGATTGACTCTGGCGGGGTATTGAATAACCAAGCTTAGGCAACTGAACCGTTGACAACAGTGGGGCTTTGGGCTCATCATCCTCAGACACCGCAGGCGTATTATATTGGGAGTGGATGGAGTTGGAAGATCCAACAGGGCGCGGCTGAGAGTTTGATGAATCGGCGACTGATTTGGACTTTGACTAGCTACATGGCAGCAAAGTCTGGGAGTTCCCTTGTCGAAGCAATGACCGCTGAGGCAAAGGATCTTGTTGCAATGATGAATGCTGAGGTGAATCCTCTCTTGGCAGCTTTGAAGGCTCTGGTTGTGTTTCTCTTTGCTAGGTATTCTTCTTCTTGACAAGTCTCCGGGGAACTTGTCGTAGAAGCTCTTGAGCGTCCAAAATTTTGCCCACAAAGGCGCTCCACGCCCAAACATCTAGTTAGGGCTTGGGTCATAGTACTCCACTTCGCCTTATGGAACTTGGCCATCGTCGTTACATGCTGGCACGAGAGGAGAGACTGGGGGAGACGAAGATGAAGACGGGACTGGGCTCGAAGACTAAGATAAGACAATCGAACACGATGCATTACTGGGGCCTAGCTTTCGGTTCCTTATCCTCTGGGATCTTTTACGAGCCACCATGGGGCTCTTTCCATTGTTTTTCTTCGGGCTTTTTACATGCTTGCTAATGATATCGTCGAGGTTTCTCACCTTCTTTGATAGTGGGGCGACATGGTAGATTATTTAGGGTTTCGTGGCTGAGCGGGTTTTGTACGATTGAGCGCGGAAGGATGCCGTAGTGGTTGGATTTTGAGGTTTCGGTAGTGTCCGGGTGGATAATATCGGAACCGAGAGGGTTTTGTTTCGTGGCTGAGCGGGTTTTGTTTCGTGGCTGAGCGGGTTTTGTGCGACTGAGCGCGGAAGGAGGCCGTAGTGGTTGGATTTTGGGGTTTCTCAGTAGTGTCTGATAAGAGCGGATCAGATCGGAACCGAGAGGGGCGTGGCGGTGAGCGAAAACGAGAGGGTGTGGCGAGGGGTTTAGTGGGAGTGGCGTGGCGGTGAGCGAAAGCGAGAGGTGTGGCGTGGTGAGCGAAAGCGAGAGGAGTGGCGCGGTGAGCGAAAGCAAGAGGCGGTGTGGTGAGGGTTAATTTCGTGTGGGCGTGGAGAGGGTTTGTGAGATGTGTAAGGAAGGAGCGTGTATACACTGAGATGTGCAAGGAAACGGCAATATTTTGGGTATAATTTGAATTAAACAGCAACATTTAACTGAGTGAAGACACTAAACGGCAGCACTTCAATCAAATTGCCAAAATCAATTTTAATCAAAGTGTTTAAACATTAATATATATATATATACATAATGTGTATTTACTTTCAATTTGAACATAACATAATTAAACTTTATGACTTAACCCTATTAGTGTGCTTACTCATATTAGTGCATTATCATCAAACCAAGTTTAATCGTATAGTGCATCACCCCTTAAACCATGTTAAATATAACAACCCTATGCATTTGATCAACCTAATTCAATCAACTCATAACATAACTACTCTTATGTTCCACCCTATGCATTTGATCAACCTAATTCAATCAACTCATAACATAACTACTCTTATGTTCCATCCTATGCATTTGATCAACCTAATTCAATCAACGCATAACATAACTACTCTTATGTTCCACCCTATGCATTTGATCAACCTAATTCAATCAACTCATAACATAACTACTCTTATGTTCCACCTTATGCATTTGTGATTCTTGTCTTCAACTCATAACATTACTCCTCTCTTATGTTCCACCTTATGCATTTGTGAAATATATATGTATCTTAATATTTGATAACCTATTATCATTGATATTTGTTAGTCATATTTTGTAATGTGTTACATGAATTGAAGGCTAGCTCTCATTAGTGCATCACCCCTTAAACCAAGTTAAATATAACAACCCTATGCATTTGATCAATCAACACATAACATAACCACTATTATGTTTTACCTTATGCATTTGTGATTCTTGCCTTCAACTCATAACATTAATTACTCCATTTATATTCCACCTTATGTATTTGTGATCTTGCCTTAAACTCATGACATGCATTGTTTGATGTAACAATTGTCATTAGTGCATAACACCCTAATGTATTGTGATTTTGCAATTAAATCATTGTGCATAACACTCTCATAACACCCTTATGTATTGTGATCTTGCATAACCCTCTCATAAACCTAACTATAAACCATCGTAACCCTATATGTATACCATCCAAATCCTCACCTTTGCAATATAAAACCCCGCGTTGCATATGTGCGTATTGCCTTATCATACCCGCGTTGCCTTACTATTTGTCTTATGCAACGACAATAGATAATTATGTTGCGTAAGGTAATGGCGGGAATCAAAAATGAAAATTTTGGGACAAAATTAATTTCCTCCTTTTCTAAATTTTGCCTCTCATAATTCTGTATTTGTCTTATGCAACGACAATAGATAATTATGTAGCGTAAGGTAATGGCGGGAATCAAAAATGAAAATTTTGGGACAAAATTAATTCCCTCCTTTTCTAAAATTTGCCTCTCATAATTTTGTATTTGTCTTACGCAACGACAATAAATAATGATGTTGCTTAAGGTAGTGGCGGGAACCCCAAATAAAATTTTTGGGAATAAATATCAATTCCATTCTTTTCAAAAGTTTACCTCCCAAATTGAAATTGGTCTTACGCAACAAGTACATAAAAAGGTGTTGCATTAGATAACATATGATCACCATTGATCTTCATCGGCATCATCCTCCTCATTAGAATAATCATCCTTTTCATCTAACAATTCGATATCTTCATGATCATGTACATCATCTTCTTCATATTCATATTCATCATCTTCTTCATAATCACAATCATCCTGTTCTTCATAACCCTCTTCATCATCTTCATGTGCAACATGGACTTGTGGAAGGAATCCCAAATCAATATGTATACTATCAATAGGTACTTGTAGAAGATTTGACGGAGCCCGTTCTTGGTATGCATTGTCTTCTCGAGATAAAAGGCTAGAGTGAACGTCATCCTCGACATTTGTACGTCCCACGGTGAGAAATGATGTTAACAACCTTCCAATTGACACAATAATTGGCCAAGTGCTATGTGAAAGACCTGACACACCAAAAGGATTGAATCCATAAGTGGATAATCCAAGACGCACATTACGAATCTCATGTGCAAATTCTGGAAACTCCTTGTTAAAATTTTCCCACGCTTCTCCATCTCTTGGATGTATAAGATCACTGTCTCCCTCTTTCCCACATTTTTCTGCATGCCACCTCATTTCATCGGCTATGTAAGGTGACATGTAAAGGCGCTGTAATCTGGGAGTAATTGGAAAGTAGCGGACAATCTTGTTTGGAACCTTACTTCCACATTCACTATTTGCATATCGTGGCTCGTGGCATATAGGACAATGCTCTCGACCAGCGTGTTGTTGGTAGTACAATACACAGCCATACTCGCAAGCATGTATAGTCTGATAGTCCAAACCCAGATTCTTCATAATTTTCTTAACTTCTCTATAAGATCCGGGACAATTATTTTCAGGAGGAATCACATCCTTAATGCCCTCCAAATACTTAGTGAAACTTTTATCTGACCATCGACACTCTACTTTTGTCTGCATTCCCTTCAAAATAAGCTCCAACACTGGTTGCCTACTACCAAAATACAAAGGTCACTGGGCTTTGACCAAAAGCGTACTATACTTCTCGTGGGCAACATTACCAACAGAATCATCTTGGACATCATTCATCATGTAATATTCAGATGACCCATAGCTATTTGGAAAATGAAAGGAATCATGTAACATATCCATAGTCCAGTTCATGTTATGCAACCGGCCACCACTCGGATGGGAACTTGTTCCACCATCACTCTGCAAATTGTATTGTTCATGTTTGCCATGCAAAAACCATGTGGTGTACTCCGACATCATACCGTTTAGAATCAAATGTCTACGCATTTCGGCCAATGTAATCCCCCCTTTGTGCAATCTACATTTTCTACATGGACATGGATATGTGAACTTTGCCATATTTTGTTTCACGAATTCGACGAATATATCAATCCCCTCATAGTAACGTGGCTTGCATCTTGACAGTTTAAGCCAACTTTTGTCCATTGTTATACCTGTACAACAACATACACAACAAAATAATAATAATCATTTGAAGCCCTTGTTTCAATTAAGTAGCAAATTTGTGAGCAAATCAACAAAAGGTCTCTCTTTTACTTTACCTAGATGTTTTTTATTGCAAGAAACTGGGGTGTGTGGACTGCAGGGTGAGGAAAGGGAACTACCAGGGGAGCTAGAGCTTTGGGAAATGCTTGTTGGTGTCTGCACAAACAAATCAACATATAAACATATACACCAATAACATTTTCATGAATGTGTACCACAGATCTGATGCTTCTCTTCCAACTTTACCTACAAATTTTCAATGAAAGAGCTAGTTGGTGTGTGGGGTTTGCAGGGAGAAAAGCAACTGCAAAATGGTTGAAGTTGGTGGTGGCCGCAAGATGCTATACCCATTTAAACTTGTGGTTGTTGCGGAATATGAAAGCTACCTTTCTAATACCCTACTTGGCCTTCGTATTATGGAGATTGGCAGCAGACTCTTGGCTCTGGGCTGTAGAGGAGCAGAGCTTGTGTCGAGAAAATGAGACACATGGGAGAAAGAAAACACAAATTTCAAAATATTCAAAACTTACGCAACAAGGCCGTAGTGTGCTCATTGTATAAGTTAAAAGTAGCTCAATGATGGACCATAATTGTATGAATCATAAACACAGTTAAACCCACCAAATTAGACGCTTTGTCTATTTAACTTTTGCTTGTTAGTTCCGATATTTATCTACAGGGTATTTTGAAGTCTAGAGAGAATACAGGCTAAGGAGGAGTTTTAAAGCTAAAAATGGATTACAAGACACTCCAGGCCACAATTGGATTCCGACTGTACAACTTTCATAAACCTGACATGGAATCACTCAAAACAAGTCCAACCGAAGGGCAACCAGAGTCAGTCCAGAGCTGAAAGGAGCCGATGGCTTTTGGGAAAAAGATCACAAAACACACTCACCCACTCCCTTGCCACCTATGGTCGGCGGCTAAGCTCACAATCCTCTCCTCCATGGACATGTGGCCGGCGGCTTTTGGGAAGGATGAGTCACTCCGATGGCTTTCTTCTCCTCCTCTCCCATCTTGACAAGTGTATGGCCTCCATTGCTCCCCTTAGCCTATAAATACCAAGCCATTCTCACTTGTAATCTCATCCCACAATCACATCCCATTTTGTGTGCAAGAAGCACAAGTCACTTATCTCTCTAGATTAAAGAGCACAATCATGTAATCGCTTTACTTTGGAATCAAAGCTTGATCTTTAGCACTCTCAACGGTTTTTGTAAGTACTCTTTTCTTTACTTTACTGTCTTTCAAAGTACTTTACTTTCCTGTCTTTACTTTCGAAAACTTTACTTTACTGTCTTTCAAAAACCTTTACTTTTTCAAGTACTTAGCTATGATGTCCTGCTCCATGGATATTCGTAGCTAAACTCTTCATTCGGTTGAAGGGGTGTACTTGTATCATACAATGTTTTAGACCCTTCTCTTAGTGCCTCTTTGTGTTCAACTTGTTCTAGATGCCATATATTAGATCAGAATTCCATTGGTTGAGTGGATGCTCGGAAGAGCAAAGCTCTGCCATGGGTTCGTGATCTTCCGTGGACAAGTGGAGGCTCGGAAGAGCACAGCTTATCTGTGGAAGTCAACCTCTTTAAAACACCATTTGGTTTATCAGGAATGCTGATCAAATGGATGCACATACTAGAACAAGAGTTCTTTGTCTTGCAAAAGACTAGACGGTGTGGCAAGTCATGTGCTAGGAATAGCCTTGATTCACTTTTGAACACTTAGTATGATCATTAGAGGTCAAATGATAAATGAAAATATGATACAGGCCCCTGAAACTGAATCTTTTCTTTAATTGTAATATCAACTGTTACTTTACCTTTCAGTACTAAAAACCAAAAACAACCCCCCAACTGCTTTATTTAATCCCCCCTTTTCGAAAGAACAACTATTCACCTGACTCCCTTGGGTTCGACCCGTACTTACCACTGACTACCAAAAATAGTTAAGTCGCGAGTATCGGAGATATAAATTTATTTTTGCACAGAGAACATCACACCTTAACGACAGTGTGGTGGGCTCCGTCAAAATTGGCGCCGTTGCCGGGGAGTTAGCCTTCGATTAGTTGTTCTTTTCTTTCCCTTTTCACTCCTTCATCACACTGCCCACTATGTATGCATGGATGACTCGACATCTTCCCCAGTTTAAAGGTACTGTCGGAGAAGACCCAGTAATACACTGCCAACATTTCCACCATATAAGTCATCACATGAAACCCGAAAATGTAACGTTAGAAGAGTTTCAATTAAAATGTTTTGAACACTCTTTAACCGACTTTGCGACAGTATGGTATTACACATCAACTGCTAGTTGTGCAAAATATTACGTGGACCTTCGCGCTAAATTTCTGAAAGAATTCTCCCCCCCATCCTTACGACATGACACCCGCGAGAAGATCATCTGCCTTCAGCAATCCCGGGATGATACTTTAGATGAATACTACACGTACTATGACACCATCGTCTCACGCTGCCCGCACCATGGATTCACGGAGGTATTTCTTCTTCAAAAATTTCTTTGTGGGATGAGGGCTGATGAGCAGACAAGGCTTAACAACGCAGTGGGAGGATCAGCAGGGAACTTATCCCTGACAGAAATGTGGAACCTCATAGACGACATGGCCGTGGCCACAAAACAAAGACCAATGCCCCGAGCTAATAGAGGAATACAGATAGTGGAGGCTGGTCCAGAGACGAAAAAAGAAGAAACTCCCGAGCCATCAGAAGAAACTCCTGAGCCATCAGAAGAAACTCCCGAGCCATCAGAAGAATTAGATACAGAAAGCAACTGAAGCAACGAGTAAGAACCTTCATGGGAACTCAAGACCGTGCCAACAAAAGAAGAAGTCCAGAATACCACTGGCGAGCTGCCCGAGTCATACCCGACTATCATTACCCAAGCAGCCGAGACCATCCGAGACCGAATCCTCACACACGGACATGATGAGACAGAACCAAGCCTTAAGATGCAAGCTTCCAAACTTTTCCCCTTGATCAATAGGCAAATTGCAGAAAACTATGTGATCAATGAAGAGACTAAAAGGAAGATGGGAAAAGGGCATATGCAGAACGACTCCTCGATGGAGCATTTTTGCGCCACAACTAGACAAGGCAGCCCTAAACATAAGAAAACCCAATTCAAGAGGCTAGTAGTGAAAGGTCCCTCGCCTGCTTAGAGACGATGGAAGGAGAAACCACCAAAACCATGGAGTTCTAACCCAAGCACATCATCTCACAAGAAATCAGGAAAAGTCAAGGCTAGAATCAAGGCAGGAGCTGCGGAAAATTTCAACCTGAGCCGCCCATGGGATCCAAACCTGTGATCCCCATGCGTCGAGCCAACGACGTTAAACAAAGGCACTGGTCGGGAGGTAACCCGACACCTATCTTACTTTCAGTAATTTTCTTTTCTGTCATTTAGTTTTTACCGTAAGTCGCTCTCACCCACTTTTTGTATAGAAGGAATGTCTAACATGTAGGAATCGGTTTTTGGAGCAAGATCAGATCAGCCAGGCAGCTTCCGAGAATTACCGGCCTGCGCTGAGAGTTCAAGGCCACAGCCAAACTCCCTCGATTATCCAGCTCCGAGGCATGTCATTCCACGACACGACACAGTAAAAGGGAGTTCAGTTCTTCTCTTTTCCTTAATGCCATTTCCTTCTCTTGTATATATTTGCATGACTTTTGAACTAAGTCGTGCTGAAAGGCACGCCTTCGTTCAAAAGTGTGGGGTGAGAACCGCCTTTGTACATAGTTAATTAACATGTTTTTCTTTTCCTTTTCCCTTAATATTATCTTTTTGAAAATATGAACTTGAGAATGTGAAAAAGATAAATCTAAATTCATGCATTTACCTTGTGAAAATTCAACTGTTTAAAAACTTAGAATGTAACTTCTCATTTGTCCCTTTGTGCTGAGATAAACAGGGGATGTGGAGTTGACATAAACTGCCCTAGAGAGGCTTGGCAAGCACTCGAAGGATCGAATCTAACTATATGGTTTTCGAAGTCAGTGGAGGCTGCACTTCGGGTTTCAGTGAAGATTGAAGTCATCTCCGCCGTGCAGCGTTTATGCAAGAGGCAAGACGGGAATCAAACCGTCCTATCTCTAGTCCTAGTAGCCGGGAAAATAGATGAGCGACCCTCATCTTGACCCGCGCGAAACGGCGAGGATGAGAAAGAGCGGAGAGGTATTTCCATATGCTCGCGGGAAATGATTGGACCTCCCAAAAAGGCTGAGAAAATGGACTAGCAAGTCACAAAGAAGCAAAAGCTCAAAGAAGCTAATCAAAGGCCAAAGGACAAAATTGTGAAGGTTTTAACCGAACAAAAGTGAAGAAACTCCAATTCAACATCAAAGGCCAAAGGCCGATTCACTACAGAAGCTGTCCCTCGCCAAAAAGAAATCAAAGTGCTCAACTCAGTGAAACCCGAACCGAATCACGTGCTAGAGAAAGCTACAAGGAAACCATATAGTGCGAGTCGATCCCGAGAATGCAGTCCAGGAGCCTGAAAAGGGCTATCTCCCGAAACATCCGAATTAATTTGCATCTCGGCACGAAGGTACAAGTATCAAGTTTCTTCTAAGTATTTACACGGTTTAGTTTGGTAATAAGTAAGTAATGCATGAATTAAGATAAATCTAGTCCCACAGTCTCACTTTCATATTTAAAAGTTTACTTTGATTGTGTTCCGCCCTTAATAGCATTGTTCGGGACGAACAACTAAAAGTGTGGGGTGATCTGATGGACCATAATTGTATGAATCATAAACACATTTAAACCCACCAAATTAGACGCTTTGTCTATTTAACTTTTGCTTGTTAGTTCCGATATTTATCTACAGGGTATTTTGAAGTCTAGAGAGAATACAGGCCAAGGAGGAGTTTTAAAGCTGAAAATGGATTACAAGACACTCCAGGCCACAATCGGATTCCGACTGTACAACTTTCATAAACCTGACATAGAATCACTCAAAACAAGTCCAACCGAAGGGCAACCAGAGTCAGTCCGGAGCTGAAAGGAGCCGATGGCTTTTTGGAAAAAGATCACAAAACACACTCACCCACTCCCTTGCCACCTATGGCCGGCGGCTAAGCTCACAATCCTCTCCTCCATGGACATGTGGCCGGCGGCTTTTGGGAAGGATGAGTCACTCCGATGGCTTTCTTCTCCTCCTCTCCCATCTTGACAAGTGTATGGCCTCCATTGCTCCCCTTAGCCTATAAATACCAAGCCATTCTCACTTGTAATCTCATCCCACAATGACATCCCATTTTGTGTGCAAGAAGCACAAGTGATGGACCATAATTGTATGAATCATAAACACAGTTAAACCCACCAAATTAGACATTTTGTCTATTTAACTTTTTCTTGTTAGTTCTGATATTTATCTACAGAGAGAATACAGGCTAAGGAGGAGTTTTAAAGCTGAATATGAATTACGAGTCATTCCAGGTCACGACCAAATTCTGACTTTCAAGAACCGGACGTGGAATCACTCAAAACAAGTCCAACCGGAGGGCAACCAGAGTCAGACCAGAGCTGAAAGGACCGATGGCTTTTTGGGATAAGCTCACAAAACACACTCCACCACTCCCCTTCCTCCACATGGGCGGCGGCTAAAGGCTTCTCCTCTCCTCCATGGACATGTGGCCGGGGGCTAAGGGGAGGATGACATCATCCGATGGCTTTTGAAGCTTCCTCCCATCTCTTGCCAAGTGGATGCTCCTCCTCCACATCTTATCCTCTTCATGGCCTATAAATAGAGCTCATCTCTTCACTTGTAAATCATCCCACAATCCCATCTCATTGCAACATCTCATATCACAAGTTAGTGAGAGAAGCTCTCACTTCTCTCTAGAGTTTGGGCACTAATCTTGTAATCACTTTACTTTGGAATCAAAGCTTGATCTTTAGCACTTTCAACGGTTTTTGTAAGTACTCTTTTCTTTACTTTACTGTCTTTTCAATTCAGCAACTTTACTTTCCTGTCTTTACTTTCGAAAACTTTACTTTACTGTCTTTCAAAAACCTTTACTTTTCAATGCACATAGCTATGATGTCCTGTTCCATGAATAGTCGTAGCTAAACCCTTCATTCGATTGAAGGGGTGTACTTATATCATACAATGTTTTAGACCCTACGCTTAGTGCCTCTCTGTGTTCAAAACTTGTTCTATGTGCCACATATAAGGTTAGAACTTCCAAGGTTGAGTGGATGCTTTAACGGGCAAAACTCTCCCGTGGGGTTCGTGAACATACTCGGGTAAGTGGATGCTTTAACGGGCAAAGCTTATCTGAGGAGTTCGACCTCTTTTAAAAACCATTTGGTTGATCGTAACTGAAGATCACATGGATGCACATAAGGCTAAGATACTTCGAAAGGAGGAATTAGTCTAAATAGAACAAGTGTTCTAAACGATGTTGCAAGTCTTGTGCTAGAAATAGCCTCGATTCATCTTTGAACACTTAGTATGATCATTAGAGGTCAATGATAAACAGAAAATGATACAAGGCCCCTGAAACCGAATCTTTCCTTTAATTATTGTATCAACTGTTCCTTTACTTTCAGTACCTTATCAACTGCTTACTTTTTGTCAAGTCTTGTCCATCAAACACCTTACTTTTCAGTAACCAAAAACAACCCCCCAAACTGCTTAATTTAATTCCCCCCTTTTCGAAAGAACAACTATTCACCTGACTCCCTTGGGTTCGACCCGTACTTACCACTGACTACCAAAAATAGTTAAGTCGCGAGTATTGGAGATATAAATTAGCTTTTGCACAGAGAACATCGCACCTTAACGAAGTGCGGTGGGCTCCGTCAACAAGTCACTTATCTCTCTAGATTAAAGAGCACAATCATGTAATCGCTTTACTTTGGAATCAAAGCTTGATCTTTAGCACTCTCAACGGTTTTTGTAAGTACTCTCTTCTTTACTTTACTGTCTTTCAAAGTACTTTACTTTCCTGTCTTTACTTTCGAAAACTTTACTTTAGTGTCTTTCAAAAACCTTTACTTTTTCAAGTACTTAGCTATGATGTCCTGTTCCATGGATATTCGTAGCTAAACTTTTCATTCGGTTGAAGGGGTGTACTTGTATCATACAATGTTTTAGACCCTTCTCTTAGTGCCTCTTTGTGTTCAACTTGTTCTAGGTGCCATATATTAGGTCAGAATTCCATTGGTTGAGTGGTTTCTCGGAAGAGCAAAGCTCTGCCATGGGTTCGTGATCTTCCGTGGATAAGTGGAGGCTCGGAAGAGCACAGCTTATCTGTGGAAGTCAACCTCTTTAAAACACCATTTGGTTTATCAGGAATGATGATCAAATGGATGCACATACTAGAACAAGAGTTCTTTGTCTTGCAAAAGACTAGACGGTGTGGCAAGTCATGTGCTAGGAATAGCCTTGATTCACTTTTGAACACTTAGTATGATCATTAGAGGTCAATGATAAGCAAAAATATGATACAAGGCCCCTGAAACCGAATCTTTCCTTTAATTGTAATATCAACTGTTACTTTACCTTTCAGTACTAAAAACCAAAAACAACCCCCCAACTGCTTTATTTAATCCCCCCTTTTCGAAAGAACAACTATTCACCTGACTCCCTTGGGTTCGACCCGTACTTACCACTGACTACCAAAAATAGTTAAGTCGCGAGTATCGGAGATATAAATTTATTTTTGCACAGAGAACATCGCACCTTAACGACAGTGCAGTAGTGTCATTCAAGCTACCGAGACATGACACATGTGGATGGAAACCAGGATGGACAAACATGAGAGCACCACTCGATGAGGGCTATGAGCAGAGTGAAGGAGTTGCTGGGATGAAGTTTGACCTCACACGCCCATGCGATCCTAACTTGTGATCCCTAATGAGGTATCGTCGAGCCAATGACGTAAAACAAAGGCGCTCGCAGGGAGGCAGCCCGGCAAAATTTTTGTTTTTCCATTTTTTATTTCGTTTTGTGTTTGTTTGAGTCTTGAGTCATGTTTTTTATAATGTCTTTTGGGAAAGGAGAATGTTTTTATACAGGAAACAGGTGGCATCCCGAGAGGATCCGCGGTCCATGCACACTTTAATCGCCGCGCTCGCAAGGCATTTTAAATGGCTAATGTGTTCTTCAGGCGCGGCTATCTCGGTTTACCAGAGTTGACCGTTGACCATGGTTGACCAGCGTTGACTGACTCATTTGACCAGCGTTGACTGACTCGTTTTACCAGAATTCTCATCTTCACACAACGAAACGAGGGGAGTATCTGTTCACTTTGATGTCTTCCTTTTCCTATATGTTTGTGTGTCTTGCATTGTTTGTGTCTTTGAATTTAAGCCTTACCGTGAGGAAACGGCTTTGTTCAAAAGTGTGGGGTGGGAGAGTCGATCAGTCAATTGTGTCAGCACGTTTATTTTTCTTGCATATGTACTGTGTCAGCACATTCCCTTTAAATTTTTTTTTGAAAAGTAGAAAGTTTCTCTCTATTTCCTGGATATGCAGTATTGAATTTTGATGATGTGAAACAGACGATGCTGATTAGATGTATTTCTCTCGTGAAACCTGAATTGTGCTTTTACATGTGAATTTAACCCACTATGTGTCTTTTGAGTTGAGATAAACAGGGATGTAGAGTTGATAGAAATGTCCTAGAGAGACTTGACGAAGCATTCAAAGGACCGAATTTTGAGTTATATGGTTATGTGGATTTCGTGGAGGCTAGCACTTCGAGACGATGTGGTTCAGAGTTAGCTCCACCGCTGCAGCACTTATGTAGGTAGGCGGGACGGGAAAACAGACCGTTCTATCTCTAGTCCAAAGTAACCGGGAAAAAAGGTGAGTGACCCTCATCTTGACTCGCGTCAAAAAGGTCGAGGATGAGAAAGAGCGGGGAGGTATTTGCATATGCTTGTGGGTGATGGTTGGACCTCCTTCAAACGAAAAGAAGAAAAAGGACAAGCTATTCACAACAAAGGAGCAAAGCTGATCAAGAAAAAAAATCAGCCAAATTGTGAGGTTTATTCAAAGAAAGTGAAGCATAACATTCATATATCAAGAGCCAAAGGCCAAAGTAAGTCACTACGAAAGCTGTCCAACAAAAGAAGAAAGAAAACTCAAAAACCTTGAAGCTCGAATGAATCACGTGCCAGAAAAAGCAATTAAGTATAACCATATAGCCAGAGTTCGGGACATCGAATGCCGATCATGGGTCTAAAGAGGACTATCTCCCATTCATCCGAATTTGTTTGAATTTCAGCTCAAAGGTAACACGTATCAAGTTATTTCAATGTGAAGCATGATGATTTGAGTAACGATTGAGTTATGCATAGAAAAGAGAGTCTAGACTAGCAACTCATATTCATGTGCATGTATCCAAGACGTCGAAGAAGTTGTGGTGTCATATTTGTTTTCCTTCTATCTCCCATTCTTAGTTCTTGCAGCGTGAGCGTGGTACCATTGATGAGTCGTACTTATACGACTCGTCGAATCAACTAATCCCATCTATTTCGACACTTTTATATGCGAATGTTTACTTTTTAGTACGGTTTTGCATTTCAGGTGTTTCAGAAGCTCTAGGAGGGAACGCGCATAAAAGATGGTATTTCGTGCCAAAAACACCACAATGGCAGATCAGACCTGTGGACGTTCGACGGAGTGCTGGGAATTTACCGTTGATCAGAAAAATACGAGCTACATTCTGTTGCGTAGCTGACTCATTTCCCTACAACTCTCTAGTTCACACCGAGAGCATCCGAGGTTATTTGGACAGTCAAAACGAGAGCCGAAGTCAAAACAGATGCACAGACTGGGTGAACAACCTCCGAAAGGATGGCGAAACATGTGCATTTTAACGCGCCGCTAAAGTGTTCATGGTCCGCGGAGCTTAAATGTACATGGTCCATGAATGAATAGTGTCCATGGATGACATCAGCAACGCATTTTGATGACATCAGCAGGCCGAAACTTGGAAATCAAGCCCAAAAATCAAACATGGAAACCCTACTTTTTGCTATAAATAAGATCTTAGGGTTAGTGTTTCCATCATCTCATAATCTCATCCATCATTCTACGAAGACCAAGACGGCTCTTGAGGAGCACGCGAAGCTTTCGACGAAGAGAAGATTTTTCTACTTTCATTCCAAAAATATTTGTGTTTTTGTTATGGCTATGAGTAGCTAAATTACTGTTTCAGTTTAAGGTTTTGTACATTGTTAACACGTTTTGAGATTTTCGTTCTTCATGCTATTTTATATTTTACTAGTTCTTGTGCTCATTCTTATGAATTAAATTGTTAGACTAAGTGGAAGCTTTGTCGCAAAGCTTAGTCGAGCAACTGATTCTTACCGTTAATATCTCCTAGATACTTTGTCGTAAAGGTCAGTAGTAACACCTAAGCTAAATAATACCCTTGTCGGATTATTTAGTTTAGGGAAGAACTAGAAGTCTAACACATTTGTCAGGTTAGATTGTGGCGTATCACCTTTGTCGGGATACTTGGGTTGTTACCTTTGTTGGAACAACCACACTTTAAAATATAAAATTGATCATTAGATATCTATGATGTCACAATAGAAACTCTAAGCTGAAGGTTTTCTCTGATTGTCTTTGTTAGTCTTTTCTCTCGCGCTTTACAATAATTGCTCACAAAAAACCCCCCCCCCTTTTATTTGTTTACAGTTACAGCTTCACAAACCAGCTCTCTTGGATTCGACCCTGCTTGCCACTAGCTAGTTTCTTGCAGGAGAATATAAATTTAAGTTTGACGTGTCAGACGATGCGCGTCAACCATGTCGGACAATGGTAATCCAAAACTCATGATAATCAAACACTACTGGGCCGACTTCCGCCAACCACTGTGCCCCTAGCACTGCATCTGCCCCATAGATGGGCAATAAATGAAAATCCACCGTGAATGGTTTGCCCCCAGTGTAAGTTCCACAGCTCTGCAAAACACCCTTGCAATGGAGCTTGTCACCGTTGCCAACCGTTATGCTAAGGTTGTGAGTGGCCTCAATCACTAGCCTTGCACTTTTAGCCATACGTGTTTGCAAAAAGTTATGTGTAGAGCCACCATCAATTAATATAGTTACATGTCGATTGAGCCCCTCAAGATGAAGTGTTCTCTGTTTCGACCGCCCCTGCATAGCGTGGAAGGAGATTGTAGAACACTCCTCAGTAGGCTCGTCTGCTATGGGCAGTGGTTCCTCCTCCACGCATTCCTTTTCCTCCTCTAGAGGTTCCTCCATGAGTAAGCACAAGAATTTAGGCTTACAGTTGTGACCCGGGCTAAATCGTTCATCACAATTAAAGCATAGGCCACACTCCCGACGTGTTACCATCTCAGTCGGTGTGAGCCTTTTGACGGGTAAAGCAGGGCCTCCAGGTGATGGTTGTGCAGGTCTGCCAAAGGATGAGGCACCGGTGATCCCTGAGGGAGGAATATTAGATGGGCGAGACCCAGGTGGATGACTTTGAGGCCAACATCCTGAATAAAGCTTTTGTTCTGCCACGCGCGCCATGCACATGGCCGACTGGAGATTCGCAGGGCAAAGAAGGACTCTCTCGCTATGGATATCCTACCGCAAGCCGCCGACAAACTAGTTGAGAAGATTATCCGGCGTGAGGCCCGGGGTGCGGGTCGAGATGGACTCGAACTCGACAGTATAAGCAGCCACCGTTGAAGTGTGTTGAAGTTTAGCTAGTATGACTTCGTCATTATAGTATTTTGAGGGTCCGAACCGTTGCTTCAGATCACTGGAAAAGCTTGTCTAATCCCGCACCTGATGTGTAGTGAACATCCATTGGTACCAGCGCAGCGCTTCTCCTCCAAGGTAAAATGTCGCCAGGTTCAGACGATATTCCGACATGATCCGATTATGTTCAAAGTTATGCTCCATCTGAAATAGTCATCCTTCCACCTTCGATCCAGTGAATGTGGGCACCTCGACGCGTAACATCTTCCCTTGGCAAGCAGAGTTGCCATAACGCATGAGCTGCTGGAAGTAGCTGTTGGTCCGAGCTATACCCATTCGTCAACACTTGGGTGGGAAGTAGAGCTCCTGATGGTGGTTGAGACGACTCATCCACGACTGGCCGCTTCTCATCCTTGCTCAGTCGGACATGCATTCTATCCAGGGCAGTCATGATGCGCTCAAATCTGACATCATGTATTGCCTCGGTCTCAGACTGACGTGACTCTAGCGACTGAGTACGAGCGTTAAGGTCAACGACCGATTGCGATAGCGCAGCTACCGTCTCTGTCATGCTGCGTGTGTCAGGCATGGTAGGGTTCGAGCTCAGTGAAAGCACCAAATGGTGCGAAGTAGGGTGAATATGAGAGGTTAGATGGGAGAGAGAAGGTAGAGAGGGATAGAGAGAGTTAGGCAAATATTCGTTGTTTATTATTGATGCTCTCAGTACACTTATATAGGTGTACACTCTTACTAGAGGTGTGACTCATCCTGCTGGCTTTTCTGATGCATTCCTTGCATGCCATAACTAATGCTGATGTTGCTCTACGTTACTCCATCCTTTCCACGCCTAAGGCCGTTACCGAGGTCGTATTCAGCTACAGGCAGGCGCTTGGAAGGTTGCCTATTCCTTACTCCCCTTCCTGCCACGTTGGAAGTCCCAACTCTCGCCAAGTGTGCTGCATCACTACATGTGGTAGATCATTTAAGAAAGTTCCTGGTTTTGGACTTTGGTACTCCCATTGCGCATCAAACAAAAACTGGATGTGAGGTTTTAGAAATCGAAAGGAGCGTGATTCATTTCGCCCTCCAATAACTTTCTTTATCTTCATTTAAGTAAAATTCGAAAACTTTGTTATTTTGTGTGTTATTCCGTTTCAGTTAAAATTGGAGTGCCAGTGTTTTATATATTAGAATTCCATGCGTAGTGTAATATTTATAAGCAATAGACGTTGGGTTAGTCATAACGAAGTTTTTACACAGCAATGTTTGTTTGCGTGCTTTGGGAAAAATTGCTGCATTTTGATTTTGATATAAATTTGAAAGAAAAAACGGAATCAAATCAAATATTTTTCAAGAATAATAATCACTGCGTCTCTCTCCCCTTTTCTCTCGTTTCTTCCACCGTCCACCAGCGTCTTCCACCGTCCCTCGTCTGCTTCTTCGCCTCCCCTTTTGCCGATTTCAGCCCTTCTTTTCTCCTTTTCTCCCTCTCATCTCCTTCGCTTCGCTGGCCGCCTCCCTCTCCCATTTTCCTTCTCTTCCCACTGGGTTGTAGTAGATCTGGTTGATGTTGCCGTGTGGAGGTGGGTCGGTTTCGGATCTGGGCCTTGTGACTGGTGGAGGACGAGGTGAGCTTAGTGGAGATGGTGGCAGTGGCCGGAGGGGGTGGGTTGGAGGGTAAGAGGGGGATGTCGGCTCATTTCTTTGTGTGTGTATATTCGTCCCTCTAAGTGAGTTTATGAGGGTTTGCTTCTCAGCCGTTTCGGTCTGAGTTTGTCTCACCGGGTCTGTATGATTTTATTGTATATTTGTGGTTCTTCTTGACCGGTGGTACGCCGGTGTTGTTTGGCAGACGGATGCTGATTGGTTGTTGACAAGTGTGTCTTATCTTTTTCATGTTGTGAGTGACGAGATGATGTGCCCACTCAAGAGGCAAAGTGGAGCAGCGGGCTCTTGTCTATTCACGTTGTATTTGTATTGTCTGTACAATTCCTAGCTGGATGTTCTTTCCCAGCTTTAAGTCCTCTATATGCCTCGTGTTTGGAACTTACAGTTTATCAAAAAAAATTTGGCACTCCATCATGAAGAAGAATGCAAATCTTAGATCATATGGATTAGAGGAAAAAGAAATAGACAGGGAAAGGGAAAATGAGGTGCAATTCTTTCGCACCCTGCTATGGAAGGTCTTCAATGCGTGAAAATTAGTTATACACTATGATACGACCAAGGGATCAAGCCAGAGTTTTATGTATGCTGCCCACGCTGCCGTATCAGGCTTGCAGGTCATACACCTCAACCCATCAGAACCAAGCGCATTCATGGGACGCTGGCCTCTGCCCAAGCCCATAGAAATGGATCACTATTCCTGCAGGATGTTGGTAGTGGGACTCGAACACGAGATACCCACCCCCTTTAATATTACTTTTTAGTACACCACTATCACCGATTACGCTGCAGCTCAATAGTGTTTCAGGGATCCCTTAAGCCAAGATCTCCCTCCTTCATTTTTACAGAATCCCTTTATGTATCCGAGATAATTCTTCCCTTTAAAAATGCACTTTGATAGATTGATATTACCGGGTGCATGATCGGTTGAAGCTTTGCTACCAGAATTTTGTAATAATCTTTATTGCCACACTACATAAGCTGATGTGTCTGAATTCTTCCAATTTATTAGCACCAGGCTTCTTGGGGATTAGGATAATTAGTGTTTTATTCATATCTTGCTCAATGATACCTTCCTCCCAGAACTTCCTAACATATTTGAAGATGTGGCACTTGATATTCTCCTAAAATTTCTGATAAAACAAACCAAGAATTCCATCCGAGCTGGGGGCTTTCAAAGGGTCTTGCGCAAAAACTGCCCTACGAATCTCTTCCTCAGAAATCTCAAAAAAGTAGTTCTACATTCATGTCCTCATCTATAACCGGCCTTAGGCATTTCAACTCTTCATTCTAATCTATGCCACCTCTTCTTATGCCTGGCCGGATATGTTCTGAAAGTATGGGCAAAATGTGCTCATAAGCTCATAATCTCCTTTTCATAAGATACCTTCTCTCCTTGGAAGTTATACATCGAGGATATCCATTTCTTCCTTCTTCTATGACTTGCCCTCTCATGGAAAATTTTTGTATTCTTATTTTCCTCCTTAAGTCAGATAATTCTTGATCTCTGTCCCCATAAAATCTCCTCCCTTGCTAGCCACCTGTCAAGCTCTTATGTCATCTTTTCCTCTTCAAGCTTGCTAGTCTCCGAACATGCAGAGTTCTTAATCTCATGCCGCTTACATTTCAATTCTTTGATCCTCCGCTGCACATTCCCAAACTTTGTATTCCAACTTGTAAGTAGATTCTTACATCTTCTAAGTTTAGGAGCCCAATTCTCCGAAGATACTGACCCATCAATCCCGAACTCATCCATCACCTTCCCCAAACCAGGGTGGTCAAGCCACATAGCCTTGAACCATTAGAGCTTCTTTCTCTTCATCAAACACCCACTTGCTAAATCTAGGACAATGGCTTGATGATCAGATGAGTGCAAATGAATATGAATCACCTCAACCTTAAGATGCAACCTTCTATAATTCTCATTTGCCACTACTCGATCCAATCTTGCCCTGAATTCACGCTCACCTTCTTGATGGTTTGTAAAGGTGAACAGGAACCCTTGAAACTCATGTCCGACAATCTACACTCTTCCAACACTTCTCTGAAGTTGTTCATCTGCCAATTTAGTGTTAGTCTCCCTCCCTGGACCTCCTCATCACAAATCACCTCGTTGAAGTCACCAAGGACAACCCACAGACCATCCCCAACAAGTCTGAGCTGTCGAAGGAGATCCCAGTTGAACTTCCTTCTACAGAGCATCGGCTCCCCCATAAAATAAGGTCATTCGGTAGGAACTATATCCTTAACAACAACATTTACATGAAAATTCGAGAAATTACAGGCATTCAGGTCCAACTCCTCGTCCCACAACAATGCTAGACCTCCTCCCTTACCTCTACTCCCAACAACAAATTAACTTCTAAACCCTAATTTTAGCTTCACCAAATCCTAACCATTTTTGTCTCACTTTGTTTCTACCAGACACACAATTTGAGGATGGTACTCTCTAGTATTAATCACAGCGTCTCTCTCCCCTTTTCTCTCGTTTCTTCCACCGTCCACCAGCGTCTTCCACCGTCCCTCGTCAGCTTCTTCGCTGCCCCTTTTGCCGATTTCAGCCCTTTCTTTTCATCTTTTCTCCCTCTCCTCTCCTTCGCCTCGATGGCTGCCTTCCTCTCCCATTTTCCTTCTCTTCCCACTGGGTTGTAGTAGATCTGGTTGATGTTGCCGTGTGGAGGCGGGTCGATTCGGATCTGGGCCTTATGGCTGGTGGAGGACGAGGTGAGCTTAGTGGAGGTGGTGGCAGTGGCCGGAGGGGGTGGGTTGGAGGGTAAGAGGGGATGTCGGCTCATTTCTTTGTGTGTGTATATTCGTCCCTCTAAGTGAGTTTATGAGGGTTCGCTTCTCAGCCGTTTCGGTCTGAGTTTATCTCGCCGTGTCTGTACGACTTTTTTGTATATTTGTGGTTCTTCTTGACCGATGGTATGCCGGTGTTGTTTGGCAGACGGATGTTGATTGTTTGTTGACAAGTGTGTCTTACCTTTTTCATGTTGTGAGTGATGAGATGATGTGCCCACTCAAGAGGCGAAGTGGAGCAGTGGGCTCTTGTCTATTCACGTTGTATTTGTATTGTCTGTACTATTCCCAGTTAGATGTTCTTTCCCAGCTTTAAGTCCTCTGTATGCCTCGTCTTTGGAACTTACAGTTTATCAACAAAAATTTGGCACTCCATCATGAAGAAGAATGCAAATCTTTGATCATATGGATTAGAGGAAAAAGAAATGGACAGGGAAAGGGAAAATGAGGTGCAATTCGTTCGCACCCTGCTATGGAAGGTCTTCAATGCGTGAAAATTAGTTATACACTATGATACGACCAAGGGACCAAGCCAAAGTTTCATGGACGCTGGCCATGCTGTCGTATCAGGCCTGCATGTCATACACCTCAACCCATCAGGACCAAGCGCATTCATGGGACGTTGGCCTCTGCCCAAACCCATGGAAATGGATCGCTATTCCTGCAGGATGTTGGCTGTGGGACTCGAACACGAGATGCACACCCCCTTTAATAGTGGTTTTAGTATGCCACTATCACCAATTAAGCTGCACTACAGCTGAATAGTGTTTCAGGATCCCTTAAGCCAAGGTCTCTCTCCTTCTTTTTTGCAGAATTCCTTTATTTATCCAACTAATTCCCGTGCTATTCCTTTTATCCCACCAGAAATTCGTAATAATCTTTGTCAACTCCTGGACGCATTTTTCTGGAAATTTGAATACTTTCATCAATAAAGTTATCTGAGATAATTCTTCCCTTTAAAAACGCACTTTGATAGATGGATATTACCTGGTTCATGTTCGGTTGAAGCTTTGCTGCCAGAATTTTTGTAATAATCTTTACTGCCACACTGCATGAGCTGATGTGTCTGAATTCTTCCAATTTATTAGCACCAGGCTTCTTGGGGATTAAGATAATTAGTGTTTTATTCATATCTTGCTCAATGATACCTTCCTCCCTGAACTTCCTAACATATTTGAAGATGTGGCACTTGATATTCTCCTAAAATTTCTGATAAAACAAACCAAAAATTCCATCCAAGCTAGGTGCTTTCAAAGGGTCTTGCGCAAAAACTGCCCTACGAATCTCTTCCTCAGAAATCTCTCTAAGTAGTTCTACATTCATGTCCTCATCTATAACCGGCCTTAGGCATTTCAACTCTTCATTCCAATCTATGTCACCTGTTCTTATGCCTGGCCGGATATGTTCTGAAAGTATGCGCAAAATGTGCTCATAATCTCCTTTTCATAAGATACCATCTCTCCTTGGGAGTTATACATCGAGGATATCCAGTTCTTCCTTCTTCTATGACTTGCCCTCTCAAGGAAAATTTTTGTATTCTTATTTTCCTCCTTAAGTCAAATAGTTCTTGATCTCTGTGCCCATAAAATGTCCTCCCTTACCAGCCACCTGTCAAGCTCTTATGTCACCTTTTCCTCTTCAAGCTTGCTAGTCTCCGAACATGTAGAGTTCTTAATCTCATGTCGCTTACATTTTAATTCTTTGATCCTCTGCTGCACATTCCCAAACTTTGTATTCCAACTTGTAAGCAGATTCTTACATCTTCTAAGTTTAGGAGCCCAATTCTCCGAAGATACTGACCCATCACTCCCAAACTCATCCATCACCTTCCCCAAACCAGAGTGGTCAAGCCACATAGCCTTCAACCATTAAAGCTTCTTTCTCTTCATCGAACACCCACTTGCTGTATCTAGGACAATGGTTTGATGATCAGATGAGTGCAAATGAATATGAATCACCTCTGCCTTAAGATGCAACCTTCTGTAATTCACATTTGCCACTACTCGATCCAATCTTTCCCTGAATTCACGCTCACCTTCTTGATGGTTTGTAAAGGTGAACGGGAACCCTTGAAACTCATGTCCGACAATCCACACTCTTCCAACACTTCTCTGAAGTTGTTCATCTGCCAATTTAGTGTTAGTCTCCCTCCTTGGACCTTCTCATCACAAATCACCTCATTGAAGTCACCAAGGACGACCCACGGACCATCCCCAACAAGTCTGAGCCGTCGAAGGAGATCCCAGTTGAACTTCCTTCTACAGAGCATCGGCTCCCCCATAAAATAAGGTCATTCGGTAGGAACTATATCCTTAACAACAACATCTACATGAAAATTCAAGAAATTACAGGCAGTCAGGTCCAACTCCTCGTCCCACAATACCGCTAAACTTCCTCCCTTACCTCTACTCCCAACAACAAAATAATTTCTAAACCCTAATTTTAGCTTCACCAAATCCTAACCATTTTTGTCTCGCTTTGTTTCAATCAGACATACAATTTGAGGATGGTACTCTCTGATGGCCTTCACCTGAGCTTGAATTGCCCTAGGCCTCCCCAAGTCCAGGCAGTTCTAGCACAGCGCCCTCATTGTTGACGGCGGGGCTGCACGGCAGCCGCTGCCGGTAGGATTTCACATCGAGACTTAACTTCACCCCCTTGGCTCGTAGAACTTCCAGAGACCACTGATTGTACCATCGCATTAACCCCCTCGTATGTAGGGGTAGGCATTTTGAGCCTAAGGTCAAAATACACTTACGGTCACCTTTATCCTGCCCAAAAAGGCTAAGGCATGGTAAGGGTCACGAAAAAATAGACCCTACTTGCCCTCCTACCCTATCATATCCCGTCTTACCCTACTATTTTTAGTAATATTATGATTTTTTTTCAAAATATGCTTAAATTTGCCCTACTTGACCCTATCCTATACTAGCCGACCCGACCCTATCCCACACGACCCTACCCTAATATTACCCTGCCCATGGGTACCTACGGACTTAAAAAATTGATCTACCCTGCTCTTACCCTGCCCTATACTGTTTATAGGGTCAAGGAAAAATTGTCTTACCCTTCTCTTACCTTGTTCATTGCCGACCCCTACTCGTATGGATGGTATCGTCGCCTATCTACGCCTTAACTCTTCCTCCATATCACGTTCTCTTAACTTCACGTACGGCTCTCCAGTTTAGCAGGTCTTCTCAAAATTGGCCCACCCCCACACGTTCTAGGTGAGGCGAAGCAAATTAATTCCAACCGGCCCACCTCCATAGGCCCATTTCTCACTGTCTCCAAGCCCGCCAATCTCATCTTTTTCTTTTTGAAATTTGTAGGTCCCATTTACTGCAGCGGATGATAACTGCTCAATATCCAAAGCATCCTTCGTGCCTGCATCGCCGACTAACTTTTTGCTTTGGTAACTGTTCGACTTCCCACAATCCTCCTGCGACTCTTTAGCTTATCCGATGACTGAAAAATGGATCTGCAACCCATCCTCACCTTAAATTTCCGTTTTCCCATTTGGCTCTATCCTTGCCGCCTTATTCATATTTTGGGGTCCCTTCACAACTTGATACAACTCTACACTTGAATAATTAAGACCATCATGACTCAAATCCCACAATCCGAACAGAGGTTTGGCTATCTTTCATACTTCACTGACACCCACAATGGGTTTCTATTTGGTCGCAATATGTAGAATCCCATAATAACTTGTTTGTCTACATCAATCTCCACCCTAACCCCGATGTATTTCCTTTTTGAGTCTTCCAACTACTCCGACTTGCTCAATCTGACGAATCTCCCTATGTTGGAGGCAGCCTGTGTGTATGTGGGATAATATGGAACCTGTGGAAAGGGCAATGATAGAGATGGAACTTGAGATGCCCATGTGCTAGAGCTGTCGGGGAGTAAGGAACTCATCAGATCATTGTGTCCAAGTGCATCCGCATCCACGAAGGGAGAAAGTAGACCATCGTCAAAATGCTACATGAATTTCTGCGCCAATAAACAAAGTTAGCTAGATTTAAAAGCGTAACTTAACAAGCGGAAAATAAAAGGCTCAGATTCACGCATAAAAATCTCGGGAAGCATTGTTGTATTCTCTACATCCGGGTCAATTTTCTGACAAGAATTTACACTCATTTAACATTCAAACAGCTAAAGCAGTAGGGAGTGTGAGTCTAATTTCACAAGAGCTTTATAAACAGGTTTAGCTCGGAGCTATAATAATATCAAGTATATCACTAACAATTCATATTCACAGCTACAATATCTAGAAGACTAATGGTGACAAGCAGTGCCAATCAAGGCTAAAAGCAGATGACAAATCAAACTGAAATGGGATAAAAAGAAACCTTATAGAAGTCGTAAGGAGCAGAGGAAGAATCGAGTAGGTCCTCGATGTGTATCCAGGCAGTGTCTCCGTCAAATACTCAGATATACTACTCGTCAAATCCAAATCATCCGTCAACTTATAACTGGCACAAATTCCACTATTTGCTGCCTTTAGACATGAATGCCGAACTCTTCTGAACAGATTGAGATCCAACACAAGGTTGTAAAAATCACTAGGCGCTAGTCGGGTGGAAAGGGTCCTTGAAGATTAATCAGGGATTAATCGGGGACTAGGGGGATTAATCGATTTTACAATTTTGTATTTTTTTAATATTTTTAATAATTAATAATCATATAAGTATTATTATGGTATTTTAATATATATAAAAAGCAATCTGATAATAAAGATATTTTAATAGTTTATCAAATATTTAAATGATATACAAACATATGTAAACTATGTAAAAATAAAGGAATTTTTTCATTTTGATCAAGAAGTTGATCATCTGATTAATGCTTAGGCGGATTTAGAGGGTGACTAGGCAGGTCTAGGTGGCGATTAGGCGGGTCTAGGCGGCGACAAGATGGATCTAGACGGTGACTACTAGGCGGATCGATTAATCGAGCAAATTTGTAAATTTCAGGGACTAGGCGTGGCCTAAGCGGATCTAGGCGGGGATTTTTAGAACACTGATCCAACACCATCCTTCTTAGCACTAGACGACTCAGATTTAAATCACAACCAACTAGTCAACGAGTTAGCCGATGGAGCATACAGACCAGGCTTGGCAAACAGCTTCACACCAGTCAGCAGAGATCTGTTAGAACAAAAATCTCTCCTCTCCTGCAACAATATCCAAAAACACCCCAATCAAATCAAAATCTCACATCTTTGACCAAATAGACTCATCCAAATGCAAAATATTTCATTGAGGCATATCGTCGAGCACCTGGCATATGCCGAAATTAGGGCTGCCCTTGGAATCAGGTTTGACAAGATCAAACCTGTAGTGCTTGGACGCAAACCTATTAGCATGATGGACGTCATAATTGTTAGATTATTTGACATAATCTAATATATTAGATCATAATGTAAATAGTTTGAGAGTGATTTATTTATATTAACTTTAGAGTATATATATTAAGGCCAACATGGGATCTAAACATATATGTAGATATCCAGTTTATAATTACACTTCTTTTGAGGGAAATGTTTCTTAATTAGAATAAAGATCACATGAGAAGTGACATGTTTGGTGAGAAATGAGAACTAATCTCATCCATTCATCTTTGTAATCAATGACTAAGATTAAATAGAATTAATTTACATTATTCGTAGCTTTTCAAAGGATTATGCGTAGCATTATGTATGTAAATGCTACGCACTATCCTTTGAAAAGCTACGAATAATGTAACGTTACACATAATCTTTTAAAAAACTACGAATAATGTAAATTAATTCTATTTAATCCTAGACATTGATTACAAAGATGAATGGATGAGATTAGTTCCCATTTCTCACCAAAAATGACACTTCTCACCGGAACCGAACTCTCTTAATTATAGAATCTTTTAGCGGTTATGTACAACGCTATAAGATGGTAGTGGTACCCAGTCACGCGTACAGATCTCAGTTCCTGTTATTTCTCAAATACTTATTCACATAAAGATCGTACAAAGAGGCTGGAAATTCCACAATGGTGTTTCTGAGAAGAAGAATTGAAGTCAACAACGATGGAATCAGGTCAAAAATTTACTGCTTCATTAACA
Organism: Rhodiola kirilowii; assembly: GCA_033675215.1. Lineage (NCBI taxonomy): Eukaryota > Viridiplantae > Streptophyta > Magnoliopsida > Saxifragales > Crassulaceae > Rhodiola > Rhodiola kirilowii. The sequence continues at coordinate 37,602,324 of CM066193.1, forward strand.
TGATATGGGGTACAATGATACTGGACACGAAATTCACCTAACAATCAGTATCAATCGCCCCCAATTTTGTGTTATATGTTTATCGTTTAAATTGAAGAAACATATCATCTGGCCTGCTTTCTCTATTTTCTAAGTTCTGCCATTCTCCGTTGCACTTAAACCCACGGGATTCATGGCGGACATGACCACCACCGCTGCGGGCTGTCGAAACCGCTCCATAACCGTCGGCAACCATTCTTAACCATCGGTAACTATTTTGGAACCGCCGCGAACTGCCTCGCAACTGCTCCTCCGCGTCGGATCTCGGTCAGGGATGACCTAAACTACCTCGGTTTTGGCCTGGACAATCACTTAGTTGAATCAGGCATTGTTCGCCTCACCCAGATCTGATCCGACTCACTCGACGCTGTGAATGGTGCGTTCTTTCAGAACTTGGGACGTAGAAGATGCTTTCACTACTCAAATTCCGTACAGATTTTGCATGGTGTCTCTCGGCCTCTCCTTCAATTGCTCGATCAGATTCGATTTCAATGTCATCGTCGGCTCGGCGTGTCTGTGTTGTCGTCGATCTATTGGCCGGATGTCCAACTTGGCGATGAGGTTGATTAAGATGCCAAAATCAGAATGATGTTATTTGGGATGAATCTGCATCTATTGGGATATGTTAAAGTTTATGTTGTGTGACCTTCGGTCTCAGCTTTGAATCGACAATTAAGACGCGTGATGAATCGGTCAAATTCAGATGCGTTAAAATCAAGTAGTATAATTTTATTATTATTAATTTATTTCTCTATTTTTTTGCGGCAGAGGAGATGTTGGAGTTTAATCATAAAACCCTAATTCACTGTTTAGTCTGTGAATTGGAACGGTTGCGATTCAGTTCAGATCAAACGGATTTGGTTCATTTGGAACTGAATTAGCTTGATCCCATATGGGAATTGGTTTACTGTGGTCCAACTTTGTAATTTGGTCCAATTAAATCTGATTCAGTTAAAATGATTTGGACCGGTTTGGTTTTGCGATTCAATTCAAATTATTTGGTTCAATTACAATTATTTAATTTAATTTGATTTGATTTAATTTAATGGAGGTGTATTACTGAAAATAAAGTACATATATGACATATGGTTTACTTTGGGGCCACACTTAGAGTGTATTAATTGAAGCATAATCATCGAAAAATTACCTCTTATGTGTAGTTTAATATATGATGGGTGTTCGGAAAGGAGTATGCATGTAATATTTATGTGTATTAATTGACCAAAAGAAAAATTCTCATCTAATATGGTTATATGTGTATCTGTGGTAATGACATGTGATGATTGTAAAGATTAACCTTATGTGAAAAAACAAAGACATCAAAAGATGACTTTTTTATTTGACTGTTTTATTATTACAACAAGAGTACCACTTACGATTAATAGTACTATCAAAATATTTGCTACACATGTTGTGCTGGGTATTTTAAATATGTCATACTTATTTATAAATGCATTATGTGATCTTAAAATTGATTTATATTTTGTTCTTTCTTTCAGCTAGCATGTCTGCCAACTCAGTTGCTGCCAACATCAGAAATGTCCCTATGCTTAATAGGACAAACTTGAAGGACTAGAAAGAGAATAGTTTGATTCTCTTACGCTTCTTGGATCTAGACTTGGCATTAAGGGTGCGTAAGCCAGATGTTATCAATGATACTAGCACCAAAGACGATTGGGCCTATACGGGAATCTGGGAGCATTCCAATAGGCCGAGTCTGATGATCATTTGTTGCGGCATTCCATAGGTATTTAGGGATGCGGTGCCTGGTGAAGTTACCACTGTAAGGATTATCTTGTTGGAATAGAGAAGCGCTTTATCAAGAATGAGAAGGCTAAGACAAGTGTGCTTCTAGCAAAGTTGATTGCTATGAGGTATTCTGGAAAGGGTAACATCAAGGAGTACATCATGGAGATGTCCAATCTTGCTTCAAAACTTAAGAATTTGAAGCTCAAACTATCTGAGGATTTACTGGTGCACTTAGTACTGATCTCTCTTCCTGGACAGTACAACCATTTTAAGGTTTCTTACAATTGTCAGAAGGAGAATGGTCTCTTAATGAGCTCATTTCATTTTGTGTGCAAGAAGAAGAGAGACTGAGGTAAGATATGACGGAATGTACTTACTTGGCTCATACCACCAAGGACAAGGGCAAAAAGAAGGTTGAGGATCACAGAGCTACTACTTCTGAGGATCTATCTTTCAAGAAGATGCAGATTACTTGCTACTTATGTGAGAAATTTGGGCACATAAAGGATGATTGCCCTAAGTATGGCGCTTGGCTGCTTAAAAAGGGTAAGTTCCTTACTTTTGTTTGTTCTAAAGTTAATTTGCCTTCAATACCTAGAAATACATGGTGGTTATTAATCACTTATGTGTTCAATGTAGGGTTGTCTGAGCTTCCAAAGACCAAGTGATGCTGAAAGACGCATCTATGTTGGTGATGGTCAGTCCGTTGAAATGGAAGCAATAGGGTGCTTTAGATTATTGTCAGTTTTTGGTCAATTTCTATATTTGATGATAATTTTATTGTACCATCTTTTAGGCAAAACTTAATTTCTATTTCTATTTCGAACAAATCCGGTTACTATAGTTCCTTTGGAAATGAGAAATTTACTTCATCCATAAATTCAAATGTTAATGGGACCAATTTATTTAAAGTTTATGATAATCTATATATGTTGGAAATTATTTCAATATATAATAAATCCCGGTACGAGAAATTTGTCTTTCAACATGTTCAAATAATTTAAGGCCGAAGTTGAGTGATGATTCAACAGAAGAATAAAGGGCGTTACATTTGACTGTGGTGGTGAATACTACATTAGATATGACAATTCAAGTGAACGATGCACATGACTATTTGCTAGACACCTAGAGAAATACAACTCTAGTTGAAGCATTGAAGATAGTAGCTTATATTCTAATAATAAAGTTTACAACTATTTTATTGGATAATTAATCCAATCAAAGGCCTTTTAGTTTTACTATCCCACTACTAAGTTAAGTTTTGAACGAGAACTTCAACATTTTGAGGATGTTGAGTTTGTGGGGGGGGGGGGGGGGAATCTTGTTAGAAATATTATTCAACCCAGACTGAGAATCTGAATAGTAATCCTGAAGTACAAACTTAACAACCTCTCGGTAATGTATAATCTAAGGAAATCCATGTATGGGTTTATACAAGCTTCTCGTTTGTGATACTTTAAGTTTCATCTAGTGATGTTCTCATATGATTTTGAGGCAAACTTAATGGATAAAAATGTGTATCACTAGTTCAGTGGGAGTAGAGTTATTTTCCTTATACCCTGTCCGGTAAATGAGACAAATTAAGTCTCAATCAGTGTCTAAAAGTACTCTGGAAACTGAGGAAGCACAAACGATTCATAATGATTTGGCCAGATGTTGCGTACATTGTTGGCATGCTAGGAGGACATTTAAGCAACCCTTGAGTGGATCATTGGATAGCAGTCAAGAAAGTTGTTGGGTTCTTAAAAAGAACAAGAGATTAAATGCTCACGTATAAGAAATCGGATCGGTGGGAGATCGTTATGTATTCCGATTTCATTTTCAGGAGATGCCTATATGGTTAAAGATCCATGTTTAATTATGAGGCATCTGATTAGGAAATATGACTGTGAAATTTTGTCACATGACTGCACTTCATGCCATGTATTGAAAGACCATTCATGATATTGTGACAATAAATCGACAGTATATTCCGATAAAATACATAGTGGTCAGATTTACATAGAGCACTTTTGGACAAAACTCAACGATTATCACTGCAGATCTTTCAAGAGCATGTTGCTCATATGGGTGTAATCAAATTTTAAGGATATCCGAATTTAGTGGGAGTTTGTGTTATGCTCATGTTTTACTCTATGTTGTATATGGATCCTTTACATTTAAGTTCTGCAGAAATAAAGTGTACATTTATCTCCATAAAGTTAAGGTGACCAATTGGAAATAGGCATGTGTAGATCACAGTTCATGTAATTTCCATGATACACATCCACGATTGATCTGTGTCATTTGGTTATGTTGATATACATGACAAGTTCAGTCCCGTAACGGTTAATGCCACAAATGTTGGCTTGATCCTATGCCAGTATAGTTGATGGACGAGATTGTTTTGGATATACTCTATATGATATAGCACATCTGATATCACTAAGGTTACACATCTAGTTTGGTTTACATATATGATCCAGTGAGAGATTGTTAGATAATTTGATATAATCTAACATATTGGATCACAATGTAAATAGTTTGAGATGTGCATGCTATCATAAGTTATAAATCAATCCTAAAAAGTGATCTACTTATCATACGTTATAATTTTTGGTGATGTTGTGTCATTCGATGCTCTTGAGAGATCCAACAAGTATGTTTTCTTTTCCTTGTATGCGATCGATGCTACTTAGAGATCCAACAAGTATGTTTTCTTTTCCTTGTATGTGATTCTTGTTTATTTACTTGATGTTTAAGAATATGTTACTTAAAATTGTCCTTTTAAAATACAAATACAATTTGGTGTTTTGATGAGTCATATTTATGCGAATCATTGAACTAACTAATCCCATTTATTTTGACATTTTTATATGCGAACATTTACTATTTAGTATGGTTTTACATTTCAGGTATTTCGGAAGCTGTAGGAGAAATACGCTATAAAAGACGGTGCTTCGTGCAAAAATAACCAGATGACATTTCAGACCTTTGGAGGTCTGATGAAGTGCTGGGAGTTAACGATTGACTGAAAAAATATGAGCATGGTATCGTTACGTAGCTGACTCAAAGCCGTACCACTCCCAAGTTCACACAGAGAGAATTTTAGGTCGTTTAAAAGATCAAATTGAGACTCAAAGTCATAACTATTGCGCAGAAGATCAAGATGATATGCGAGACAGCGAGAGTATCGCATCCAAAGGCAATTTTACGAACTGTTCCCGCAGCAAATTTTAACGCGAGCACTGTAGCTAAAATAATCTTTGAGCGCGGCCATAAAATACTCACAGAGCGCGATGATGACATCAATAGTGTGAATGATGACATCAGCAGAATCCAAATTTTGGAAATTGGGCCAAAATCATATTTGGAACCCAATCAAATATATATTAGGGTTTGGAAAAAGATTTCTAATCATGAGATATTTTCAAGAATCAATCACGCTCTGGAGAAGGCAAAGAACGCATACGATGAGATAGATAATTCCTACTTGTTTTCATTCAGAATATGTGTGCTTTATTTCAATGACGATGAGTGACGCGCGTCATCTGACGCGTCAAACTTAAATTTATAAATCTCTTGCGACTACTAGCAAGCGGTAAGCAGGGTCGAACCCAAGGGAGCTGGTGTTGTTAAAGTTGGTACTGAAAACAAGTAAAAAAGGGGATTTTGTGAGCAAATATTGTAAGACACAAGAGGAAAGACTAACAAAGATTTCAATCAGAGAAAACATTCAGCTTAGGGTTTCTATTATGACATGTTATCATCGAATGCTAAATATCAATTTCAAGCTTCTAAGTGTGGAATCCCGACAAAGGTAATTCCTAAAGTATCCCGACAAAGGTGATACAACACATCTAACCCGACCAAGGTGTTAGATTTCTAGTTCTTTCCTAAATATAATAATCCGACAAAGGTATTATTTTATCTAGGTGTAACGATCTACCTTTACGATAAAGTTTCCAGTAGATTTTAATGATAAGAATTAATTGTTTGATTAAGCTTTGCGATAAATCATCCACTTAACTTCACAAATTAATTCATGTGATGAAGAACAAGAACTAGAGAAACATGAAATAGCATTGAGAAAAGAGTCTCAAAACATAAGTCACAACATACGAAACCCTAAACTGAATTAGAGGTTTAGCTACACATGATTGAAATAAAAACACAATGCATGATGAAAAGTATAAAAATCGCTTCTCTCGTCAAAAGCTTCGTCTTCTCCTCCAGAGCCGTCTCGAACGTTGGACTATGAGATTATGAGATGATGGAAACCCTAACCCAAATATCTTATTTATAGCAAAAAATAGGGTTTCCAAGTCTGTTTTTGGGCTCAATTTCCAAGGTTTGGGCTTGCTGCCGTCATCAAAACACGTGCTGATCGTAGCGACCGTGCCCAACCTCTACGTTATGGCCGCGTCCGGCCTTAACGTTAGCACTGCGCTAATGTCAACTGTGGGCGCGGTACCCATTGTGTCCCGACTTTGGCTATTGATTCGACTATCCAAATGACCTCGGATGCTCTCGGTGTGAACTAGAGAGTTGTAGGGAATTGAGTAAGCTATACAACGACATGTGGCTCATTTTTTTATCAGCGTTCCACTTCCGTTGAAGCTCCAAAGGTCTAATCTGCCATTGTGATGTTTTTGGCATGAAATGCCGTCTTTTATGTGCGTTTCCTCCTAGAGCTTCCAAAACACCTGAAATGCAAAACCATACTAAAAAGTAATTATTCACATAAAAAAGTGTCGAAATAAATGGGATTAGTTGATTCGACGAGTCGTATAAATACGACTCATCAAACCACCCCACACTTAAACTAGTTCGTCCCGTACAAGAACTAAGTCATAGAAGGAAAACAAGTATAACACCACAATTTCTTCGACGTCCTGGATAGATTCTACATGAATATGAGTTGCTAGTCTAGACTCGATTTTCTACGCATAACTCAATCGCTACTAAAATCATCATGCTCAACACAGAATTAACTTGATACATGTTACCTTTGGGCTGAAATTCAAACTAAATCGGATGAATGGGAGACAGTTGTCTCTAGACCCATTATCTGCATTCACCGTTATAAACTCTAGCTATATGGTTATACTTAATTGCTTTTTCTTGCACGTGATTCATTCGAGCTTCAAGGTTTTTGAGCTTTCTTCTTTCTTCTTTTGTTGGACAGCTTTTGTAGTGACTTTCTTTGGCCTTTGGCTCTTGATGTAAGAATGATGTACTTCACTTTTGTTGTATAAAACTTCACAACTTGGCTGATTTTTTCTTGAGTGTGAATAGCTTGTCCCTTTCCTCTTTTCTTTTGAAGGAGGTCCAATCATCGCCCGCAAGCATATGAAAATACCACCCCGCTCTTTCTCATCCTCGACCTTTTTGACGCGAGTCAAGATGGGGGCCCTCCACCTATTTTCCTGGTTATTTCGGACTAGAGATAGGATGGTCTGTTTTCCCATCCTGCCTACCTACATAAACGCTGCAATAGCGGAGCACACTCTGAACCATATCGTCTCGAAGTGCTAAACTCCACGAAATCCACATAACTATATAACTCAAAATTCGGTCATTTGAATGCTTCGTCAAGTCTCTCTAGGACATTTCTATCAACTCCACATCTCTGTTTATCTCAACTCAAAAGAACACGTAAAAGGTTAAATTCACATGTAAAAGCACAATTCAAATTTCACGAGAGGAACGCACGCATCTAATCAGCATCGTCTGTTTCACATCATCAAAATTCAATACTGCATATCCAGGAAATAGAGAGAAATTCATACTTTCAATTTTGTTTTGTTTTGTTTTTTAAAGGAAACGTGCTGACACCGTACATATGCAAGAAAAATAAACGTGTCGACACAACTGACTGACTGACTCTATCTCACCACACACTTTTGAACAAAGCCGTTACCTCACGGTACGACTCAAATTCAAAGACGCAACAATGCAAGACACACAAGTATGTGGAAAATAGAAGTAAAAGTGAATAGGTACTCCCCTCATCTCATTGCATGATGGTGTAAATTCGGGTCAAATAAGTTGGTCAACACTGGTCAACGATAACCCGCGCCCACTTTAGACATTAAGCTGCCACGTCCATTGTAGACAATAGCTAATGTCAATGCGGGGCGCGACCAGCTAATGTCAATGCTGGACGCGATACCCACTGAGTTGCTCCTATTTTGTCCTGCAAAATAACTTCTTTTCCCAAAAGACAACATAAAAACACGACTCTAGACTCAAACAAACATAAAACGACAAAAAAAAGAAAAAGACATAAAATTGTCGGACTGCCTCCCTGCGATCGCCTTTGTTTTACGTCATTGGCTCGACGATACCTCTTTAGAGATCACAGGTTAGGATCCCATGGGCTTGTGAGGTCAAACTTCGCCTCAGCTACTCTTTCATTCTGCCCATAGCCCTCATTGGGTGGTGTGCTTGTGCGTGCTCTCCATCGATCAGGCGGGTTTGCCTTCACATCCTTCTGTGTTTGCAAGAACACGTCGATCATAACTACTGGCCTAGCTGCACAACTCGTCGTAAGTCTAGCCTCATCTCGTGGATAGGGAGATATTGCAGCAAGATATGGTGTGTGCACAATGTCTGGTGGTTTCCTCATGCATGGACGGTCAGCATCCTCATAAATGTGGAAATTTGATGTCTTGCCACTAAACGCAAGTGACAACAAGCCTGTTTCCATGTCAATCTTGGTCTTAGTGGCAAAGAGGAATGGACGTCCCTGGATAAGTGTTGGAGAATTGTCATTTCTAGCATCTCCCATCTGCAAAACATAAAAGTCCCCAGGAACAACAAGGTCTCCTACACGGAGTGTTAGATCCTCATGTAAACCAACCAGACGAACACATGGTTTAACTCCTAACTCTACCAACAGCTTAGGAGGTTTCAGCGATCTAAGTTTCAAAGAACAATATAATGAGTAAGGCATAACATTGATGGCAACATCCAAATCAACTAAACAATGATGTATTAAGGTCTCACCAACACCGCAGGTAACTGTGAAGGCACCTGGGTCCTTACACTTTCCCGGTAGGTCTCCTTGACTCGTTACGAGTGGGTGCTCCATCGTTGGATCTTTTAGCTCATGCTTCACCTCCAATCTGCCTCCTAGCTCGTCCTTATTGATCACATAGCCTTCTGGAGCTCCTACCTGCACAGAAAATGGAAGGGAAGTATGAGTTTTGGAACATACATCAGTGTGGACCGTGTCCTGCCTTGATGTTAGGATCGTTTCCTGTTCGGACTGCATCCTATTCGGACCGCGTCCTGTTCGGACCGCATCCTATTCAGACCGTGTCCTATTCGGACCGCGTCCTGTTCGGACATTATCGGTGCTTCCTGTGCAGACATTAGCGTTGAGCTAATGTCTGTTGTGGGCGCGGTAAGCATTGTTTCCAACTCGTTTTCTTCATTTTCTGCACCCGATTCATCTACCACTGCTAATGTATTCATGTTCCCTCTCGGATTAGGTACTGTCTGTGATGGTAGCTTCCCTGAATTTTCTTCAGCACAAAATCAGTCTAGGCTATCTGAGACATCTTCTTTGTCAGCTCTATAATGGCTCCATCGATCTTCGAAACGGCCTGGGCTATTTGTGGGTGCTAGCTACCAGCTCCTTTACCACATCTTCCAGAGACTTACTGGAATTCTGATTACTAGGGCCTGCTTGGTTGTAGTTCTGCCCTCGCTGCTGATACTGATTCTGATTCTGATTGTTGTAGCCTCCCTGTTGTTGACGATACAGTGGGTGATAGTACTGCTGCTGCTGAGATTGCTGGGGTGCATGATTATTGTAGTTTTGAAATTCACCCACTGTATTGATGTTGGCCTGTGTATCCTCCTATAGGGTCGGGCAAGCATCTGTCTTATGATTGGTCGCACCACAAAACTCACAAGGCTTCACCTGGACCGGCTGCTTCATTATGTGCTTCTGCATCATCTCTCTCATCTGCTTTAGCTCCTCAGTTACCTGGTTTGACGATATCTCAGCCTTTGCAATGCTTCTGGTTCTGCTCAATTCCTCATACCTGCTGGCCTCTTCTCTGAACCTAGCATTCTCGGCCACCTCCGCCATCAAATTGCGCACTCCAGCTGGGGATAGATTCATGATGGTCCCTCCAACTGAGGCATCTAGCAACATCCTGTCGAGAGGCCTCAGACCATCAAGCAGGTACTCAATTATCAGCTTCTCTGGCACTCCCAGGTTGCAGCAGCTCTGTTCTAGGGCATTGAACTTCTCCAAATAGTCATACATAGACTCATTAGACCCATGCCTGATATCCTGTAGCTGCTTACAAACCTGCATTGCCTTGGCAGCTGGGTAGTATTTGGTCAGGAACTTCTTCTGCATATGTTCCCATGTCCTGATGCTACCTGGGGGAAGAGACAAAAACCAAGCATTAGCAGCGTCAGTCAAAGAAAAGTGAAAGGCTTTTAATTTGAAATTCCACAATAAGACTCCGTATGGTCGGAGAGTTTGGCAGTTGCCATGAAAGCTCTGCAGATGTTTTGTTGCAAACTCTCCTTGTCGCCCTGAGAACTTGGGCAGATGAAGTACTACAGGGGTCTTGATCTCTATCTCATCTAATTCTGGCCCCTCATAGATACACCACGACTGATTCTGAAAATTAGGCGCAGACAGCTCCTTCATTGTAGGCTCGTAGTAGTACTCGTCCTCATCTTCTGGCTCCATGTGAATTTGTGAAGGCGAGCGCCATTCCTCGCATTCTGTGTAATAGATGCCCTCTGATTCAGCTGTCGAGCCTGTCTGGCTACATTATTTGCCCTGTTACGAGCACGTAAGAGCTGCTAAGGATCCTCATAGAATGGAGGCACGTTCTTACCAATCGGAGCGATCTTGTTGTTGTTGTTGTTGTTGTTGTCATCACCGATCTGCCTACCTGCACGAGACATTATGCAGCAAGTAGCAAAGCACATAATAAAATAAAAATAAAAAGATAGAAATAAAAACAAAAAAGAAACAACTTCACTGAAGCGCAACTCCACGACAACGGCGCCAAAATTTGACGCGCATCGTCTGACGCATCAAACTTAAAATTATAAATCTCCTGTGACTACTAGCAATACGTAAGCAGGGTCGAACCCAAGGGAGCTGGTGTTTTTGAAGCTGTTATGGAAAACAAGTAAAAAAGGGGATTTTTGATGAGTCGAGTTTTCGACTCGTTAATACCCGTTTTCACTATAGCTTTAGTTCATTTCCGACAATAATTTGATGTCATTTGATCCCCTTTTCGTGCTTTTCAGGTACAAAACAAGATGTCCTAGTGTCAAAAGCCAAAATAAGGAAACTCGGTGAAAATTGAAGACTAGAGCAGAAATGGTCCCCAGTCGGTCGACTGGGAAGTTCCCCTGCACCAGTCGGTCAACTGACGAGTGCTCCAGGAAGTCCTGCAATCCATGTTTCCACAGTCGGTCGACTTGACCCTCCAATTGGTCGACTGGCGAGTACTCCATCAAGGCCATGCAGACCACGTGACCTCAGTCGGTCGGCTGGGTACCTCCCCTGTGTGCCAGTCGGTCGACTGGGGAAGGCTTCAGGAGGGTCAGAATCTGCGTTTCCGTAGTCGATCGACCGGACCTGCCAGTCGGTCGACTGGGAAACTGCTTCGCAAATAGTCTTTCTTCCTCCAGTCGGTCGACTGAACCACAAGCACAACGCCAGTCGGTCGACTGGGACTGCTACATTTCCAGATTTTCAGCGAGGCTATAAATAATAAGTGATAAGTTTGACCTAGCAACTAGGACTTTTGGGCAAAAATACTCATCAAAGGAGATCAAATCAAGGTCATCAATCCACAATCAACAAAGGAGGAGTGAAGATCAAAGGGAGACATCTAGGATTAATGATGGACCATATTTATATGATTCATTAAGATAGTTAAACCCACCAAATTAAACACTTTATCTTGACAAGTTTTACTTGTTAGTTTCACTTTTGTTCTACAGGCTATTTCAAGGAGTAAAGATGAAACGAGCTAAAATAGAGTTCTTAACGCTAAAAGTGGATTACAAGTCAGAACTGGCCATGCTCCGACCGTACTCCGATCAAGCCACAACTAAGTCTCAAGGACTTGGTTCAACAAAGATCAAGAACTCAAGTGAAGTACCAAGTCTAAGTTCCTCACCCTTTGATATCAACCAAGAAGCAACCAAAGGGGCAACCAAAGGGCAACCAAAAGGGCAACCGGAGTCATATGAGAACCGATGGCTTTTGGAGGCAAAAGATCTCAATCCACTCAACTTCTCCTCCTCCTCACCACATGGGCGGCTATCCTTGGGATCTTGCCACCTATGGCCGGCGGCTATGAGGAGATCTTGCCACCTTTGCCGGTGGCTTTTGAGCCTTCCTCCCCCCTCTTGACATGTGGATAGCTCTCCTCCACATCTCCTCCTCCTCCTTGCCTATAAATACCACTCCTCCTCCTCCTTGAAGAATGGTCCCATAGCCTTAGTTTGGGGCCTTGTCCCAAGTTCTAAATCCCTTAGTCCTTTGGTAGTCCCAAGTTCCATGTTCTAGTCCTTTGATCACTTGTAGTTTTAGTAGAAAATCTCACTACAATCCTTGTAAACACTTTCCTTTGAATCAAAAGTCCCAAGTTTGCTCTTGAGTTCAAGTTTGTTCTTGAGTTCAAGTTTGTTCTTGAGTTTACTTTCAACAATCTTTACTTTCCTTGTCTTTACTTTCAAAACCTTTACTTTCATGTCTTTCAAAAACCTTTACTTTTCCAAGTACTTAGCTATGATATCCACCTCTATGGATATTCGTAGCTAAACCCTTCATTCGGTTGAAGGGGTGTACTTGTATCATAAAATGTTTTAGACCCTTCTCTTAGTGCCTCTTTGTGTTCAACTTGTTCTATGTGCCATATATTAGGTCAGCATGCTATTGGTTGAGTGGATGCTCGAAAGAGCAAAGCTCTTCCATGGGTTCGTGAACTTCCGTGGATAAGTGGAGGCTCGAAAGAGCACAGCTTATCTGTGGAATTCAACCTCGTTTAAACACCATTTGGTTGATCGGAAATGATTGATCAAATGGATGCACATAAGCTAAGATACTTCGAAAGGAGGAATTAGCCCAACTAGATCAAGAGTTCTATGTCTTGAAAAGGACTAGACGGTGTGGCAAGTCGAGTGCTAGAAATAGCCTTGATACATCTTTGAACACTTAGTATGATCATTAGAGGTCGATGATAAACGGACTATGATACAAGGCCCCTAAAACCGAATCTTTCCTTTAATTAAAACATCACCTGTAACTTTACTTTCAATCCTATATCAACTGCTTACTTTCCGCAAGTCTTGTCCTTCAAGCATTTAATTTCCGCAATTTACTTTCCGCAAGTCTTGTCCTTCAAGCATTTACTTTCCGCAAGTCTTGTTCTTCAAGCATTTACTTTTCGCAAGTCTTGTCCTTCAAGCACTTACTTCCAGTACTTTACTTTTCAGTATTTACTTTCAGTCCTGTATTTACTTTCTTTACTTTCAGTCATTTACTTTTCAGTACTAAAATCACAACCAACCCACGTTACTTTCAGTACTAAAATCACAACCAACCCCAAACTGTCTTACTTTCTATTTTCGAAAGAACAACTATCCACTAATTCCCTTGGGTTCGACCCCTACTTACCGCTTTACTACCCAATAGTAAAGTCACGAGTAGCGGACTTATAAATTTATTTTGTACACATTGCCTCGCGACAAGGCAGTGCTGTCAAATTGGCGCCGTTGCCGGGGAATTAGCAAATGGATAGTTGTTCCTTTTTCTGTTGTACATAATTCGCCATGTCTTCCTACTACGGAAGCGAGCCTTGGAATGATGGAGGCAGCAACCTTATTTTTAAAATGCTTAGATGTCTCCCCCAGTTTGGAGGTTCCTTCGGAGAGGACCCTGTGAAACATTGCCAACATTTTCACTCCATCTGCAGCCACATGAAACCTGAAAATGAGACGTTAGAGGAGTTTAAGTTGACATGCTTCAAATTTTCTTTAACTGACTCGGCAATAGAGTGGTATTACTCATGTGCAGAGTATGAAGGCGATTATGGGGATCTACGAGCCAAATTTCTAGAAGAATTTTCCCCGCCATCTCCCCGACTTGAAACCCGCGAGAAGATCATCAACCTTGAGCAATCCCGGGACGAAACATTGGATGAGTACTATACGTACTTCGATATCATTGTTTCACGCTTCTGACGGAGCCCACTGCACTGTCGTTAATGTGCAATGTTCTCTGTACAAATAAATTTATATTTTTTTGCTACTCGTGACTACACTACTGGGTAGTAAGTGATAAGTAGGGGTCGAACACAAGGGAATTAGAGGGATAATTGTTCTTTAGGGGATTTGTACAGTGAGGGAGCGTGTTTTAGGTTGATTGGGATTTTAGCGCGATTAACTAAGCTACTGTTTTTGGTTTTTTTGGTTTTGAGTGCGGAAAAGTAAATTACAGAAAATAAATATTGAAATTAAATGACTGAAAGTAAAAGAGTTAAGGGAAGAAGACTTACTGTGGGTGATGCGTGATTGCGATTCCTCCGGTAGATGAGTGGTTGATGGTTGTAGTTGATCGAGCAGTTTATAAAAGTAAGTACAGGGGGGTTTTTGTAATTCAAGGGAAAGTATTCGGTTTCAGGTACCTTGTATTATAACATGTTTATTAATAACCGCTAGTAACCTTTCTAAGTATTCAAAGATGAATCGAGGCCCTTTCGTAGCGCAAGACTTGCAACATCGTTTAAAGCAACACTTGTTCTACTTCAGACTAATTCCTTCTTTCGAAGTATCTTAGCCTTTTGTGCATCCATTTGAATTCTTTGGTCCAGTTTCCAAATGGTTTTTAAGATAAGTCGAACTCCTCGATAAGTTTTGCTTGTTACAGCTTCCACTTACCGAGTATGATCACGAATTCCCACGGAAGAGCTTGCCCGTTTGGTCCCTTTGGTCCAATTACAAATGGTTCACTCAATCTTGGAAACTCTGACTATAAATGGCACATAGAACAAGTTTTGAATACAGAAAAATGAAACTAAAAGAAATTAAAACATTATATAATACAAGAAAGTACCTTCGACCGAATGAGGAGTTTAGCTACGACTGTCCATGGAAAAGGACATCATAACTAAATACTCAGGGGTTTTTGAAAACAGTAAGAGGGAAAGGGGTGGAATACTCAAGAACCAACATGAGTATTCCCAATTTCCTACTGAATACTCAAGAACCAACATGAGTATTCTCTACAGTATTATAATACTCAAGAACCGACAGGAGTATTATAATTTCAAAGCGTATAATACTCAAGAACAAACAGGAGTATTATTTCCAAAAACCAAACTTGCAAAGTAACAAAATGTAGAGAGATAAGTGTCTATTGATTTTGGAATGATTTTTTACAAAGGATTTGGCTTGTATTTATAGCCAAACTTGAGAGAAATGGAGGGAGGAGATGGGTGGCATGTGTTTTTGATCCAAGGGAGGAAGAAGGAGGAGCAAGGAGGAGATGACACATGGGGGGAGCCAAAAGCCGCCGGTTGGGGGAGGAGAAGCCACCGGTTGGCCGGTCATCCAAGGAGGAGAAGGGTGGCTTTGGCCACCTCCAAGCAAGGTGGTCGGTCACCTTGGTCCATATGTGCATTTTGACAGTTTTGTGCAGTCTTTTCACAAAACTATCAATCCAATTTCGCTCCGTCTGACTTTGATTGTTCCTCGGTTGAATTTAATTTGAGTAATTCCTACGTCAGGATCTTGATATTTCTTCGTTCAGCGTCTGATCTTGACCTTGGATTGACTCTTATCATCTTTTCAGCGTAAAATCCTCTCCTTAGCGTGTTTTCTCTCTAAGTGCCAAAATACCCTGTAGAAATAAATCAGGACTAACAAGCAGAAGTTAAATAGACCAACAGTCTAATTTGGTGGGTTTTATTGTGTTTTTGATTCGTATAATTTTGGTCCATCAGATCACCCCACACTTGTAGTTGTTCGTCCCGAACAATGCTATTAAAGGGCGGCACTCTAAGTTTGGTTTTAAAATATGAAAATTGGACTGTGGGACTCGATTTATCCTAATTCATGCATTGCTTACTTATTACCAAATTGAACTGTATAAATAAATAGAAGAAACTTGATACGTGTACCTTCATGCCGAGATGCAAAATAAATATTGGATGTTTCAGGAGATAGCCCTTTTTAGGCTCCTGGACTGCAACTTCGGGATCGTCTCTCACTATATGGTTTCCTTGTAGCTTTCTCTAGCACGTGATTCGGTTCGGGTTTCACTGGTTTGAGTACTTTGATTTTCTTTTGGCGAGGGACTGCTTTTTGTAGTGAATCGGCCTTTGGCCTTTGATTTGATTCTTTGAGTACTTCACTTTTGTTCGGTTAAAACCTTCACAATTTTGGGCCTTTGGCCTCTTGATTTGCTTCTTCGAGCTTTTTGCGTCTTCGTGACTTGCTAGTCCATTTTCTCAAGCCTTTTTGGGAGCTCCAATCATCGCCCGCAAGCCTATGGAAATACCTCCCCGCTCCTCTCATCTTTGCCGTTTCGCGCGAGTCAAAATGAGGGTCGCTCATTTATTTTCCCGGCTACTTTGACTAGAGAGAGGACGGTCTGATTCCCGTCCTCGCCTTTTTCTTTTTGCATAAACACTGCATGGCGGAGATGACTTCAATCTTCACTGAAACCCGAAGTGCAGCCTCCACTGACTTCGAAAACCATATAGTTTCATTCGATCCTTCGATTGCTTGCCAAGACTCTCTAGGGCATTTCTATCAACTCCACATCCCTAGTTTATCTCAGCACAAAGGGACAAATGAGAAGTTACGTTCTAAGTTTTTACACAGTTGAATTTTCACAAGGTAAATGCATGAATTTCGGTCTATCTTTTTCACATTCTTAAGTTCATACTTTCAAAAAGATACACTAAAAAAGAAAAAGTTTTTTATTTATGTACACATGCGGTTCTCACCCCACACTTTTGAACGAAGTCGCGCTTTTCAGCACTACTTAGTTCAAAAGCCATGCAAGCAGATGTTATATGAGAAGGAAATGACTTAAGGAAAGGTAAGATCAGAACTCCCTTATTGTGTCGAATGGCATGAGGCTGGATAATCGAGGGAGTTCGGCTGGGGCCTTGAACTCTCAGCGCAGGCCCGGTAGTTCATGGAAGCTGCCTGGCTGATCCGATCGTACTCCAAAAATCAATTCCTAAATAGTCAAATCATTCTATGCACCAAGTAGGTGAGAGCGACTTATTGATGAAAACTAAAAGACAGAAATTTAAAGTGCGGAAAGTAAGATAGTGTCAGGTTACCTCCCGACCAGTGCACTTGTTTAACGTCGTTGGCTCGACAGTACCTTATTCCTGGATCACTGGTTGGGATCCCATGGGTGGCTTAGGTCGAATTTTGCCACCGTTCCGGTGTTGCTTTTTGCTTTGCCTTTTCCTGATTTCTTGCTTGGGTTAGAACTCCATGGTTTTGGTGTTTTCTCCTTCCATTATTTCTGACAAGGCAGGGGACTTTTGACCATAGCTGCTGGTCTTGTCTCTTTTGGCAGATTTGAAATCTGTGTACCGCGATCTGAGATAAGTATTATATCTGGCGGTTTCTTTGTATCCGGGCGGCAATTGTCAATGTAGAAATATGTAATTTTGCCTCCGAACTTGAGCGATAATGAGCCCTTGCCCACATCGATCCTTGCCTTAGTAGCGTAGAGGAATGGTCGTCCAAAGATTATTGTTGGAGGGTCGTCTTCGCTGGTCTCTCCTGTTTGTATCACATAGAAGTCTGCAGCAATGACGAGCTCTCCTACATGGAGTATTACGTCTTCCAGCACTCCAACTGGACGGATGCACGATTTATCTCCTAACTCGATATTTGACCTGGGTGGTTTTAATGGACCAAGTCCTAACAAGTAATATAAGGAAGAGGGCATGGTGTTGACAGCAGCTCCAAGATCGACCAGGCACTTATGAATCTGAGTTTCACCAATACTGCAGGTGACTGTGATGGCCCCCGGGTCTTTATCTCTTTCCGATTGTGACTCATGATCTGAAGTGAGGGCTTTTTTAATTGTCGGGTCACTCTGCCCACTCCTTGACTTAGGATTAGTATAACTGGATCCCTCAATATTTTGCTCAAAAGCATAAATATTAGTTGGAGAGTTCCACCTTAAATTGTCAGTGTCATCCCATCTAGATGCTGGTATGTCAGAGTGTATGACTGGTGGTGGTGTTATGCAAACGGTAAATGCATATCGTCCATTGTCAGCATGCGTGACCCATGTTTTGTCATCATTGGGTCGGTCTTCCTCTTGATTCCAATCAGGTCGACGCCTACGGGTGAAGTGCTTATTTGTAAGTTTGTACGTTGGGGATCGTGCTACTTCTCCCAGTGTCGCCTTTTCGTTTGACCTTTTTATCAAGCTAAGATTCGCTTTTGGGTTTTGGATGGTTTGTGAAGGAAGTCTGCCAGGCTCATTAGTGAGTGTTGACATTGCTGTAGCTAGATGGGACATTTGTTTTGTTAATTCTAAAATTGCCCCGTCAGTTTTCGCCTTGTATTGGTGTAACGAAGTACCCAATTGACTTATGCTTCCTGCGAGCTCCTTCATCGTGTCATCGAGCGAATTGCTTGGTTCTTGCTGATTGTTCGGACTGGTTTGATACTGATTTGGTCCTTTTCGCTGATATTGGCCTGCTGATGGAGCGTTCTGGTTATATTGCCGGTGGGGGGTTTGGTAGAATGATTGAGCTAGTTTAGGGACAGCAGGTTGTGCATCCTTCTGAGAATAGTTATTGTTACGCCAGCTCGGGTTGGTTGCTTGACCATACTGTCTGTTTTGTCCGGCTCTGTCATTACTGTTGTTGTTGTATCCTTGGTATCCTCCCACTGCATTCAATTCTACCGGTTCCTCTTCTATTAATGTCGGACATGCGTCAGTTTTGTGGTCTGTAGAACCACAGAACTCGCAAGGTTTTACCAAAACTGGCTGCCTTCGTAGGATTTGAATCATCATCTCCTTTAGCTGCTTCATCTCTTCAAGCATAGAGCTCATCGACGTTTCCGCTTTTGCCACATTTTTTGTCCGGGAGAATTCTTCCTGCTGAGTTGTCTCTTCTCTGAATCGAGCATTCTCAGCAACGTTAGTGATAAGATCCCTAATGCCACTTAATGATAGATTCATCATGGACCCTCCAGCTGAGGCATCCAGGAGCATTTTATCAAAGGGTCTTAATCCGTTAATGAGATACTCGACGGTGAGTTTCTCGGGCAGTCCAAGGGTACAACAGCTTCTCTCCTGGCGGTTGAATTTTTCCAGATAATCGTGCATGGTTTCGTTGGGTCCTTGCCTGATGTCCTGCAGTTGCCTCCTTACTTGCATCGCTCTTCCTGCTGGGTAATATTTGTCTAAGAACTTCCTCTGCATCTGAGCCCATGTTCTGATGCTTCCGGAAGGCAATGAAAGGAACCAGTCATTTGCCTCGTCAATGAGGGAAAAATAGAACGCGTTTAACTTAAAGTCGTCTACGTTTACGCCATTCGGTTTGAGGTTTTGGCAAATCCATGTAAGCGCTGGAGATGAGTCATTGCTGATTCTCCACGAGTTCCTGAGAATTTTGGCAAGTTGTGGGCCACTGAAGTGTTGATGATTATGTTTTCTAGCTCCGGGCCTTCATAGATACACCATGGCTGAACTCTGAAATCTGGTGCCGAGAGCTCTCCTAATGTAGGTTCGCGGTAGTTGTTGTTATCTCCGTAGTAGTCATCGAAAGCGGGTTCTCGTCTCGGTACTTGTCTAGGTTGTGGGGGTGGTGGATATCTAGGGGGTTGTCGTACTGGACCAGCTGCATTTCGGTCCTCGGGTGGTTCTTGGTTTCTTCTGATGGCTTCCCTATCACGAGCTCGTCTGCTTCGGATGAGTTGCTCCGGATCATCCATAAATGGAAGTGGCACCTCATTGTTTCGATCGTACAGGTTCATCTCGTCGTCATCTTGATAGTCATGGTGACTTCCTTCGCGAGACATGGTTGTTTCGAGAGCATATTGATTTAAAGAACTTATCCGATTGCTAATTCCCCGGCAACGGCGCCAATTTGACGGAGCCCACTGCACTGTCGTTAAGGTGCAATGTTCTCTGTACAAATAAATTTATATTTTTCCGCTACTCGTGACTACACTACTAGGTAGTAAGTGATAAGTAGGGGTTGAACCCAAGGGAATTAGAGGGATAATTGTTCTTTAGGGGATTTGTACAACGAGGGAGCGTGTTTTAGGTTGATTGGGATTTTAGCGCGATTAACTAAGCTACTGTTTTTGGTTTTTTTGGTTTTGAGTGCGGAAAAGTAAATTACAGAAAATAAATACTGAAATTAAATGACTGAAAGTAAAAGAGTTAAGGGAAGAAGACTTACTGTGGGTGATGCGTGATTGCGATTCCTCCGGTAGATGAGTGGTTGATGGTTGTAGTTGATCGAGCAGTTTATAAAAGTAAGTACAGGGGGGGTTTTTGTAATTCAAGAGAAAGTATTCGGTTTCAGGTACCTTGTATTATAACATGTTTATTAATAACCGCTAGTAACCTTTCTAAGTATTCAAAGATGAATCGAGGCCCTTTCGTAGCGCAAGACTTGCAACATCGTTTAAAGCAACACTTGTTCTACTTCAGACTAATTCCTTCTTTCGAAGTATCTTAGCCTTTTGTGCATCCATTTGAATTCTTTGGTCCAGTTTCCAAATGGTTTTTTAAGATAAGTCGAACTCCTCGATAAGTTTTGCTTGTTACAGCTTCCACTTACCGAGTATGATCACGAATTCCCACGGAAGAGCTTGCCCATTTGGTCCCTTTGGTCCAGTTACAAATGGTTCACTCAACCTTGGAAACTCTGACTATAAATGACACATAGAACAAGTTTTGAATACAGAGAAATGAAACTAAAAGAAATTAAAACATTATATAATACAAGAAAGTACCTTCGACCGAATGAGGAGTTTAGCTACGACTGTCCATGGAAAAGGACATCATAACTAAATACTCAGGGGTTTTTGAAAACAGTAAGAGGGAAAGGGGTGGAATACTCAAGAACCAACAGGAGTATTCCCAATTTCCTACTGAATACTCAAGAACCAACAGGAGTATTCTCTACAGTATTATAATACTCAAGAACCGACAGGAGTATTATAATTTCAAAGCGTATAATACTCAAGAACAAACAGGAGTATTATTTCCAAAAACCAAACTTGCAAAGTAACAAAATGTAGAGAGATAAGTGTTTATTGATTTTGGAATGATTTTTTACAAAGGATTTGGCTTGTATTTATAGCCAAACTTGAGAGAAATGGAGGGAGGAGATGGGTGGCATGTGTTTTTGATCCAAGGGAGGAGGAAGGAGGAGCAAGGAGGAGATGACACATGGGGGGAGCCAAAAGCCGCCGGTTGGGGGAGGAGAAGCCACCGGTTGGCCGGTCATCCAAGGAGGAGAAGGGTGGCTTTGGCCACCTCCAAGCAAGGTGGCCGGTCACCTTGGTCCATATGTGCATTTTGACAGTTTTGTGCAGTCTTTTCACAAAACTATCAATCCAATTTCGCTCCGTCTGACTTTGATTGTTCCTCGGTTGAATTTAATTTGAGTAATTCCTACGTCAGGATCTTGATATTTCTTCGTTCAGCGTCTGATCTTGACCTTGGATTGACTCTTATCATCTTTTCAGCGTAAAATCCTCTCCTTAGCGTGTTTTCTCTCTAAGTGCCAAAATACCCTGTAGAAATAAATCAGGACTAACAAGCAGAAGTTAAATAGACCAACAGTCTAATTTGGTGGGTTTTACTGTGTTTTTGATTCGTATAATTTTGGTCCATCTGCTGCCCGCACCATGGATTCACAAACGTATTCCTTCTTCAAAGGTTTCTTGGCGGAATGCTGCCGCATGATCGGAAAAGGCTCAATGATGCGGCGGGGGGGTTCGAACCTAACCATGGGTAAAACTTGGGACCTCATAGACGATTTGGCAGAAAGCACAAAACAAGGGCCGATGCACCAAACTGATGATGAAGCACCGACGATGGAAGTGGACTCAGTGCAAAACGAGCCCGACACCACACCCATTACAAGCTTGCACGTAGCAAATCCGGAAGGAGACATCAGTACAAGGGCAGTAATGGATGTGGAGGCGGCTCTAAAGGAGCCAACATTGGAGCCCACGGAGCCGACAGAGGATGAGGACTCACAAATGACCGAAGAAGAATCGGCCAAGACAGGCCCGGTCCTCACTGTCGAAGCACCCGAGACAAGCCCGGTCCTCATTACCGGTGCGGCCGATCAGCGCCCGAGCTGTTTCCTCATCACCAATCTGCCCGAGGAAGTCCCGGCCCTACTTGACGAGCCAAATGAAGTCCCGGACCTCGCTAAAAAAGCACCCGAGGAAATTCCGGACTTCACTACCAAACCAGTCGAGACATACCCGGACCTCACTGCCAAGCTGACCGAGAAAATCACGGCAGGCCCGGTCCTCACTGAAGAGCTGCTCGAGAAAGAACCTGTCCTTATGGCCGAGAAGCCCCTACTTAACCCTTCATGTTCTATGAAGATCACGGCCACCAGAGATGAGATGATCGATGATGATGCAATGCTAGGCGAGTTGGAGGAGAAGCATGAGCCAAAACAATCAACGCAGGAGCTCCCACTTGTCACAAGCCAAGAAGAGCCTCCTGAAAGGTGTAAGGACCAAGGACGGCCAATCATCTCTGCCACAAAGAAGAGGGTTAGCAAGGGCGCATGCTTGAGGTCGCTTGGCAAAAGACTGAACTTCCAAAACTGCAAAGATGCCAACCGGCCATACATGAAGAAGGGGCAAAGAAATGGGCCCAAAGAATGGAAACCCGGAAGGAGAAGCAAGAGAGCACGACTCCATGGACCAGCAGCTATGGTCAAGGGAGCCTCACCTTCTCAGAGCTATGAAAAGAAGAACCTGCCAAACCAATGGAGAACCAAACCGAGCCCATCACTCCACAAGTTCTTTTGACAGAGTAAAAGGGCAGCCGAAAAGAAGTTTGACCTCACAAAACCATGGGACCCAGATCCCTCTTAAATGAGGTATCGTCGAGCCAACGACGTTAAACAAAGGCACTGGTCGGGAGATAACCCGACATTTATCTTACTTTCTGTCATTTTATTTTATGTCATTTAGTTTTTGCCTTAAGTCATTCTCACCTTTCCTGTAAATATTTGCTTGCAATCGGCTTTTGAACTAAGTCGTGCTGTGAGGCACGCCTTCGTTCAAAAGTGTGGGGTGAGAACCGCCTTTGTACATAGTTAATTATCATGTTTTCTTTTTTCCTTTTCCTTTAATATTAACTTTTTGAAAATATGAACTTGAGAATGTGAAAAAGATAGATCCGAATTCATGCATATACCTTGTGAAATCTCAACTGTATTAAAACTTAGGATGTAACTTCTCATTTGTCCCTTTGTGTTGAGATATACAGCGGATGTGGAGTTGATAGAAAATGCCCTAGAGAGGCTTGGCAAGCACTCGAAGGATCGAATTTTACTATATGGTTTACGAAGTTAGTGGAGGCTGCACTTCGGGTTTCATTGAAGATTGAAGTCATCTCCGCCATGCAACGTTTATGCAAGAGGCGGTATGGGATTCAAACCATCCTAACTCTAGTCCTAGTAGCCGAGAAAATAGATGAGCGATCCTCATCTTGACCCGCGCGAAACGGTGAGGATGAGAAAAGAGCGGGGAGGTATTTCCATATGCTCTCGGGCAATGATTGGACCTCCCAAAAAAGGTTGAGAAAATGGACAAGCAAATCACAAAAGAGCAAAGCTCGAAGAAGCAAATCAAAGGCCAAAGGCCAGTATGTGAAGGTTTTAACCGAAACAAAAGTGAAGAAACTCCAATTCAAAATCGAAGGCCAAAGGCCAAATCACTTCAAAAGATGTCCCTCACCACAAGGAAATCAAAGAACTCAACTCATTGAAACCCAAACCAAATCATGTGCTAGAAAAAGCTACAAGAGAACCATATAGTGCGAATCGGTCCCGAGGATGCAGTCCAGGAGCCTAAAAAGGGCGATCTCCCGAATCATCCAAATTAATTTGCATCTCGGCTCGAAGGTACAAGTATCAAGTTTCTTTTAAGTATTTACACGGTTTAGATTGGTAGCAAATACGTCTTGCATGAATAGGATAAATCTAGTCCCACATTCTCACTTTCCTATTTAAAGTTTTTACTTGGATTTTGTGTGCACATCTTTTAAAGAGCATTGTTCGGGACGAACAAGTATAAGTGTGGGGTGATCTGATGGACCATATTTATATGATTCATTAAGATAGTTAAACCCAGCAAATTAAATGCTTTATCTTGACAACTTTTACTTGTTAGTTTTACTTTTGTTCTACAGGCTATTTCAAGGAGTAAAGATGAAACGAGCTAAAATGGAGTTCTTAACGCTAAAAGTGGATTACAAGTCAGAACTGGCCATGCTCCAACAGTACTCCGATCAAGCCACAACTAAGTCTCAAGGACTTGTTTCAACAAAGATCAAGAACTCAAGTGAAATACTAAGTCTAAGTTCCTCACCCTTTGATATCAACCAAGAAGCAACCAAAGGGGCAACCAAAGGGCAACCGGAGTCATATGAGAACCGATGGCTTTTGGAGGCAAAAGATCTCAATCCACTCAACTTCTCCTCCTCCTCACCGCATGGGCGGCTATCCTTGGGATCTTGCCACCTATGGCCGGCGGCTATGAGGAGATCTTGCCACCTTGGCCGGTGGCTTTTGAGCCTTCCTCCCCCCTCTTAACATGTGGATAGCTCTCCTCCACATCTCCTCCTCCTCCTTGCCTATAAATACCACTCCTCCTCCTCCTTGAAGAATGGTCCCATAGCCTTAGTTTGGGGCCTTGTCCCATGTTCAAAATCCCTTAGTCCTTTGGTAGTCCCAAGTTCCATGTTCTAGTCCTTTGATCACTTGTAGTTTTAGTAGAAAATCTCACTACAATCCTTGTAAACACTTTCCTTTGAATCAAAAGTCCCAAGTTTGTTCTTGAGTTCAAGTTTGTTCTTGAGTTTACTTTCAAAAATCTTTACTTTCCTTGTCTTTACTTTCAAAACCTTTACTTTCCTGTCTTTCAAAAACCTTTACTTTTCCAAGTACTTAGCTATGATATCCACCTCTATGGATATTCGTAGCTAAACCCTTCATTCGGTTGAAGGGGTGTACTTGTATCATAAAATGTTTTAGACCCTTCTCTTAGTGCCTCTTTGTGTTCAACTTGTTCTATGTGCCATATATTAGGTCAGAATGCTATTGGTTGAGTGGATGCTCGAAAGAGCAAAGCTCTTCCATGGGTTCGTGAACTTCCATGGATAAGTGGAGGCTCGAAAGAGCACAGCTTATCTGTGGAATTCAACCTCGTTTAAATACCATTTGGTTGATCGGAAATGATTGATCAAATGGATGCACATAAGCTAAGATACTTCGAAAGGAGGAATTAGCCCAACTAGAACAAGAGTTCTATGTCTTGAAAAGGACTAGACGGTCTGGCAAGTCGAGTGTTAGAAATAGCCTTGATACATCTTTGAACACTTAGTATGATCATTAGAGGTCGATGATAAACGGACCATGATACAAGGCCCCTAAAACCGAATCTTTCCTTTAATTAAAACATCACCTGTAACTTTACTTTCAGTCCTATATCAACTGCTTACTTTCCGCAAGTCTTGTCCTTCAAGCATTTAATTTCCGCAATTTACTTTCCGCAAGTCTTGTCCTTCAAGCATTTACTTTTCGCAAGTCTTGTCCTTCAAGCACTTATTTCCAGTACTTTACTTTTCAGTATTTACTTTCAGTCCTGTATTTACTTTCTTTACTTTCAGTCATTTACTTTTCAGTACTAAAATCACAACCAACCCACGTTACTTTCAGTACTAAAATCACAACCAACCCCAAACTGTCTTACTTTCCATTTTCGAAAGAACAACTATCCACTAATTCCCTTGGGTTCGACCCCTACTTACCGCTTTACTACCCAATAGTAAAGTCACGAGTAGCGGACTTATAAATTTATTTTGTACACATTGCCTCGCGACAAGGCAGTGCTGTCAATTAACCATCCTATTTTCTATTCCTCTTCTCTTCTAATTTGTTGTATTCAAACCCTACACACATCATGTTGTCTTACATGATGTGTGAGTAGTTTCCTTGTGTTTTGAGGGTGTTGCTACCCTCCTTGGTACTCTTGATCATGTATACACATGTTTGATGATTAATCTATGGTGTTAAATTTACATTTGCTATGATCTTCATTATTGCATGCCACAAGGTGTTTGATAAAATGCCTAAGTGAATTGTTTATCCCAAAACTTGACCTAATAATCTAGCGATGTTAGGGATGGTTTAGATGTAGTAAATGTGATCATATCTAAGGATTTGAAGTGAACCAGGACTAGAGTCCATGACATTTATTGCTTGGGAGACATTCCAATGCTAATAAATGCCATGGAATGAACCAATTATCTCGACGGAGTGAGGTTCGAGCTATAAGAGAGCTTGGATAAGGTTAGATTCAATGACAGTTGGTCTACCCCAATCTAAGCTAGGTTCAATACTACCTAACACCTCGAATGCGTTTAATTCTTGTATGCATGATCATGGGAAATGCCAAGGAGGGGCACAACCCCTCGAAACTCTCTTTTGATTGATATTTGACCCTTTTGTGCTATCTCATTGCTTGTTTTTGATTGATAACCATTCTCATAAGTGATTTGAAGGAATAGCCGAGTAGAAAACTTGATTCCCCTAGCGTATAATCCAATTACTCCCTTGGGCTCGACACCGGTCTTACCGGTCAAAATATAAATATCTTTTGACTATACAATTTATTGCACGTCAAAATGGTGCCGTTGCCGGGGAGTAATGGCTAGATTTTCCTAGGAAAATCATTTAGAACTCCGACTATTCCATGTTTTTCTTAATTTGTTTTGCAACTTGTGATTCTTGAGTTTATTGCAATATCATCACTTGTTTTATTTGTTTTTCCCTTGTAGGTTCATTTCTTTCATGCCACCAAAGACAAAGAAGCTTACTCAAATTGTGGATAGAGATTTGAATCAACCGATAAGAGAACTTGTTAACCCCTACCCTACAAGGAGTAAGACAAACAAAGACAAGGGAACAACTTCCAACACTCAAGAAGTCATGGGTGATAGAGATAATAGACTTCCTCCTCCACCTCCACCACCCCAAGGTCAATTACCACGAATCCCTCAAGCTAGAAGGGCTCTCAATGATTATGCCACTCCCACGGCTTAGGGATATCGATCCCCAATCCTTGTCCCGGCGGTTGACAACCGAGACTTTGATTTGAAGACCTCAACTATTCAAATGGTCCAATCCAACCAATTCTCGGGGAGAGACCATGAGGACCCAAACTCTTATTTGACAACATTCTTAGAATTGTGTGCCACTTTCAAGATAAATGGGTTCTCCGAAGATGCAAAGCTTTTGAAGTTATTCCCCTTCTCCCTAACGGGAAGGGCAAAGGATTGGTTAAGAAGCCAAACTCCCGATAGTTTCACCACTTGGGAGGAACTAGCCGTGGCGTTTCTCAACAAGTATTTCCCTCCTTCCAAGACGGCCTACTATAGGAGTCAAATTACAAATTTTTCACAAATGGATGGGGAAACACTTTATGAGGCTTGGGAGAGATATAAAGAGTATCAAAAGCTTTGCCCCCATCACAACCTCGACAATCTCCAAGTCTTCCACACCTTCTACCACGGTGTGGATGGCTCCTCGCGGCCTGCACTTGATACCGCCGCGGGAGGAGCTATTATGGAACTCGAACACGATGAAGGATATGCGGTGATCGAGAAGATCACAAAGAACTATTTCATGTGGGGAAGTCAAAGGGGAAACCCGAGAAGGAAAAGTGAAAGGCACGAAGTAAAAGCCGTGAGCACAAGTGAATATGAAGCCCTAAGGAAAGATTTCGAGAACCTATCGGATGAGGTTTTCAAGTTGAAACACCCGGAGAAGGACACCTCAACAAGCCAAGGGTGCGACATTTGTGAGGTATATTGACGCTGAGTATTTTTGAGATACACTTTGTCAAAAACAATTTATAAGTGAACCGGTAAGACCGGTGTCGAACCCGAGGGAGCAAACGGACTACACGCTAGTTCTATCAAATTTTCTTACTCGGCTAATTCCTAAAATTCAAGTGTGATTGAGTTATCAATGATTCAAGACAAGAATGAAATGGTTTTTTAGGGGTTAAATTCGATTAAAAGCGAGTTTCGAGGGAATAATCCCCTCCTTGGCAATTTCCCAATGATCATGCAAACTAGAGTTCAATTAATTATGAGTTGATAGGTTTTGAACCTAGCTTAGACTATGAATTAGGCAAACCATGCATGTCTAATCCTAGTAAAGCCATCTTAGATAGGATCTCACTACTTAAAGGATATTGACCCCCTATATGCATTTACCCTCATAAATGCACATGCACAAAGTTCTAGTTCACCTCTCACCATGCATTTACTCTCATAAATGTAGGTTAAGTCCATTTTTACTACATCAAAACCATCCCTAAACTCTCTAAGACTTAGATCAAAGTTCTAACATAAACATGTCACTTGGGCATTTTATCAAACACTTAGAGACATGTCTAACATGAAGAGCATAGTAAAATGAAATCAACTTCAACAAATCCATTCAAATGTGTATACAATGATCATTGAGTACCAAGGAGGTTCATAGAACCCTCAAAACACAAGGGGGACTACTCACACATCATGTAAGACAACATGATGTGTAGGTTTTTACAAGCAAATCTAGGAGAAAATAAGAGGGAAAGAGTAGGATGATTAGTCCTAATGAACTCCCTTGATCTTGATTCCTCCTTGATTTGATGATGATGAAACCCTTGATTTGATCACTTTCCTTTGTCTTCTTCTCCAGAAAAATCCAAGATATTAGGTCAAACTTGCCTCTTTCTATTTATAGGCTCGTCAGAAATTCGGCACTGTAGCAGGTCCAGTCGATTGACTGGCGTTGGGCTGATGGCCTAGTCGATCGACTGAAGGAAGAATTGTCGCCTGGTTGGCAGAATCTCAGTCGACCGACTGAGACAGGGTAAACTCCCAGTCGATCGACTGAGGAAACTCAATTTACAGCACCTCCTGTTAGTCCATTTAGTCGATCGACTGAGTCCCAGTCGATCGACTGGGTGGTCACGTGATCTGCATGCTATGGGCAGGGGATTCTT
This sequence comes from Rhodiola kirilowii, assembly GCA_033675215.1. Classification (NCBI taxonomy): domain Eukaryota; kingdom Viridiplantae; phylum Streptophyta; class Magnoliopsida; order Saxifragales; family Crassulaceae; genus Rhodiola; species Rhodiola kirilowii. The sequence continues at coordinate 37,631,415 of CM066193.1, forward strand.
CAGTCGATCGACTGGATGGTAAATCGATCGACTGGCGCTGGTCGATTTGCAACTCCTCCTGTTAGTCTGTTTAGTCGATCGACTGGAGCAGGGGAGCTTCCCAGTCGATCGACTGAGGAGCAAATACTGCCAATTTTTGCTCTAAAACACCGATTTTCCCCGAGTTTTCTTCCAATGGCTCTTGACACTGAGACATCTTGCTTTGCACCTGAAACGCACGAAAAGGAGATCAAATGACATCTAATAGTAGTCGGAATCGAACTAAAGCTATAGTGAAAACGGGCATTAATGAGTCGAAAACTCGACTCATCAACACTCCACACTTAAGCTTTGTTCGTCCCGAACAAAGTATGCGAACATGTCAAGGAAGTGCAAATGTCGAAATGCTAGTGGTGCTATGTTTTTCGTGTATTTGCCTCACTAGATTTCACGAGGTCTCGATCCTTATTTCTAAACATGTTATTGAAAAGTAAATGACAAGTATGTACAATCTACCTAGCTCCTTTTCGTAGGCGTTACGAATGCATTTAGCGTATGCATTAAGCCTTTAAACCCCTAGGTTACCCTAGTGGACGAGTTATAGTCTCGTGAGAGTTTTCAGAAAAAAGGAATACTCACAAATCCCAAATGCACATATCCCATAAGAGTGAATGCAAGAGTGCTCAACCAAGGCTATGATTTATCAAGACCAATCCCACACCCCAAGCTAGAACTATCATCACAAAATCATTAAAAGAACTTTTTCAACCTTTTGAGTACCCTTGAGGATATGCATTCAAGATTATCAATACTAGGGCTATGAAAAGTCTCATCCAAAATTCTACTCATTTTCAAGGTAACACAATAGAGGCAAGGTTATAGCTCGCACAATAGAGTGTCAACCGCTCACCTATGCTAGCTAGGGCTAGTCCAAGGGCTCGCGATAAGGAACTCATTCCCAAGTTTTAGGCGCTTAAGCCGTAATCCATAAGGGAAGTGGAGTTCGACACTAGAATTCTTTAACAAACAAGTCATAAACCAAATGAATATTCCCGTGCAAGCACATGGGTCGTCCAAGAGTTATTCTAACTAGCACACAATGCAAATGTTGAATCCCGCACAAATGAAGAATGATGGAAGAACATAGAGTCAAGCTTTAAGTGCTTCTTATTTTCTTTTTGAACCTTCCTGCTCTCACTCATCATTGTCCTTTTGACGCGAGTCAAGCCGAGGGTCGCTCGTCTATTTTCCCGGCTATTAGAACTAGAGATTGGACGATGCGTGCCACCATCCCACCTAACCGCATAAGTACCGCGGTGGCGGAGCAGATATTAAATTTTTTTTTTGACTCCGCACTTAAAACTTGACAATATGTTCAAAAAGTGTATGGAATGTGCGGGGAACAAACATAAGCAAGGCACCGTGTTAGAGAACTCAAGTCACCAAGGAATATTCGAGGGGTCTAAGATTTTCATGAAGATTTTTAAAAGTGTTTGCTAGCTTGATCCAAGGTGTTGCAACGAAAATACTTAGAAAGTTGGATAGACAAGATATAGCAATGATATTGATTTTCAAGAATACATGCTCAAGGGACTAGGCCGGTAAATGTGACAAATAGGCTAGATGCGGTTTATAGGGATTTAGAATTGAAAATCACAAGCCTTTTGTGGTTAAAACACTCTCATGTTGGGAAAATGTGCAAGTATGCAAGTGTCCATCTAAAGTGATATGCATGGCATGCAAACATGTGAACTATGCGCATCAAACCACTCCACACTTAATTCAAGCTTAGTCCCTAAGCGCAAAGAATGATAAAATAAAGGCGAAGGCGCGTAGGAACTCCCCTCGTTTGTAGTGCCGGTGATATAATCCATAAGAGTGAGAAATAGCCTTTTGGTTGCAAGTGTAGATATAAGAGGGTGTTTTAGACATGATAAGAATATGTGGATGTATATCCTGTAGAGTGAACAATATAAATGGTAAACACCTCCAATATCATCATAAGAATATAGCATACAACCAATAGGCAAGAAAGGATAGATATCACCAAAATAGCATACATCATCAAAAATGCGCCAAAAGGCGACTTATCATCCAAATCAACATCCAATGCAACAAGTCAAATAAGGAAAATACACATGTGGAAATAGAAATGAAGCATGGACTAAGATGTAGCCTCGTCGTCTCCCGGAGGGGTCCTCCTAGCTGAATCAACGACTCCATCGTCCTCAAGCGGCTGCGTGACACCGGGGAAGAGAGGGCTATCGTCTAAAGCAGAATCCACGTTGGGGATCGTCTCTCCTGGGAGTGGAGTGCCCGCCTCCCCGAATGCTGAAACTGGCGAGAAAGGTAGTGGGGAGGCGCCACGCGGTGCTGAGAACTCTGGAGCGAGTGGAGGGGCAACTGGAGTGCTGGGGCCTCTGGTGAAGGACTGAACTGCAGATCTGAGCCACTCCCACTCCCGACGCGCTCTAGCATCAGACTCTCGGACAAAGTCCTCGAGGCGAGTCAGTCCACTCCTCAAGTCTGCCACGCCGGTCGTCAAGCCAGCAATATCTGATGTGACTCTCTGTCTCCACTCTGTCGTGTCATCAACGACTGGAGGGGGAATATCGGCTGCTGGCTCTGCTGGTGGCAACTCCTCATCTGCCTCTGGAATGACTGCCGGTGGGGGAGGAGGAGGTGAACCGGGAGGAGAGGGAGAGGGTGAGAGGTGGGCGAGACAGTAAAGGGGAAACTTCTGCTTGAAGGCCCTCCTCCTCGCAGCAGCATCAGTCACAAGGGTCTCCACATGAGGCGACGGGTCACTACTCCATGTCTTACCGTCCCGCTTCACCATGTGCATATTCTTCATCAAGGTGATGTCAAGCAAACTCCTAGCAGGGGCCTCACAACCCTCGTGGCCAAAGGTGAAGTTACACCTTTGGGCTATCAATGTAATCAAGGAGCCACCTCCCAAGCCCTTGTTCCTCGTAGTCGGCATCACAACGGCCTCAAACCGATTGGCAAGGACCACTAGCCAATCAATAATCTCCCCGTGATCCATGGCAACCATGAGGTCCATATCTGGCAAGGTCACCTTCCTACCCCTCTCTGTCCTCGTATTAATACCAATAGAAATGACGTGGTGCATAATCTTCCAAACTGGATCAACGATCGCCGAAGAATTATATGAAGATATGAACCACTCATTTCTACCAGAAATCCTCTTCCAAAGTCTGGACTGGTTGTGCTCAGTGAATACCTGGGGTGAGACCGTAGGCTGTGGGAACCCAAGCCACTCTCGGATCGTACTCTCCCTGATCCGGAAATCTCTACCCCCCAAAACGAACTCCCAATAATACTCTGAGGAACCATCCTCCCCCACTCTTTCCTTCACCGACTCAAACGAGCATAAAAACTCCTCAACTACCCTCTGGTAGGAACCCGGATCATCAGCAAATATAAAGGATAAGCCATGAGTAGTGAGCCGAGATTGTACCTCAGTCGCGACAATATCGTCGATGCTGCGGAGCAAGCCCATGTCCAGGTACAATGTCGGGATGGCCTTCATCTTCTTCGCAATGATAGTAGCGTGACGAGTCCGGTGCTTCTCGTCCCTGAAGACCAAGGGAACCGAGAACGGGAACGGGACCGGTATGGGCATCGGTCCCTCATAAGGCCCCTCATGAGGCTCAATTGGCACTAAGGCCATGGAGGTAGGCGCAGCAGCAGGGCGCGTGGGTGCATTAGGTCTAGCAGGCACTGGCACCTTCTTCTTCGGCGCCGGTTTCCTCGGTGGAGGCTTTTTCTTCTTTGGGGGCGGCGCGGAAACCGGCGCGGCCTCAACCTCCTCGTCTGACCCCGAACTCTGGTCAGCAAGAGAATCCCTCATAAGATTCCTCTTGCGCGAAACAAGAGGTCTCACATCCTCATCCTCTAAAGTGAAGTCGTCAATTTGCTCATCGATCGAGGGCTCGTGAGCGATCCCCTTTCCCTTTGCTTTCGAACTGGAAGATGCATCGGCACGACCCATAGTGCACTGGAAATGGAAGCCTGAGTCGAATTGAGCAAAAACTCAAAAATGGCACTAAATTGCGATCGAGTCGATCGACTGGCTGAGGACAGATATCTCAGTCGATCGACTGAGGGCTGAAATCCGATCGGATTACGTCGAATTTGGGGGTTTTCCGGGGAGGGATTTTCGAAAGGAATTGATGATTGGGGTTTGTAGGCGGGGGTTTATGGAGCAGTTTGGCGGTGGAATCGGGGAAAACAACCGGTGGACGGAGGAGATCGGCGGAGAGATGCGTTTCCGATCGGAAACTGGATTTCTGGCGATTCGGGCGGCGGTTTGAGGGCGGACGAGCGGCGGAGGCGAGGCGAACTGGTGGCGAGGCTGCTGGGAGTAGTCCGGCGAGGATTTGAGGAGGATCTGATCAGAGGAGAAAAAGTTTTGAATTTAAGGTTTCGAAAGAATGAGAAGGAAGAAGGAAACTGCGATTTCTGATAAGGAATTCTCAGTCGATCGACTGAGAGACCAGTCGATCGACTGGCGTTGCTCAAAAAACAGGAGCTCCTGAAACATCATCTAGTCGATCGACTGGGCTATAGCTTACCTCCAGTCGATCGACTGAACCCAGATTTCTACTCAAAATCAAGAATAGGTACCACTCAAAATATCACATATAATCGAGGTACGCCCTCCTAATCAATCGCTAGCACATATACATACGATTTTCAAACAAAACAAGCTAGGATCAACACTCCACACTTAAAACTCCACCACCATCAAGAAAATTCATGCAAGCTCAATACCACATCGCACACACCCCTAATCATGCATATAAAATCATCCAAATCACCAAGCCACATTACAAGTTCACAAGAGCATGCTACACATATTTGGAAGTTATTTGCGCAAAGATAGACAACTCACAAACCGGGCTACCTCCCGTGAGGTGCCTAGTTTAACGTCTTGGCAAAGACCGAGCCGATCCTTTTCTCACTAAGAAGCACACTTGAGGAGTCCATAGCTAGGATCCCTCCTCAAGCGGAAAAGGCACTCTATGGGTCGGTCAAGGGGAATGTGACATTTTGCTTGTCACGAAATCCCTCCCTATAGTGCTTTAGCCTTTGCCCATTCGCCGTGAAAGTAGTTCCATCATTGTTTAGCAATTCAACATGGCCATCTTCGTAGGGCTTGTGAACAATAAATGGGCCACTCCATCGGCTCCTCAATTTTCCCGGGAATAATTTGAGCCTAGAGTTAAAGAGCAAGACCTTGTCCCCCTTTTTGAATTCACGACGAAAGATCCTTCTATCGTGCCATTTCTTGGTCTTCTCCTTATATATCCTAGCACTTTTGTAGGCCTCATTTCTTATCTCCTCCAACTCATGGAGTTGAAGCACCCTATGGTCTCCCGCCGTTTTCAAGTCCATGTTCAATGTTTTAATTGCCCACATCGCCTTGTACTCCAATTCCACCGGCAAGTGGCACGGCTTCCCATAAATAAGGCGATAGGGAGACATTCCAATAGGGGTTTTGAATGCCGTACGATAGGCCCACAGAGCGTCATCTAGCTTCGATGACCAATCCTTCCTCGAGCTCCCCACGGTTTTCTCCAAGATTGCCTTGATCTCTCGATTTGAAATTTCCACTTGCCCAATAGTTTGTGGGTGGTATGGCGTGGCAACCTTGTGATTAACTCCATATTTCCGAAGCAAGGCCCCGAAATGCCTCTCCTTGAAATGCGAACAACCATCACTTATGACGGTCCTTGGCACCCCAAACCTTGGAAAGATGATTTTCTTGAATAGCTTCACGACCACCTTGGCATCACAAGTAGGGGAGGCGACGGCCTCAACCCATTTTGAAACGTAATCAACCGCCACCAATATGTATTGGTTCCCATATGAAGAAGGGAAAGGACCCATATAATCAATGCCCCATACATCAAATATCTCGACCGGGAGGATGCTTTGTTGGGGCATTTCATGCCTTTTAGAAATATTACCGGTCCTTTGGCATTGATCACAAGCCTTCACGAATTCGTAAGCATCGCCGAAGAGAGTTGGCCAATAAAAGCCGCATTGTAGTACCTTTGACGCGGTTTTTGCTCCACTACCATGTCCTCCATATTGGGAAGAGTGACAATGGTATAGAATATCTCTCATTTCTTCTTCGGCCACACAAGTTCTATAAAGCCCATCCGTGCAAAGCCTATAAAGGTAGGGCTCATCCCAATAGTACCTCTTGGTCTCGGAAAGGAACTTTCTCCTTTGATGGTGGTTCATATCGTGGGGGATAATCCCACAAACCACGAAATTAACGAAGTCCGCGTACTGAACAGGCTGTCGTCGTACCTGTGCAAAAACAATTTATAATTTCCTTGTCCTGAACTGTGGGTTAGCACAATGGCAAGCAAGGGTCGAACCCAAGGGAGCTAGATAGCTACTACTTTGTTCTGTAATGGAGAAAAACAAGAAACTAGAATGAGAGTAACGGTTAGTGAAATAATCGAAAATTGCAAGGTTGTAAATATCAGAGAGAAGTATTCAGATTAGGGTTTGATTGTGACTTGTTTTATCATAGACTTCTAAATATTCAATTCGTGTTTTACGTGTGGTTGTCCCGACAAAGGTGATTTCCCAAGTAACCCGACAAAGGTGTTACGCCACGACCTAATTCCCCTAGGTTTAATTAACCCGACAAAGGTGTTAATTGCCCTAGTCGTACTATCTATCTAAACGACAAAGTATTAGATAGATGATTAATGTAGAAATATGCGCAACTAGATTTCACGACAAAGTATACGTCCAGTCTAACAATATTTCATGGAATTCATGTACGAGAATTAGTAAAACATAGAATATAGCATTAAAGATCCAAGTCTCAAAACATAGTCACAATATATTAACCCTAACCCGAATAGAAGGTTTAGTTACACATGATCATAATGAAACAATGCAAATAATAAAAGCGGATGAAATACTTCACAAAACCGAGGCAAGCAAGGGCTGGCCGTGTAGGGCTGATGGGCGGCCGTGCAAGGCTGAGAAGCGGCGGAATTGTGGCTGAGCAAGGAGGCACGGCTGGATTGTGAGGAGAGTAGCACACGGCTGAATTGTAGAATGAGGGATAATGAGATGCTTGTGGACTCCTCCTTATATAGGGTTTGAGAAACCCTTTGATCTTCTTGGAAACCCTTTGATCTTCTTGGAACCTTCCGAAACCCTAGCATTTGAATGTTGCCCTAATATCACAATGTAGAATGGGCCGGCTGCTGGATTTAGGGCTTGGACTTTCTTTTTCCGAAGTTACTGTTCACGGCCCAAAATCACTATTCACGCCGGAATTACTATTCATGCCGGAGTACTGTTCACGACCCTCCTTTGGCTCCGTTCTTCCACTGCGATGTTTCTGGCATGAAAATGCCGTCTTTTAAGCGTGTTTCCTCCTAGAGCTTCCAAATCACCTGAAATACGAAACAACACTAAAAAGTAACTGTTCGCATAATAAAGTGAATGAAATGGTGGGAATTAACGACTCGATGAGTCGTATAAATACGGCTCATCACGTACCAAGGAAGGGCGTCCGCCTCAACTCTCATGAGTTGCTCTCCAATAAACGAATCATTCACCGGTCTAGTATCCACCTCAATCTCTTCATTTTCCTCTAGCCTTGATAGGTGGTCGGCTACCACATTTTCTACTCCTTTTTTATCCTTGATCTCTATGTCAAATTCTTGAAGCAATAGAATCCATCTTATCAATCTTGGCTTAGAGTCCTTCTTTGCTAAGAGATATTTGATAGCCGCATGATCCGTGAATACTATAACCTTTGAAGCCACAAGATATGGACGAAACTTATCAAAAGCGTACACGATAGCAAGAAGTTTCTTTTTCCGTAGTTGTGTAATTCAATTGAGCACCACTAAGAAATTTGCTCGTGTAATGAATAGCGTGAAGCTTCTTATCCACCCTTTGCCCAAGAACCGCCCCAATGGCGTAGTCACTAGCGTCGCACATAAGCTCAAATGGCAAATCCCACCTAGGGGGTTGAATAATAGGAGCCGAAATCAATGCCTCTTTCAACTTCTTGAAGGCTACTAGGCAATTTTCATCAAAATGAAATTTTGTATCATTGCATAGAAGATTTGTCAATGGCTTTGCAATCTTCGAGAAGTCCTTTATAAACCTCCTATAAAATCCGGCATGACCAAGGAAACTTCTTATTCCTTTCACATCTCTTGGAGGCGGCAATTTCTCCATAACTTCAATTTTTGCCTTGTCCACCTCGATTCCTCTCCTTGAGACCAAGTGATCGAGCACTATCCCTTCCTGCACCATAAAATGACATTTTTCCCAATTTAGTACAAGGTTCGTCTCAATACATCTTTTTAACACTTTTGCCAAATTAGCTAGGCAATCATCAAAAGACGAACCATAAACGGAAAAGTCATCCATGAACACTTCCATGATTTTCTCAATAAATTCCGAAAAGATAGCCATCATGCATCTTTGGAAGGTACCCGGCGCATTACAAAGCCCAAAGGGCATTCGCCGATAGGCAAATGTTCCATAAGGACATGTAAAGGTGGTTTTTTCTTGGTCTTGTGGATGAATAGGGATTTGGAAAAATCCACTATATCCATAAGATAACAAAAGTAATCATGCTTAGCTAATCTTTCCAACATTTGGTCAATAAATGGAAGGGGAAAGTGATCTTTTCTAGTGGCTTGGTTAAGCTTCCTATAATCCACACACATACGCCACCCGGTTACCGTTCTTGTGGGGATTAGTTCATTCTTCTCATTTTTAATTACGGTCATCCCCCCTTTTTAGGAACCACATGAATGGGGCTCACCCATTTAGAGTCCGCAACGGGGAAAATAATTCCCGCATCAAGCAATTTAAGCACTTCCTTTTTCACAACTTCCCCCACAATAGGATTCAACCTCCTAGCTCTCTCCCTAGATGGCATACTATCACTCTCTAAGTTGATTTCATGCATGCATAAATTAGGGTTTCTTCCCTTTAAATCATCAATAGAGTAGCCAATAGCATCCTTATGTTTCCTAACCACATCAAGCAATTTTGAGGTTTCAATATCATTCAAAGAAGCATTCACAATGATAGGCAAGCTAGAATTTGGGCCTAAGAACTCATACCTTAGGCTTGTTGGTAGAGCTTTAAGCTCTACCGAACAAGACTCCTTACCTTTGTCGCTTAGAGACCCTTCTTCACATTCTTCTTCCAAGATAGCCCAACAATCGGCAATGTCGGGAAGCTCATTATCGAGGTCAATAGCACTCATGAGAATGTTAGGCACATCATACAATTCATAAGTATCAACTAGGTCTAGATAGTTACAAGTCATTGTAGAACTAGGACCACGTTGTGCTTTTTCAAGATTAAACTCAATTTCCTCATCTCCTACCCTCATGGTAATTGACCCCTTAGTCGTATCAAAAATAGCCCCCGCGGTGTAGAGGAAGGGCCTTCCCAATAGAATGGGAATTTCATTGTCCTCCTCCATCTCTAACACCACGAAATCCCCCGGAATATAGAAATTCCCTACTATAGCCGGGACATCCTTAAGAACTCCCTTAGGAAATCTCGAGGAGCGGTCCGCAAGCCTTAGAATCATGCTAGTTGGTTTAGGCTCACCCATATTTAGCTTTTTACACAAAGAATAAGGCATCAACGATATGCTTGCACCCAAATCACACATTGCTCGTTCAATCTTAATATCATTAATAAAGCATGAAATGGAAAAGCTACCGGGATCCTCAAGCTTTGGGGGCATGCGAGGTTGGAGTATGGCACTACATTCGCCATTGAGGGACACCGTATCGACATCCTCGATTGTTCTCCTGCAAGTAATAACATCCTTTAGAAATCTAGCATACGAAGGAGCTTGAGTTATTACCTCGGTGAAGGGCATCGTGACATAGAGCTTCCTCATCATCTCGGCGAACTTGGAGAATTGCTTATCATTGCTCTTCTTCTTTAATCTTTGAGGAAATGGAATAGGAGGAGTGTATATTCTAGGTTCGTCTTTCTCCTTTTCCACTTCACTTCCCTCCTCAACTTGAGGACTAGGGATCTCTTCTTCCAATTCTTCGATATCGGCACTAGCTTGGCCTCCAAGATCAAAGGTAACTCTCTTCCTCTTAGGCAGCTCTACCTCTAAGTCTTTCCCACTTCTCAAGGTTACCGCATTACAATGCTCTCTATTCCCTTGTTCGGGTCTAGCCGGTAGCTTGCCCGGTGCCCTTGTAGATGTCTCGGCTTATTGAGCAATTTGACTTTCAAGCATTTTGTTGTGTTGCTTAACCTCATTCAATTCTTGCCTCATCTCATTTTGGTTTGCTAAGAGCTTTGCAAACATTGCCTCAATACCGGAGAGTTCACTAGGAGGTTGTGGAGGGGCTTCAACTTGTTGATAGGGCCTTTGAGCTTGAGCTTGAGCTTGATATTGTTGCCCTTGGTTCCTTTGAAGCAAAGTCAGTCCTTGACTTTGATATTGGTTCCTAGGTTGGAACCCTTGATTGGATTGAGTAGGCTTAGGACCGAATCCGGGAGGTGTGGATCCAAAATCGGGGCGAGTGGGATTAGTGGTTTTGTAGGAGAAATTGGGGTGATTTCTCCATCCCGAAGAGAACTTGGGTGTGGTATAGTTGGCTTGAGAGCTTTGCCCTTGATTGGCACTATTTCCATAGTCTCTTCCTTGATTTCCTCCCACGAAATTCACTTCTCCATAGCTTTGCCCTTGCACATCCCTTTGAACCAAAGGGCAATAAACGGTCTCATGCTCATAGACCTCACAAATATCACATCCTTGCCTTGTTGAAGCTTCCTTTTCCGGATGTTTTAACTTAAACACCTCATCCGAGAGGCTCTCAAAGTCTTTCCTCAAAGCATCATAATCACTAGAGCTCACGGCTTTTACCTCGTGCCTTTCATGCCTTCTTCTCGGGTTCCTCTTTCGCTTCCCCACATGAAGTAGTTGTTGGTAATCTTCTCTATTACCGTGTATCCTTCATGCGGTTCTAAGTCCATGATAGCACCACCCGAAGCGGTATCAAGAGCAAGACGAGAGTTCCCATCAACCCCGTGGTAGAAAGTATGGAAGACTTGAAGATCATCAAGGTTGTGGTGAGGACAAAGCCTTTGATATTCCTTGTATCGCTCCCAAGCCTCATATAGATTTTCGCCATCCAATTGCGAGAAGTTGGTGATTTGGTTTCGATAGTAGGCCGTCTTGGAAGGGGGGAAATACTTGTTCAAGAAAGCCACGGCTAATTCTTCCCATGTAGTGAAGCTATCGGGAGTTTGACTCCTCAACCAATCCTTAGCCTTTCCCGTAAGTGAGAAGGGAAAAAGCCTCAATAACTTTGCATCTTCCGAGACTCCATTTATTTTAAATGTAGCACATATCTCTAGAAACGTAGTTAAATGAGAATTGGGGTCCTCGTTATCTCTACCCGAGAATTGGTTCGCTTGAACCATTTGAATGTGCGCCGTCTTCAAATCGAAGTCTCGGTTGTCAACCGCGGGAAGTTGGATGGGAGAACGGTAACCATACGCCGTAGGAACGGCATAGTCCTTTAATGCCCTTCTAGCTAGGGGCAATTGTTGAGGAGGAGGATATTGGTTCCTTCGATTATAAGGAGGGGGCGGAGGAGGTAAATTGTTGTTTTCGGCCATGGTTGCTTGAGAATTAGAAGTAGAACCATTGTCCTTGTTGGTTTTACTCCTTGTAACGGGAGGATCAACTAGTTCCCTTATAGGCCGGTTCAAATATCTATCCACAATATGACTAAGCTTCTTGGTCTTTGGTGGCATATAAGAATAGAACCTACAAGAGAAACCAATTAAAACAAGTAAGAGTAGGGAAATGATTCAAGAAACACAAGCAACAAGCAAAATAAAGTAAAACATGGAATAGTCGGAGTACTAAATGATTTTCCTAGGGGTAATCTAGCTATTGCTCCCCGGCAACGGCGCCATTTTGACGCTGAGTATTTTTGAGATACACTTTGTCAAAAACAATTTATAAGTGAACCGGTAAGACCGGTGTCGAACCCGAGGGAGCAAACGGACTACACGCTAGTTCTATCAAATTTTCTTACTCGGCTAATTCCTAAAATTCAAGTGTGATTGAGTTATCAATGATTCAAGACAAGAATGAAATGGTTTTTAAGGGGTTAAATTCGATGAAAAGCGAGTTTCGAGGGAATAATCCCCTCCTTGGCAATTTCCCAATGATCATGAAAACTAGAGTTCAGTTAATTATGAGTTGATAGGTTTTGAACCTAGCTTAGACTATGAATTAGGCAAACCATGCATGTCTAATCCTAGTAAAGCCATCTTAGATAGGATCTCACTACTTAAAGGATATTGACCCCCTATATGCATTTACCCTCATAAATGCACATGCACAAAGTTCTAGTTCACCTCTCACCATGCATTTACTCTCATAAATGTAGGTTAAGTCCATTTTTACTACATCAAAACCATCCCTAAACTCTCTCAAGACTTAGATCAAAGTTCTAACATAAACATGTCACTTGGGCATTTTATCAAACACTTAGAGACATGTCTAACATGAAGAGCATAGTAAAATGAAATCAACTTCAATAAATCCATTCAAATGTGTATACAATGATCATTGAGTACCAAGGAGGTTCATAAAACTCTCAAAACACAAGGGGGACTACTCACACATCATGTAAGACAACATGATGTGTAGGTTTTTACAAGCAAATCTAGGAGAAAATAAGAGGGAAAGAGTAGGATGATTAGTCCTAATGAACTCCCTTGATCTTGATTCCTCCTTGATTTGATGATGATGAAACCCTTCATTTGATCACTTTCCTTTGTCTTCTTCTCCAGAAAAATCCAAGATATTAGGTCAAACTTGCCTCTTTCTATTTATAGGCTCGTCAGAAATTCGGCACTGTAGCAGGTCCAGTCGATCGACTGGCGTTGGGCTGATGGCCCAGTCGATCGACTGAAGGAAGAATTGTCGCCTGGTTGGCAGAATCTCAGTCGACCGACTGAGACAGGGTAAACTCCCAGTCGATCGACTGAGGAAACTCAATTTACAGCACCTCCTGTTAGTCCATTTAGTCGATCGACTGAGTCCCAGTCGATCGACTGGGTGGTCACGTGATCTGCATGCTATGGGCAGGGGATTCTTCAGTCGATCGACTGGATGGTAAATTGATCGACTGACGCTGGTCGATTTGCAACTCCTCCTGTTAGTCTGTTTAGTCGATTGACTGGAGCAGGGGAGCTTCCCAGTCGATCGACTGAGGAGCAAATACTGCCAATTTTTGCTCTAAAACACCAATTTTCCCCGAGTTTTCTTCCAATGGCTCTTGACACTGAGACATCTTCCTTTGCACCTGAAACGCACGAAAAGGAGATCAAATGACATCTAATAGTAGTCGGAATCGAACTAAAGCTATAGTGAAAACGGGCATTAATGAGTCGAAAACTCGACTCATCATATATGAGCATGAAACCGACTCATGCCCTTTGGTTAAAAGGGATGGACAAAGAGTTAGATATGAAGAAGCAAATTATGCGGGTGGAAGCCAAGGTAGAGAGTATGATGCTAGTGCCTCTCAAGGCCAAGATCCTCAATACAACCGTACTACACCAAGGTTTTCCTCGGTTTGGAAGAATCACCCAAACTTCTCATACAAGACCACAAATCCCACTCGCCCCGATTTTGGTACTACACCTCCCGGGTTTGGTCCTTAGCCTACGTCCACTAATCAAGCTTTCCCACCAAGGAATCAATACCAAGGGCAACAACAATACCAAGCTCAAGCCCCGAAGCCTCACCAACAAGCTGACCGTTCTCCCCAAACTTCAAATGAACCCCCCAACATGGATCCTATGCTAGCCGTGCTCCTCGAAATGAAGCGAGACCAAGATGAGGTCATCAAGCCTTCTAAATTGGACAAGGAATATGAGGTCTTCACCAAGATGATGAAAAATCTATATGTCTACATACCATTTCAAGAGCTCATCAAGAAGGCACCTCTATACAACAAGTTTCTAAAAGAGATTTTGTCCAACAAGAGGACCATTGAAGAAGACGAACCCCATCCCCTAAACCATGAGTGTAGTGCCCTCTTTTCCAAGCAAATTCCCGAAAAGGCAAAAGATCCCAGAAAATTCAATATTCCTTGCTCGATAGGTGACATGAACTTCACAAGTCCACTAGCCGATCTTGGGGCTAGTGTGAGCGTCATGCCCTTAGCCACCTACCACAAGTTGGGATTGAAAGAGGTGAAGTCCGCTAAGATGACACTACAACTAGCGGATGGCACTACAAGGCGTCCTTGGGGGCTAGTGGAGAACGTCCCAATTAAAGTCGACAAATTCTACATCCCATGCGACTTTGTGGTGATAGATATGGGGGACAACTTCACTTCATCATTGATCCTTGGGCGTCCCTTCTTGGCTACCACGGGTTTTAAAGTCGATGTTGGAAAAGGGAAATTGACCCTAAAGATTGGTGGAGAAAAGGTGAAGATTGAGAAGCCAAATGGAGAGCAAGTGGCTAGAGTTGAGGAAAAGCTAGACAATGGGGCAAGCAAAACCATTGAGGAAAAAAGGGTTGATAAGAAAGAGTTGCGCAACATACTTGGACCCGATGAAGACCCTTCCTTTGATCAATATGAATCACCATCCGATGATGAGATGAAAAATATTGGAAAAGCAAAATCAACAAAGGGCGAGAAGCTACCATCACTTTGGAAAAGGGCTATTAAACAAGTTGCTTGCAACTCTTCAAAGAATCCGGATTGAGTCTCCCAATATTCTACAAGTCCGCTTGAGGAGGGATCCTAGCAAAGGACTCTTCAAGTGTGTTTCTTAAACATGGAGAGATTCGGCTCGGTCTTTGCCAAGACGTTAAACTAGGCCATCACGGGAGGTACCCCGGTTTGTGAGTTGTCCATTTATGCACAAGTAACTTTCATATATGTGTAGCATGCATTTTGTGAACTTGTCGTGTGGCTTGGTGATTGGAATGATCTTAAATGCATGATTAGGTGTGTTAGGTGTGATACGAGGCTTGCATGAATTTATTGATGATGGTGGTGATGGACCAAAATTATACGAATCATAAACACAGTATAGCCCCCTTAATTAGACATTTTGTCTATTTAACTTTTGCTTGTTAGTTCAGATATATTTCTACAGGGTATTTCAGAGCTTAGAGAGAATACATGCTAAAGAGGAGCTTTTAAAGCAGAAAAGATGTTACGAGTCAATCCAAGGTCAAGATCATATGCCGACTGAAGAAATATCAAGGATCCTGACGTTGAATCACTCATAACAAATTAATCAGAAGAATCAGGAGAGGAATCAAGATAGCCCGGGACAAAACATATTGACAGTTTTGTGAAAAGACTGCACAAAATTGTACAAAACTCACACATTGGACCAAAGTGATCGGCCACTTGTTGAAGAGGTGACCAAGGGAGGAGCTCCTCCCCTTCCACCACCGGCAACCGGCGGCTCCTCCTCCCTTGACCGGCGGCCTTTGGCTCCTCCACATGTCTCCTCCTCCTTGCTCCTCCTTGCTCCTCCCTTGGATCAAAAGACATGTGGTGGCTCCTCCACCCTCCATTCTCCTCCTCCATGGATGGCCTCCACATGCAACCATCTCCACCCTCCATCTCCACCCTCCATGGCTATATAAGGAGGAGCTCCTCCCCTCATTTGTATAATAACCTACACCTCAAAATCAAAATTCACTTATCTCTCTAAAGTTTTGTAAGTTGTAATATTTGTTTGGCTTTGGAAATAAAGGATAGCTCCCTTGGCGCTTTAACGGTTGTAAGTAATTCTTAGTATTTATTCAACTATTTTTATTTCTTTAGTTATAATGTTTAGCGCGATGAATAGTAGCTAA
Organism: Rhodiola kirilowii; assembly: GCA_033675215.1. NCBI lineage: Eukaryota > Viridiplantae > Streptophyta > Magnoliopsida > Saxifragales > Crassulaceae > Rhodiola > Rhodiola kirilowii. Next base: position 37,647,319 of record CM066193.1, read on the forward strand.
ACACCTCATTCGGTAGAAGGGGTGGACCTGTATTATAAAATGTTTTAGACTATTAACTTAGCGTCTCTCCTTAGTATTCAAAACTTATTCTATGTGCCATATATTCGATTAGAACGTCCAAGGTAGAGTGGATGCTTGGAATGGCAAAACTCTACAGCGGGGTTCGTAAACTTGTACGGATAAGTGGATGCTTGGAATGGCAAAGCTTATCTGAGAAGTTTGACTCATCTTAAACACCATTTGGTTGATCGGGAATGATTGATCAAATGGATGCACATAGGCTAATATAACCGGGAATGGAGTATTAGTCTAAATAGAATAAGTGCTCTACGTCCTTGGAATAGGCTAGACAGTGTACGCAAATTGAGTGCTTGGAATGGCCTTGATACACCGTTTGAATACTTAGTAGAGTCACTAAAGGTCAATGATAAACAGGATGTAATACAAGGCCCCTGAAACCGAATGCTTTCCTTTAATTATAAAAATTGTAATTTACTTTCCAGTACTAAAATCAACCAACCAATCAATCAATCAATCACTTAGCTGGTAGCTTTAAAACCAACCAACCAACCTAAAACACGCTCTCTCGCTGGATAAACCCCCTCAACGAACGACTATCCCCCTGATTCCCTTGGGTTCGACCCCTACTTACCAAATACTACCCAGTAGTATCGTTGCGAGTAGCGGACTATTATAAATTTATTTGTACATTTGCTCTGACGACAAGCATCTGTCAGGTGGCGTCTTAAGTGTGGAGTCAATAATCCTAGCTTGCTTTTTGTTGAAAATCGTATATTTGTATGCTAGTGATTTCTTGGGTGAGCGTGCCTTGAATTTATGTGAAATTTTAAGTGGCAATTATTCTTGATGAGGAGTGAAAATTCTAAGTGTGGAGTTGGGGATTCGATTAGAAGGAACAAAATTTTGAAGCAGGGAATTGGACTCCCGAGCACCCAGTCGGCCGACTGGGGAGAGTTTCAGGAGCACCCTCATTTTCCCTTTCCACAGTCGGTCGACTCGCCCCCCAATCGACCGACTGGCAAATACTTAACCAAAAACACATTTCTCCTTCATTTTCTCATTTCATTCGAAACCCTAAACCCCCATTTCAATCCTCCGATCACCGACCTCCATCAAACCTCATCCGGCTTTTGCTCAGCCTCGCCATGACCTCGCCACACGTCCGTAAGCCTCACCACCAACAGCCAAGCCCTCAGCCGTCGCCGCCGCCCAAACCTCGATTTTCGATCAGAAATCTCATCCACCGTCCGATCTCCTCCGTCCCTTGGCCAAACCACCCGTTCGACCGCTCAAACTACTCCCCATCATCCCGCCAACAAACCCCAAGTGTCAATTTTAGTTCCCAAAGCCTCCCGGAGAAACCCCCAATTTGCCCTAAAATCGACCGGATTTTGTCTCCCAGTCGACCGACTGAGGAAAAATCTCAGTGCTGCTCAGCGCAATTCTCAGTTTCTGTCCCCGATTCAAGCATGCCTCGTGCTAGTTCTTCGTCCCAGTCCAAATCAAAAGGCAAGGAGGTTGCTTTGCGGGATGATCCTATTATTGAGCATCACGAGTCCGAAGAGGAGGATGATAGACCTCTCGTGTCCCGGAAGCGGAAAGTGCTGAGGCACTCATTAGCAGACCGTAGCTCAGATGAGGAGTTGGATACTCGTGCCGGTTCCCCCGCACCTCCCCCAAAAAAGAAAAAGGCGATGAAGAAGAGGAGAGCGCCCGTGCCTCCTGCCCCTAGAGCTCCATCACCTCTTGTGACCAGAGTTCCCTCGCCGCCCACTGCAGCACCGTCGTCCACTACCAATTTCCCGGTAGTAGCGGACGAGGGACCATTAGAGGGCCCCTTGCCATACCCGACTCAGTACCCCTTCTCGGTGCCTCTCCAGTTCAGAGATGAGACGCACCGGACCCGTCACGCTACTGTCATTAAGAAGAGGAAGACGGTCATTCCTACCCTCTACCTTGACATGGGACTGCTCCGGAGCATTGATAGCGCAGTCACTGATGAGGTACATTCGCGCCTCACTGCTAGTGGTTTAAATTTCCTATTTTTGGATGATCTGGGTTCCTACCAGAGAGTGGTAGAGGAGTTTATGTGCTCTTTTGTATGGCACTTGGAGAAGGAGGGGGAGGTGATAACTTATTTCTGGAAATTTGTGCTTGGGGGACGAAATTTTAAAATCAGAGAGAGTGTGATCAGGGAGTGGCTAGGATTCCCGCATCATGATGCGTCGCCCCGGAAATTCACTGAGCACCATTAGAGCCAGTTTTGGAAGAGGATTTCTGAGCGGAATGAGTGGTTTATATCGTCCTATAATTCTTCGGCCATTACTGATCCAGTTTGGAAGATTATACACCACGTCATTGCCATTGGGATTAACACTAGGAGGGCGAAGGCCAGATCGTTTACCCTCCCGGACATAGAGCTGATGCTAGCTAAGGATCATGGGGAGGCCATTGATTGGCTAGCCATACTTGCCAGCCGGTTTGAGACTATTGTGAAGAAGGGCACGAGGAACCGGGGTTTGGGAGGAGGTTCCTTGATCACTATGATAGCTTTAAGGTGTAACTTCACCTTTTGCTACGAGGGTTGTCCCGCACCATCCAAGAGCGTGCTTGACATGGATACCATGAAGCACATGCACATCATTAAGAGAGTTGGTAAGACTTGGGAGAAGGACACGAAGCCTCATCAGGAAGAGCTTGTGACCGGTGCCGCTACGAAGAGGAGGATGTTCAAGCAGCAGAACCACCTCTACTGTCTAGCCAACCTCACCCCATCTCCTCCTTCATAACCTCCCCCACCCCCTCCGGCAAACATGCATGAGGCACCAGTTGATGAGGAGCTCCCCCCAGTGGAGCCTGCCGTTGAGATTCCTCCTCCCTTTGCTGGGGATTGGGTCGAATGGCGAGAGCGAGTCTCCTCTGACATCGCCAATTTGAGGAGCGGGCTAGCTAGTCTTGATGCATTTACTAGAGCTGAGGCACTGAGAGCTCGCCAGGAGTGGGATTGGCTCCGGTCTACAGTCCTATCCATTGCCGGAGATCCCAGCACCCCCATCGTTCCTCCACTAGCTCCAGAGTTCTCTGCTCCCCGTGGCGCCTCCCCATTGCCTTCCACGCCAGCTTCCAGAGTTGGGGAGGCAGGATCACGCCTCACTGGAGGCACCACGGAGCCAGTCATCTCTTCTCGGGAGGATACCCCGCTACTCACTAGTCTCACGGCACCGATTGAGGAGGAGGTTGGAGATTCGACTAGGCAGATCAGTCCGGGAGGCGATGAGGCTACATCATGAGTCCATGTTTCATTTTGTTTTACACATTTGTATCTTTTATTTGACTTGTTGCATTGGATGATAGTTCTTGGATGTTAAGTCACCTTTTGGCGCAATTTTGGATGATGTATGCCATTTTGATGCTTATACTCTTGACTTGCCTTTGGTTGTATGATTGTTTTTCCTATGATATTGAAGGTGTCTACCATTTATGTTGTTCTCTCTACAGGATATACATTTACATATTCTTATCATGTCCAAAAACACCTACTTTATCTACAATTGCAACCAAAAGGATATTTCTCACTCCCAAGAGTTATATCACCGGGTCTACAAATGAGGGGAGTTCCCATGCGCCTTTGCCTTTATTTTTATCATTCTATGCGCTTAGGGACTAAGCTTTAATTAAGTGTGGAGTGGTTTGATACGCATAGTTCACATGTTTTCATGCCATGCATATCATTTTTAGATGGACACTTGCATCTTTTGCACCTTATCTCTACATGAGAGTGTTTTTAACCATATAGGTTTGTGACTATCGATTCTTAATTCCTATAAATTACATCTAGCCTATTTGCCACATTTATTGGATCTTGAACTTAGAACCGACCTAGTCCATTGAATGTGTATTCTTAAAAGCCAATATCATTGCTATCTTTCGTCTATCCAATTCTCTAAGTATTTTCGATGAAATACCGTGGATCAAGTTATAGCAAGCACCTTTTAAAATCTTCGTGAAAAACTTAGACCATTTGAATGCTCCTTGGTGACTTGAGTTCTCTAGCATGGTGCCTTGTTCATGTTCGATTCCCGCACATCCCATACACTTTTTGAATATATTGTCAAGTTTTCAGTATGGAGTCAAAAACAAAAGAGGGCAAAAAATAGGCCCCATTCAAAAAAAAATGTTTGCGGTCAAAGAGGCCAAAGCCCCGACTAAAAACTTTCTCAATGATCACGAGAAGTTTTGCTCCCAAATACACAAATGCCGGGGTTAGGGAGGTAAGTCCTGATGTTCCCATGATTGGCATGTCTGTGGCAAAACGGCTTTAGACAGTTCAAGCTGCAGTTCAAACACATAACTGGAAGAGAAGTACGGCGTACAGAAGACGCATTACCCGGATTCTGTTGCATGATCTAGATTCGGTTTCTTCTGAAGATTCTGAAAATCTTTTCGGTTGGAGTCGGTCAGTGAAGAAACAAATATTCGAGATGTCATTCGAATATTTCCTTACCAGAATTAAAGACCGACTGGCGAATTTTTCGAAGAAGATATCTCATGAAGATGTCAACGAGATTTGTTTTTGACTGGAGTCCCGAAGATGTCGACGAGATTAATTGATTAGAGCCAATCGATAAATCATCACCAAAGATCAGATAGGCGATCAAATCTATGCAGATTGGCTGAGAGAGTATCGGATGACTTGGGGTGGAAGTCATCTTTGAAGATTGGATGACGATTGAATATTCTGCAAATATTATCTCCGAAATATTTGACAGGATGTTCAGATCGGATCTGGGCTTCACCAACGCCTATAAAGAGAAGGCTAGGGCATCCAGATTAATTGTCGCTTCCTGAGAGAAAAGATAAACACGAGAGTTCGTGAGATTGGGGGAGAAGTGACGGTTGGCCATTCCACATCGGAATATCAGCGCCAAAGCAACAGTCTGATCGGTGTGGTGTTCAGGCTGTGCTTGAGGAACAACGTAGTACACACACACACACATCTATCAAGCTACGCCTTGGAGAGAAGGTGACTGGACTTCCAAGAGGTCCAAGACTAGGCCGAGAGAGAAGTCTCGTCCTACCCGTAGGGGATCGAGGGGAGCCGCGGTGAACCGAGATCGCAAATCCGAGAGATGGAGAATCAGAGGCTAGGCGATTACAAACAAGGTGTTGTGTAAGAGTAAGACCACTTGTAGCTCTATTCCCGTAATACGATTTGTGTCCCTTTTAGGGTGTGGGAAACCCCCCAGAGTAGGCGAGGCCAAACTGGGTAACATATCGTGTGTGCTCCCGTTCTCCTTTATTTTCTGGTACTGCTTGATAAACTGTTTAAACAACTGTTGGAACACTACCTGGTAGAGTTCGGTACTAGTCAACCGTGTGTGTCTCAGATATCTTCTCTGATTGTTGTATCATCATAAAAGGAGTTCAAGGTCTGTCTCAACTATACCTTGAACACTAGCTTGAACATGGGATAGAATTTCAAATGGTATCAGAGCAAACACTCGACACACTGAGTGGGATCCTGGAACTGTTCAAGATCACTACACAGCAAGGACAGCTACCCTCGAGCACGGTTCATGATTGGAAGATAGGCATGGAAACTTACAGAAGTAAAGATGCTTGCATGGTTGCGTTCAGCTCTTCAAGTCACGTGGAGAAAGATCGCTGGTACTTCGATAGCGGATGTTCTGCTTATATGATAGGAGACTCCAGATTTCTTACGTAGATTTGACCTGTTATTAAGAAGCAGTTCGTCACCTTCGGAGACGGAGGAAAGGGACAGGTGATCGGCTGTGGGACATTGAAGGTTCCGGATCTACCTGTCCTCAAAGACACTCTCCTAGTTGAAGGACTGAAAGTGAACCTGATCAGCATAAGTCAACTATGCGACGGAGGATATCATGTCAAATTCACTCACAACTCGTGCCAAGTCCTCGAGAAAGATGGAGGAATATTGATGAAAGGAAGCAGAGCAGCCAACAATTGTTATCTTATCGGCTCTGCTGGAACAGGTTCTGGTACAGGTGCTGGAACAGCCTGCTTGTCTAGTCAAGCAGATGAGATGTCCCTTTGGCACAGACGGTTGGGGCATCTGAATCTCAAGACATTGAAGAAACTCTGCTCATCTGGACTCATCAGAGGAATGCCAAATGTCAAAGGAAGTCAGGATGTGATGTGTGGAGAATGTCAGATCGGGAAACAGACCAAGGCATCACACCCCAAGATCTCTCAAATCAGCACCAACCGACCTCTGGAACTGATCCATATGCACTTGATGGGACCAATGCAAACTGAGAGCTATGGTGGAAAGAAGTATGTTCTAGTCTGTGTTGACGACTTCACCAGATTCACCTGGACAAGGTTTCTTCGTGACAAGACTGAAGCTGCCCAACAATTCATAGAACTTGCTACCCTGATCCAACGAGAAAGGGAAGACCAAGGTGAAAAACTGGTGTCCATCAGGAGTGATAATGGCACAGAATTCAAGAATGTTACTATGGGTACCTACTGTACGAAACACGGGATTGCTCATCAGTTCGCATCAGCAATCACCCCTCAGCAGAATGGAGTGGTGGAACGGAAGAATCGTACCATTCAAGAGATGGCCCGGGTGATGATTGACGGAGCCCACTGCACTGTCGTTAAGGTGCAATGTTCTCTGTACAAATAAATTTATATTTTCCGCTACTCGTGACTACACTACTGGGTAGTAAGTGATAAGTAGGGGTCGAACCCAAGGGAATTAGAGGGATAGTCGTTCTTTGGGGGATTTGTACAGCGAGGGAGCATGTTTTAAGTTGATTGGGATTTTAGCGCGATTAACTAAACTACTGTTTTTGGTTTTTTTGGTTTTGAGTGCGGAAAAGTAAATACAGAAAATAAATAATGAAATTAAAATACTGAAAGTAAAAGAGTTAAGGGAAGAAGACTTACAGTGGGTGATGCGTGATTGCGATTCCTCCGGTAGATGAGTGGTTGATGGTTGTAGTTGATCGAGCAGTTTATAAAAGTAAGTACAGGGGGGTTTTTGTAATTCAAGGGAAAGTATTCGGTTTTAGGTACCTTGTATTATAACATGTTTATTAATAACCGCTAGTAACCTTTCTAAGTATTCAAAGATGAATCGAGGCCCTTTCGTAGCGCAAGACTTGCAACATCGTTTAAAGCAATACTTGTTCTACTTCAGACTAATTCCTCCTTTCGAAGTATCTTAGCCTTTTGTGCATCCATTTGAATTCTTTGGTCCAGTTTCAAAATGGTTTTTTAAGATAAGTCGAACTCCTCGATAAGTTTTGCTTGTTACAGCTTCCACTTACCGAGTATGATCACGAATTCCCACAGAAGAGCTTGCCCATTTGGTCCCTTTGGTCCAGTTACAAATGGTTCACTCAACCTTGGAAACTCTGACTATAAATGGCACATAGAACAAGTTTTGAATACAGAGAAATGAAACTAAAAGAAATTAAAACATTATATAATACAAGAAAGTACCTTCGACCGAATGAGGAGTTTAGCTACGACTGTCCATGGAAAAGGACATCATAACTAAATACTCAGGGGTTTTTGAAAACAGTAAGAGGGAAAGGGGTGGAATACTCAAGGACCAACATCATTATTCTCTACAGTATTATAATACTCAAGAACCGACAGGAGTATTATAATTTCAAAGCGTATAATACTCAAGAACAAACAGGAGTATTATTTCCAAAAACCAAACTTGCAAAGTAACAAAATGTAGAGAGATAAGTGTTTATTGATTTTGGAATGATTTTTTACAAAGGATTTGGCTTGTATTTATAGCCAAACTTGAGAGAAATGGAGGGAGGAGATGGGTGGCATGTGTTTTTTATCCAAGGGAAGAGGAAGGAGGAGCAAGGAGGAGCAAGGAGGAGATGACACATGGGGGGAGCCAAAAGCCGCCGGTTGGGGGAGGAGAAGCCACCGGTTGGCCGGTCATCCAAGGAGGAGAAGGGTCGCTTTGGCCACCTCCAAGCAAGGTGGCCGGTCACCTTGGTCCATATGTGCATTTTGACAGTTTTGTGCAGTCTTTTCACAAAACTATCAATCCAATTTCGCTCCGTCTGACTTTGATTGTTCCTCGGTTGAATTCAATTTGAGTAATTCCTACGTCAGGATCTTGATATTTCTTCGTTCAGCGTCTGATCTTGACCTTGGATTGACTCTTATCATCTTTTCAGTGTAAAATCCTCTCCTTAGCGTGTTTTCTCTCTAAGCGCCAAAATACCCTGTAGAAATAAATCAAGACTAACAAGCAGAAGTTAAATAGACCAACAGTCTAATTTGGTGGGTTTTACTGTGTTTTTGATTCGTATAATTTTGGTCCATCAGATCACCCCACACTTTTAGTTGTTCGTCCCGAACAATGCTATTAAAGGGCGGCACTCTAAGTTTGGTTTTAAAATATGATAATTAGACTGTGGGACTCGATTTATCCTAATTCATGCATTACTTACTTATTACCAAATTGAACTGTGTAAATAAATAGAAGAAACTTGATACGTGTACCTTCGTGCTGAGATGCAAATTATATTGGATGTCTCGGGAGATAGCCCTTTTTAGGCTCCTGGACTGCAACTTCGGGATTGTCTCTCACTATATGATTTCCTTGTAGCTTTCTCTAGCACGTGATTCGGTTCGGGTTTCACTGGTTTGAGTACTTTGATTTTCTTTTGGCGAGGGACTGCTTTTTGTAGTGAATCGGCCTTTGGCCTTTGATTTGATTCTTTGAATACTTCACTTTTTGTTCGGTTAAAACCTTCACAATTTTGGGCCTTTGGCCTCTTGATTTGCTTCTTCGAGCTTTTTGCGTCTTTGTGACTTGCTAGTCCATTTTCTCAAGCCTTTTTGGGAGGTCCAATCATCGCCCGCAAGCCTATGGAAATACCTCCCCGCTCCTCTCATCTTTGCCATTTCGTGCGAGTCAAAATGAGGGTCGCTCATTTATTTTCCCGGCTACTTTGACTAGAGAGAGGACGGTCTGATTCCCGTCCTCGCCTTTTTCTTTTTGCATAAACACTGCATGGCGGAGATGACTTCAATCTTCACTGAAACCCGAAGTGCAGCCTCCACTGACTTCGAAAACCATATAGTTTGATTTGATCCTTTGATTGCTTGCCAAGCCTCTCTAGGGCATTTCTATCAACTCCACATCCCTAGTTTATCTCAGCACAAAGAGACAAATGAGAAGTTACGTTCTAAGTTTTTAGACAGTTGAATTTTCACAAGGTAAATACATGAATTTCGTTCTATCTTTTTCACATTCTTAAGTTCATACTTTCAAAAAGATACATTAAAAAAGAAAAAGTTTTTTATTTATGTACACATGCGGTTCTCACCCCACACTTTTGAACGAAGTCGTGCCTTTCAGCACTACTTAGTTCAAAAGCCATGCAAGCAGATGTTATACGAAAAGGAAATGACTTAAGGAAAGGTAAGATCAGAACTCCCTTATTGTGTCGAATGGCATGAGGCTGGATAATCGAGGGAGTTCGGCTGGGGCCTTGAACTCTCAGCGCAGGCCCGGTAGTTCACGGAAGCTACCTGGCTGATCCGATCGTGCTCCAAAAAACCAATTCCTAAATAGTCAAATCATTCTATGCACCAAGTAGGTGAGAGCGACTTATTGATGAAAACTAAAAGACAGAAATTTAAAGTGCGGAAAGTAAGATTCAACACGCTGCCCTTAGACTGTTGCCACTGCAAAATCACTTGCATCACACACTAATTCCAAAGGCAGCTCCCATTTGGGGGCTGCACTATAGGCACAAAAGTAAGAGCATATCAGTGTCTTACGTATACAAAGCCTTAAAACATGATTCGTCGAAGTTAAACTTAGCATCCTAGCATAGTAGATCAATAAAGGGTTTGGCTATCTTTGAAAAGTCCTTAAGAAGCGCCTGTAGAATCCTGAGTGCCATAGAAAACCTATGATTCCTTTCTCAACTTTTGGCCACGGGCAATTTATCAATCACCTCCATCTTTCTGCGATCGACCTCAATGCCTCTGTTGGAGACGAGATGTCCTAGAACTATACCTTCCTGCACCATGTAGTGACATTTCTTTAGTTCTAAACCAGGTTAGTGTCCACACAACGACGCAGAATGTTAGTAAGGTTAATTAGGCATGAATCAAATGAAGCGCCATACATCGAAAAATCATTCGTAAATACTTCAATGGTGTTTTCTATAAAATAAAAAAAATATGGCCATCACACAGCGGTGAAATGTGGCAGGTGCATTGCAATGACCGAAAGGCATACGTATATAAGCAAATGTGCCGAACGGACAAGTAAATGTAGTCTTCTCCTGATCTTGAGGGTGTATATGGATCTGGAAAAATCTACTATAACCATCAAGATAGCAGAAAAACTTATGCTTAGTAAGACGTTCTAACATCTGATCAATACAAGGTAAAGGAAGGTGGTCATTACTAGTTTCCATATTCAACTTCCTATGGTTTATGCACATGCGCCAACCAGTCACAAAACGAGTGAGAATCAAATCATTATTTTCATTGCGCACAATAGTCAAAACCTCCCTTCTTACGGACAACATGACAGGACTTACCCACTAAATATCAGCAATAGAGTAACTAATACTAGCATCCAATAATTTCAGAATTTCTTTCTTCACCACATCATTCACCTTAGGATTCAAGGGTCTCAAGGGTTCCCTATTGGGTCTTGTATCACCCTCTAGATGAATTCTATGCATGCATATATCTGGGCTAATCAATTATCCTACGGCTGGCCTGTACTATCTCAGGATATCTAGCAATCTCTGGGTCTCTATATCTGCAATGACCCGACTGGAGGACCCGATCCGATTTGTTATAAGCCTAGCTTGTCCGAGCTGTCAGGGCACCGCCCTCCCCTAGGTCACCACAACCTAGAGTCTATCACAAAAACCATGGTAGATTGGAGACATGATAGCTAGTAGGCTACCTTATCAAGCTAGCATAAGCACTACTCTCACTCGATGTGGGATAATAGTCAATTCCAAATTTGGGGCGTTACATACACCTCCACTTACAGAATCCTAATGCCCTCGTTAGGAGTAAGCAGGACAAAGACACACAGGATCATCCCTCCATTCGGTGACCGTGGTCACCTACTACGGAGGTTCGGCTCTGATACCAATTGTAACGACCCGACCGGAGGACCCAATCCGAATCGTTATAAGCATATCTTGTCCTAGCTATCAGGCCAGTGCTTCCCCAAGATCAGCACAACCTAGAGTCTACCACAAAAACCATGGTAGATTGGTGACATGATAGCTAGTAGGCTAGCTTATCAAGCTAGCATAAGCACTACTCCCACTCGGTGTGGGATAATAGTCAATTCAGAATTCGGCGCGTTACATGCACCTCCACTTATAGAATTGTAACATCCTCGTTAGGAGCAAGCAGGACAGAGACACACAGGATCGTCCCTCCATTCGGAGACCGCGGTCACCTACCATCTATAACGACCCGACCGAAGGACCCAATCCGAATCGTTATAAGCCTAGCTTGTCCTAGTTGTCAGGCCACCGCCCCCTAGGTTACCACAACCTAGCGTCTATCACAAAAACATGGTACATTGGTGACATGATAGCTAGTAGGCTAGCTTATCAAGCTAGCATAAGCACTACTCCCACTCGTAGTGGGATAATAGTCAATTCAGAATTTAGGGCGTTACAACATCAGTCAAGGATGCATTCACAACCACCGTGTAAGTCGAATTGGGACCAAGAATTTCATACCCAGGACTTGCAGTAGAGGTTTCGGCTATAGATTGCAAGGTTCCTTACCTCAACCGGTAGCTTTCTCACCGTCAGCTGCTTCCTCCGTGCTCACTCCGCATAGCTCCATTGGTATCGGGCAGCCTGTTATAACTTTGAAAGATCCAACAGAAGTCAGCGCAATAGGTTTATCGACATCACTGGAATGAAGCACATCACATTCAGTAAGCAAACTTGGGCTCGTACACAGGTCAGGTAAGTAAAAGACAACTCGTTCACTACCAACTCGCGGAGCAATAGAACCTCTATCCATGTCAATGACTACATTAGCAATGTAAAGAAATGGCCTACCAAGAATAAATGGGATATCTATGTCCTCCGCAACCTTTAGCACTATAAAATCAGCCGGGATATATATGTTCTTCACCTTGACGGGAACATCATTTGGAATCCCTCTCGGGAGTGTAGAAGAATGATCCACGAGGAGAATGGTGACAGGAGTTGGAAAAAGATCACCCAAATTCAGTTTAGCATACAAGGAATACGGTATGATAGACACACTAGCATCCAGATCCCAAAAAGCACGATGAATAGTAATACCACCAATATCACAAGTGATAGCAAAACTTCTGAGTCTTTTAGTTTTGGTGGCATGGGCTATTGCATGGCTGCGCTGCACTCTTCACGTAGGGCCACTGTCTCAAATTCTGCAATTTTCCTCTTGCCATTAAGAATGTCCTTTACGAAATTGGCATAAGTAGCAATCTAGGTGATGGCTTCGGTGAGTGGTAAGGTGATGTAGAGAGTGCGAATCTTCTTCATGAACTATTTGAAGGCTTTGTCTCTCTTCGTCGCAACTAGCCACTGAGGGAAAGGAACGGGAGGCTTATAAGGAGCTGGTGCCACCGTTTGTGTATAATTATCATCTTGGATCCCAGCTTCCTTCAGTATTTCCTCTTTAGGTGGTGCAGAATCAACTGGTTTCGCAGCTCAAGTTAGAGTTCTTTGGGCTTGTGGCATTTCAAACTATTTTCTACCTCGAAGTCTGATGGCGTTCTCTAATTCTCGTGGGTGTGGATCCGGCTTTGATGGGAGTCTCCCTAGCTCCCTATTTGCTGAGTTTGCTTGCTGACCCACCTGATTTTCTAGCATTATGTTAATGATTGCTAGCCGTTCCACCATCTTTCTTAGATCTCTCACCTCAGCAATAGTTTCTTGAGATGTCTTTCATTGTTTTGCTATAAAGCTAACTAGAATGGCTTCCATACTCGATGTTGTTATAGAGCTCTTGTCTTACTATGGCTGTGGTCAATTATTCAAGCTCCCCGACCCCACTTCTGCTATTGCTGTGGCTGGTTGTTGTCCCGATTCCTCGGTTGGTAGGGAGCATTGTTCTGCTGTTGCCTGTATGAGAAGCCTGGAGGTGCTGATTTTGTGACTTGTAAGAGAGATTGGGATGATTCCTGGTCGGGTTATCCCACCGGTTTGCAGTTGGTCCTTAAGTGAAATCATTTCCTTAATTATTTTGCCCTATTTCAATAACATCCTTTTGATTTCCGCTATTACTTTCTTGTCCCATTACCGGATATCCTTCTACAAAATGAGAAGAAGAATCACATATCTGACAGTAGACACATTAGCAACAACGGATTATTTCATAGAGGAACCAGTTTTAAGTGTTTTGATCTCAACTGCAAGCATCTTCGCCCTAGTGGTTAGTTTAGCTATATCATTAGTACCATCAACAAGATAGAGATCATGTATACCTTTCCTATCTTTAGGATTACCTTGATCGTAGTCTCGGGCTGCTTTCTCTATGATGTCGTACGTCTCCATTAAGTGAAACTCCATTAAGTCCTCCGCTAGCTGCTTGATTTAGCAAAGTGTGCATCCCTTGGTCGATTCCATGCTAGAAAGTGTCTATGATCTGCCACAACTCCAGATTGTGTTGGGGGCACAATCTCATCATCTCCTTGTACCTCTCTCAAGCCTCGTAGAGAGTCTCACCATCTGTAGATCAAAATGATATGATTTTTTCCTGAAGTGAGTTGTCTTTGACGAAGGGAAATATTGTTGCAGGATGGCCTTATCGAGTTTATCCAAGTGGTGAAGGTGGCTTATGCGTCACTGTGTAGCCATCTACGAGCCTTATTAGAGAGTGAGAACGGGAATAGCATGAGGTAGTAGGATTCTTGAGGGATACCATTGATTTTAACCGTGTTGCACATTTGCACAAATTATTTAAGGTGCTGGTGAGGATCTTCATTCATCTTTCCCATGAACTGGTTAGTCTGCACCATTTGCATGAGGCCAGTCTTAATCTCCAAGTTGTTGTTAGCTACCCTGGGTGCTACAATGGCGGATTGAAATCCTGAGATGCATGAGGCCGTATAGTCTTCGAGAGTCGTGCGCGATGGTTGTTGTGCTGGATGTTGATGGTCATTCTGGCTGACGAACTATTCTTTTTCACCTCTAAATAGTATCAATGAAGAGAGGATCGAATGTAGTCAAAACAATTTATATTAACCGGTAAAGTATCGGGTCAAACCAAGAGGAGCAAGCCAAGCACATGCACTATGTAAGATTGTGTTTCCGTTCGGCTATTCTAAAGAAAAATTGTATAAAGGTTTGTATATTCTAAAACCTATGTGGCGAGTAATTAGAGATAAAAGATGGATAAGAGGTGCTTCAAGGGGTTACTCCCCTCCTTGGCAATTTCTCAATGATCACATGCATGATATTCAAACATTTCATTGTAGTCAAATAGTATTGAACCTAGTTCACTTTAATCCCGTAGAAATGATCATATTCACTACATCCAAACTATCCCTAAGGTACCTCGATTCTTAGGTCTAGTTTTAAGGTTCAACATGTTACTTAGGCATTTCATCAAACACTTAGCAACATGTCATAAATGAAGAGCATAGGGAACATGAATTTGACAGCATTAGATGGGATAAATTGATGATTCGCTTAATGACTAACTCCAATGAATTAAACATTCAATCCTTAGTCAAGCATCCATATCCTAAGGTTCACTTACATGATTTAAGATATAGATCATTTTCTCCATCCTAGAACTATCCCCAAGGGTTTCCAATTCCTAGGTTCAAGTTCTAGTCCAAGTTGTCACTTAGGCATTTTATCAAACACCTAGAGTGTATAACATTCATAACACAAGAAAAAATGAAATCAACAATCATCCATATGAATATCAATGTATATATGTGATCAAAGAGTACCAAGGAGAGTCATAAGACCCTCAAAACACAAGATCACTACTCACACATCATGTAAGACAAAATGGTGTGAGTAGGGTTTATAGCACAACAAGTATAATGGAAATGATGTAGAAGAAGGAGAATGGTTAATCCTTGAACTCCCTTTTGATCTTCTCTTCTTCTCCTTAGTTGGATCCTTTGATGATTGATGACCTTGGTTGAGCCTCTTTTCCAATCTTCTTTTCCCCAAAAACCTCCACTTTTAGGTAAAAAACCCCTCTTTCTATTTATAGCCTCGGGTGGGGTTTCCGGTACTGTAGCATATCTCAGCAGACCGGCTGGCACTTCCCATGCCTTTTTGGTAGTCTTCCCAACCGAATTTGGTCTTGATGTAAACTAGAAAGTTGTAGACCTTTGAGTTAGCTTTCCAACAAGCTTTGAATCGACCAATTCGAACACCGTATGCGCCCTGGGCACCCAAAACAAGTTGCACAGGTCAATCTGCTCGTTGGGAATTTTTGAAGCAGCAGAGTTCAGCTGGCCTGCTGGATACTCAGCCGGTCGGCTCAAAGTGGTCGAATGTCATCAAGTTCTGCTCCTATGATCAGCCGGTCGGCTGGCTGATTTCACCCAACCGGCTGGCACTTCCCAGGCCTTTTTGGTGGTCTTCCCGTCCGAATTTGGCCTTGGCGTCAACTAGAAAGTTGTAGCCTATTGAGTTATCTTTCCAACAAGCTTTGAATCAGCCAATTCGGACACCATATGCGTCCTGTACGTCCAAAACAAGCCGCAAAGGTCAATTTGCCCTATTTTGCTCTAAATCTTCGGTTTTTCCCCGAGTTTTCGTATTTTTGCTTTGACCTTGGGGAAAACTTGTTTTCAACCTGAAATGTAGAGATAGAGGTCAAATGACATCAAATTAATGTCAAAAACGACCCCAAACTATAGTGAAGAATGGCCATAAATCAGTCGAAAACTCAACTGATCACTGGCCTAGCCCGGGTATCAAAGCTTTGATGTTCCCTTATGTGGCATGTATTTGGCAAAACATAGCTTAGACAGTTCGAGCAGGTGTTCAGGGGGAGTTCGAACATATCCTAGTACTCATACACAGCGTGGATCAGACGCAAGGATATTTCCCGGAAGGATATTGGACAACGAAGATTTCGTCAAGTTGAAGTCGGCCAGCGACTTAATCGAGCACGAGATATTCGAATGAATATCTACATTGAAGGCGGCAAAACGCACTTAGGCAAGAAGATGACTTCGTATATTCTTCCAACCGATTCAAAAGATATACATCAAATATCTAGAAATATTTCCTAAATATTTGATGGGATTAGCTTGTGCGAATTAGGGTTTCGTCCAAGCATATAAATACAATGCTAGGGCGCCCTTATTCATCATCGCTTTCAAAGATCAAATACACACGAGCATACCCTGCTGATTGGAGAAGAAGAAAGCGACCCTCGGTTGTGTTTTCTCATTGGAAATACATCGGTGCAAGTGCAGTCTGCTCAAGTGCAACACAAACTGCCTGAAGCGTATCAACTGCCACACACAACAAAGGTGAACAAGCTTTCGAGAGAAAGCATCCGAGCTTCTGGAGAAGGTCAAGAACGTTCGGACTGTAGGTTCTGAACGAAGGGGATCGAGGGGAATTGCGGTGAACCTCGGTTGCAAATCTGAGAGACGGAGTATTGAGGTTAGGCAATTACAAGGTGTAAGTATAAGTCCCTGTGTAAACCCTATACTAGTAATAAAGATTTGCTGTCCCTTTTTCGGGTGTGGGAAACCCCCAGAGTAGGCGGAGCCGAACTGGGTTATCAGTCTGTGAGTTCTACGGCTTTTGTCTCCTTGCTGAACTGTTGTGATACGAGTTCAAGATCTGTCGCAACTGAACCTTGAAACTGTCAGCTGAACTGTTGTGCAAAGAGTTCAAGGTCTGTTGCAACAGTACCCTGGACACAAGCTTGAACAGGGGATATAATTTCAATTGGTATCAGAGCTAACACTCGACACACTGAGTGGGATCCTGAACTGTTCAAGATGACTCTGAAGGAAGGACAAAGCATCACCAGACCCCCGCTACTCGAAGGATCGAACTATGCCACCTGGAAGCCCGTGATGAGATCTTTTCTGAAATCTCTAGATGAAAAGGCATGGAATGCTGTTCTGAAAGGGTGGACGGAACCCATGATGAACAATCTCACTGGAGAACCGATCGCAAAACCAGAAGCTCTGTGGACAGAAGAGGAGGACAAAGCTTCTATGGGAAACTCAAAGGCTATGAACGCAATTTTCTCGGCCGTAGATGAAAACGTCATGAAGCTAATCATCAACTGTGAAGTGGCCAAGGAAGCATGGGATAT
Source organism: Rhodiola kirilowii (assembly GCA_033675215.1). Taxonomy (NCBI): domain Eukaryota; kingdom Viridiplantae; phylum Streptophyta; class Magnoliopsida; order Saxifragales; family Crassulaceae; genus Rhodiola; species Rhodiola kirilowii. The sequence goes on from CM066193.1 coordinate 37,664,674, forward strand.
CCTCCAAACAGCCTTTGAAGGTACAGACAAAGTTTGCAACTCTCGCATGCAGGCTGTCACAACCAAGTTCGAAGAGATGAAGATGAAGGAGAATGAAACCATCACTGAGTACAACACCAGAGTTCTGGAACTGTCCAACGAGGCGTCTGCTCTCGGAAAACCCATTGATGAAGAAAGATTGGTCAGTAAAGTCCTGAGATCACTCCCTCCGAGGTTTGCCATGAAGGTCACAGCCATAGAGGAAATGCACGACATTGCCAAACTGAAACTGGACGAGCGATGGGTTCTCTCAAAACCTATGAGATCAATCATGATTTTTAACCTGGGGAAGTGAAAGGAATCGCCCTCAAGGCAGACATGTCTGAAGACAAACAGGATGGTGGCTGCTCTACTAAACAACTGGCCATGATGGCTCAGAATTTTGGCAGAATGGTGCGGAAAATCAACAGACGTGGACCAGAACAGGGTCAGCCTTCATCAAATAGCTTCCGAAAATGGAAACCTGACAGGTCAAGATCTAGAGACATGAGACAAGACTCTTCTGACAAAGGAAAGGAAGAAATTCAGTGCCATGAATGCAAGGGGTTTGGACATATTGCCTCCCAATGTGCGAATACATTCATGAAGAAGAAGGCAATGGTCGCTAGCTTTAGCGACAGTGAGTCAGACGAAGAAAAAGGTGAGACCACTAATTTTGTGGCCTTTGTCACTACTCTGGGTGAGTGCAGCGACACCAGTGAAACAGTTCCATCGCAGTTGGAACTCCCAAGTGAAGACCTCTCAGACAGTGACAATGAAGAACTCACGCAGGATTCTCTGGCTCAGACATATAAAGATCTGTATGAGAAGTGGTTGCTTCTGATCAAGATCAACAAGAAGCTAAATGACAAAGTTGCCAGCATCACTATGGAAAAGGACAAGGTCTGGAAGGAGGTCGAGATACTGCTTACACTGAAGGTAGAACTGGAAGGTACAATTGTCTCTCTGAATTCTCAACTGGCTGAGATGAAACAGGAAATATTGGGTCTTCTTGCTCAGAGAACAGAACTCTTGGGGACTGTCTCCTCACTGAAAGTCGAAATAGAGAAGGACCGAGACACTCATCCTGCAGGCATGACGGGACTAAGGAAAACCATCATAGATCTGAAGCGTAAAGAGGTGTTCCAACTGAGGAGCGTAGAACAGCTGGAACTTCAGCTAGAATCTGAAAAGATGGATCACTCAGACACTAAGAAGGAGCTCAATCACTTCAAACAGTCGGTAAAGATGCTAAACTCTGGCACTAACGACTTAAATGATATTCTCAGATCTCAGAGGTTGGAATCTGGACATTGAGGCCTGGGGTTTACAAAAGAAGGTACCTCTAAAGGCAGCTCGTGTGTTAAAGGAAGATCAGTGTCTGAACACCTGCCTGAACAGATAGTGAGACAGCACCCCAGACAAAAAATAGACTTGTCCCAAGATCAGTCCAAAGGAAAGAACCGAGCTGATCACAAGGAGACGCATGGAACACTCGGTGGTGGAAAGACCCACAGATCACCCGTCCAAAACTGTGACTATTCACCGGTGACTCAAAGGATAGATCGGCGCACTTGCTGGTACTGCAACCAGCTGGGACACATCAAGATGAAGTGTCGCCTATTTCTTGCTGAACGACGTGCTTTCCAACAACGGACCACACCACGACAGAAACAAGTCTGGGTTCAAAAGGCAGACCAAACCATATGCATGGTGGCCTGCTACTCCTCAAGCTACACAGCGCAAGATAGTTGGCACTTCGACAGCGGATGTTCCGCCCACATGACAGGTAACTCTCAATATCTTACCCATATTAGACATGTTGAGCAGATGTGGTTTGTCACCTTCGGGGATGGTGGAAAGGGTTAGGTGATCGGCTGTGGGACATTGATGGTTCCGGATCTCCCTGCACTCAAGAACACCCTCCTTGTCGAAGGTCTGACAAGGAATCTTATCAGCATCAGTCAACTGTGCGACGATGGACACTATGTGTCATTCTCTAGCTACTCATGTCTTGTCCTAGGCAAGAATGGTGATACACTGATGAAAGGAAAAAGGTATGCCAACAACTTCTATACCATTGGGATGGGTCTGATGGATGACGGAGCCCACCGCACTATCGTTAAGGTGCGATGTTCTCTGTGCAAAAATAAATTTATATCTCCGATACTCGCGACTTAACTATTTTGGGTAGTCATTGGTAAGTACGGGTCGAACCCAAGGGAATTAGTGGATTAATTGTTCTTTCTAAAAGAGGGAATTAAATAAAACAGTTGGGGGTTTGGTTTTGGTTTTAGTTTCTGAAAAGTAAGGTGCTGGAAGGACAAGTTTTGACAGAAAATAAGCAGTTGATAAGGTACTGAAAGTAAAGGAACAGTTGATATTACAATTAAAGGAAAGTATTCGGTTTTAGGGGGCCTTGTATCATAGTCTGTTTATCATCGACCTCTAATGATCATACTATGTGTTCAAAAGTGTATCAAGGCCATTTCAAGCACTCGACTTGCCACACTGTCTAGCCCATTTCAAGGTCATAGAGCACTTGTTCTATTTAGACTAGCACCCCATTTCAAGGTATACTAGCCTATGTGCATCCATTTGATCAATCATTTCCGATCAATCCAAATGGTGTTTTAAAGAGGTCGAACTCCTCAGATAAGCTTTGCCATTTCAAGCATCCACTTACCCGAGTATGTTCACGAACCCCACGGAAGAGTTTTGCTCTGTCAAGCATCCACTCAACCTTGGAAGTTCTAACCTAATATGTGGCACATAGAACAAGTTTTGAGCACATAGAGGCACTAAGAGTAGGGCCTAAAACATTGTATGATACAAGCACACCCCTTCAACCGAATGAAGGGTTTAGCTACGAATATCCATGGAACAGGACATCATAGCTAAGTGCTTTAAAAAGTAAAGGTTTTTGAAAGACAGTAAAGTAAAGTTTTCGAAAGTAAAGACAGGAAAGTAAAGTTGTTGAATTGAAAAGACAGTAAAGTAAAGAAGAGAGTACTTACAAAAACCGTTAAGAGTGCTAACGATCAAGCTTCCATTCCAAAGTAAAGCGATTACATGATTGTGCTCTCAATCTAGAGAGATAAGTGACTTGTGGATTGTGTTTTGGAATGAGATTGTGGGATGTGTGGGATGATGATACAAGGAGGAGAGGTCTCTTTTTATAGGCATGGAGGAGCAAGGAGGAGGCAACACTTGGCAAGGGATGAGAGGAGGCTTCAAAAGCCGCTGGGGTGAGGTGGAGGGGAGGGGAGCCGCCCCCCCATGTGTCACTTCCATGGCCAAAGCCGCCGGCTAGGTGGAGGGGAGTGGGTGAGTGTGAGTTGAGATCTTTTTCCCAAAAGCCATCGGCTCCCTTTCAGCTCCGGTCTGACTCTGGTTGCTCTTCGGTTGGACTTGTTTTGAGTGATTCCATGTCAAGTTCATGAAAGTTGTACAGTCGGAATCTGGTTGTGTCCTGGAGTGACTTGTAATTCGTTTTCAGCTTTAAAACTCCTTTTAGCTCGTATCGTCTCTAGACTTCAAAATACCCTGTAGATAAATATCGGAACTAACAAGCAAAAGTTAAATAGACAAAGAGTCTAATTTGGTGGGTTTAACTGTCTTAATGAATCATATAAATATGGTCCATCAGATCACCCCACACTTTTAGTTGTTCGTCCCGAACAATGCTTTTTAAAGGGATGTACACACAATCCAAGTAAAAACTTAAAAATAGGAAAGTGAGAATATGGGACTAGATTTATCCTAATTCATGCATTACTTACTTATTACCAAACTAAACCGTGTAAATACTTAGAAGAAACTTGATACTTGTACCTTCGCGCCGAGATGCAAATTAATTCGGATGTTTCGGGAGATAGCCCTTTTCAGGTTCCTGGACTGCATTCTCGGGATCGACTCGCACTATATGGTTTCCTTGTAGCTTTCTCTAGCACGTGATTCGGTTCGGGTTTCACTGAGTTGAGCACTTTGATTTCTTTTTGGTGAGGGACAGCTTCTGAAGTGAATCGTCCTTTGGCCTTTGATGTTGAATTGGAGTTTCTTCACTTTTGTTTCGGTTAAAACCTTCACAATTTTTACCTTCGGCCTTTGATTAGGTTCTTCGAGCTTTTACTTCTTTGTGACTTGCTAGTCCATTTTCTCAACCTTTTGGGAGGTCCAATCATTGCCCGCGAGCATATGGAAATACCTCCCCGCTCTTTCTCATCCTCGCCGTTTCGCGCGGGTCAAGATGAGGGTCGCACATCTATTTTCCCGGCTACTAGGACTAGAGATAGGACGGTTTGATTCCCGTCCCGCCTCTTGCATAAACGCTGCACGGCGGAGATGACTTCAATCTTCACTGAAACCCGAAGTGCAGCCTCCACTGACTTCGAAAACCATATAGTTAGATTCGATCCTTCGAGTGCTTGCCAAGCCTCTCATGGGCATTTTCTATCAACTCCACATCCCCTGTATATCTCAGCACAAAGGGACAAATGAGAAGTTACATCCTAAGTTTTTAAACAGTTGAATTTTCACAAGGTAAATGCATGAATTTAGGTCTATCTTTTTCACATTCTCAAGTTCATATTTTCAAAAAGATAATATTTAGGGAAAAGGAAAAAGAAAAACATGTTAATTAACTATGTACACAGGCGGTCCTCACCCCACACTTTTGAACGAAGGCGTGCCTCACAGCACGGATTAGTTCAAAAGTCATGCGAGCAAATATTTACAGAGAAGGAAATGACATTAAGGAAAAGAGAAGAACTGAACTCCCTTTTACGGTGTCGTTTCATGTTGTGGAAAGATAATCGAGGGAGTTTGGCTGGGGCCTTGAACTCTCAGCGCGGTCCCGGTAATTTCTCGGAAGCTGCCTGGCTGATCTGATCTTGCTCCAAAAATCGATTCCTACATGTTAGACATTCCTTCTATACAAAAATGGGTGAGAGTGACTTGCGGTAAAAACTAAATGACAGAAAATAAAATTACTGAAAGTAAGATAGGTGTCGGGTTACCTCCCGACCAGTGCCTTTGTTTAACGTCGTTGGCTCGACGCATGGGGATCACAAGTTTGGATCCCATGGGTGGCTTAGGTCATAGTGTTGCGGAGTGCCTACTTTCATTTTTGTCTTGTCTTGCCCCGAGTTTTTGTGGGATGATGAGTTCGGGTCAGGACTTCCTTGTTTTTGTGGTTTTTCTTTCCAACTCTTCCGATTCTTTTGGTTCTTCCGAGAAGGTGAGGTTCTTTTGATCGTAGCTGCTGGTTCGGTTTCTTTTGGTAGGTCAGAAACTAGTGCGCTGAGATCAGTGGTATTTACAATGTCTGGCGGTACGGCTAGGTCATAGTCCAGCGGAGTTAAGTCCACCTCGCCGTGGTAATGTTTGACTCATTGCCCATTTATCATGAATCTACTTCCATTATCCGGGCTTTCCACCTCAACTGCCCCATGGTTGAATACCTTAGTTATTGTGAATGGGCCGGTCCATCTAGATTTGAGTTTCCCGGGCATCAATTTCAGTCGCGAGGAGAAGACCAGCACTTGTTTTCCTTCCTCAAATGAGCGTCGGAGGATGAATTTGTCATGATACAATTTGGTCCGCGCTTTGTAGTCCGTTTGCCCTTCATAGGCTTCAAGCCGCAATTCCTCAATCTCACATAAATTAAGCTTCCTATCCAGTCCCGCAGCCTTCAAATCAGGATTGCAATGCTTGAGCGCCCAATAGCCTTATGTTCTAATTCCACCGGAAGGTGGCATGCCTTCCCATAAATAAGTCGAAAGGGGGAGGTTCCAATTGGCGCCTTGTATGCTGTCCGATAAGCCCAAAGAGCTTCATCTAGCCTTTGACTCCAATCTTTCATACCTGGTTTCACCATCTTTTCTAGAATACCCTTGATTTCGCGGTTGGAGATCTCCGCTTGACCATTGGTCTGGGGATGATATGCCATGGAAGTTTGGTGGTGGACATGGTAGCGTTTTAAGGTGGCAGCCATCATGCGGTTGCAGAAATGAGTTCCTTGGTCGCTTATTATGGCCTTGGGTACCCTGTACCTACAAAACAGGTTAGTGCGCAAAAAATCTATGACAGTTTTTGCATCGTCGCACCTTGTGGCCTTAGCCTCTACCCATTTTGACACATAATCTACAGCGACTAAAATATAAGTATAACCGCATGATACTGGGAATGGTCCCATAAAATCAATACCCCAAATGTCGAAAACATCGTTGACTAATATGGGTACTTGAGGCATCTCATTTCTAGCTGACACATTTCCTACTCTTTGGCACTTATCGCATTTTTTACACTTCTCATAGGCATCTCTAAATATACTTGGCCAAAAGAAGCCGCTATCTAGGATTTTCCTAGCGGTTATCCTAGGCCCGAAGTGTCCTCCACATGCAAACTCATGGCAGAAGCTAATAATAGAAGCTATTTCATTATCTGGGATGCATCTCCTAAGTATTTGATCTGCTCCTATTTTCCACAAATAAGGATCATCCCATAAGTAATGTCTAGCATCATGCCTAAGTTTCATGCATTGTGCCTTAGTAAAAGAAGGGGGAAATTTACCTCCTACAAGGTAGTTGACGATTGAGGCATACCACGGCACCTTGGTTGAGACTGCATAGAGGTGCTTGTCTGGAAATGACTCGGTTATGTGCCCCTCTTCTTCCTTTCGGACAATCCTGCTTAGGTGGTCAGCCACAGTATTCTCGATCCTCTTTTTGTCCCTTATTTCCACATCGAATTCTTGCAGTAGTAATATCCACCGAACGAGTCTTGGCTTGGCCTCCTTCTTCTTCATCAGGTAATGGATGACCGCATGGTCAGAATAAACTATCACTTTTGCTCCAAGCAGATAGGATCTGAATTTTTCCAGAGCGAAAACCACTGCCAGGAGTTCCTTTTCGGTGGTGGAGTAGTTTCGTTTGGCAGAATCTAGGGTTCTTGAGGCGTAGTAGATCACAACCACCTTCTTATCAAATTTTTGGCCTAGGACTGCCCCCACAGCATAATCGCTCGCGTCGCACATGATTTCGAATGGTAGTTCCCAATTTGGCGTTTGGATGATAGGTGTGCTGGTGAGGGCTTTCTTCAGTTTATCAAAGGCCTCCTTGCATGCATTAGTGAATTCAAAAGGGACTTCTTTCTGGAGAAGAGTGGTTAGAGGCAACGCCGTTTTGGAGAAGTCTTTGATGAATCGTCGATAGAATCCTGCATGGCCAAGGAATGATTGGATATCTCGGACCGTGGATGGGTATGGTAGAGTCTTGATCAGGTCGATCTTTGCTTTGTCCACTTCCATGCCTTCTTGTGAGACAATATGTCCCAAGACTATTCCGTGTGTTACCATGAAGTGGCACTTCTCATAATTGAGCACTAAGTTCATGGACACACATCGTGCCAAAACCGTGCTCAAATTACTTAAGCAAGCGTCGAATGTGTCTCCATAGATGGTGAAGTCGTCCATGAAGACTTCAATGAATTCTCCGATCATGTCCGAAAAGATGCTGGTTACTACCCTTCGAAAAGTCCTCGGGGCATTGCATAGGCCGAACGACATCTTTCAGAAGGCGAATGTGCCGAATGGGCAGGTGAATGTAGTCTTCTCTTGGTCCTCAGGTGCTATGGGGATCTGGTTGTAGCCTGAGAACCCGTCCAGGAAGCAAAAATATGGTTTGCCCGCCAGTCGGTCTAATATTTGATCGATGAATGGTAGAGGGAAATGGTCTTTTCTTGTGACGGCGTTCAATTTTCTGTAGCCGATGCACATTCTCTAGCCGTTCTTGACTCTTGTTGTTACTATTTTTCCTTCGGCATCTTCCTCGACCGTGATCCCACTTTTCTTCGGGACCACGTGGACAGGACTTACCCATTGGCTATCTGATATGGGATAGATAACGTCCGGATCTAGTAGCTTCTGTATTTCTTTTTGGACGATTTCCATCATGATAGGGTTGAGTCGTCGTTGAGGCTCTCTTAATGGCTTTGCTCCATTTTCAAGTAGAATACGGTGCATGTATACAGCCGGGCTGACTCCTCTTAAGTCGGCTAGAGTCCATCCAATAGCCAACTTGTGTTGTCTCAGCACTTTTATCAGACTTCTCTCCTGACCTGCTTCCAAGCCACTCTTGATGATCACTGGAAGTGTGTTATTATCTCCTAGGAAAGCGTACTTCAGATGTCCGGGCAGGGGCTTCAATTCTATTTTGGGAGCTTGCATCACCGAGGGCAGAAAAGTATTTGATTTGAATAATTTTACCTCGTTGACTTCATATTCTGGTGTGAGAGGCTCCGAGATTGTTAAGTGGGCCACCGTTTCATGCAAGTCTTCGGTCAATTCGTATGAGCCTTCAGCTTCATTGAGTATGGCTTCTAAGGGGTCCGCTCTTGGTTCTGGTTGAATTTCTTGGACCAGGTCGTCCAAAGCATCGAGAGCGTGTACTTCCTCGAATTCCATAGGGTGCTTCATTGCTCGGAATATGTCAAAGCTGAAGACCTCTCCTTCTACTTCCATTGAGAGCATTCCACTTCCACAGTCTATCTTCATTTTTGATGTTTTGAGAATTGGACGGCCGAGAAGGATGGGTGCATGATCTGTAGGTCCGCCATTCTCCATCTTTAAGACGTAGAAGTCTGCTGGAAACACCAATTCGCCTACTTGAACCAGGACGTATTCTATTTTCCCTTCGGGCTGTTTGCACGACCGATCTGCCAGTTGAATAGTGAGGCCGGTGGTTCGAGCGGTCCAATTCTGAGGCATGAGTAGATAGAGAAGGGAAGAACGTTGATTGATGCTCCAAGGTCTACCATGCAGTTCTCAATCCGGATGTTGCCAATTGTGCATGGAATGTTGTAAGTTCCCGGATCACCACATTTATGGGGAGCTTTTCGTTGTATGACGGTCGACACATTCCTACTCATTAGCTCTTGATCATATCTAGTACTCCTCCTCCGGTTGGTGCAAAGCTCTTTTAAAAACTTAGCATATCGAGGAATTTGCTTGATGGCTTCCAAGAGGGGGATGTTTATTTCGACTTTTCTGAACAATTCAAACACGTCCTCATCCATGACATGTTGTTTTGGTACACGGGCTGGCAATGGAAATGGAAGTCGGTGCTGATTTTGGGGGTCTCGGTTCTGGGCACCGGGCGCTCATTGTGCTCTTCAGACTCTGGAACCGGGCTGGCTGCTGGTACTGGGCCAGGCCTGTGATCCTTGGATGTGCTCCCTTCTTCTTCGTTCACGTCCTCCTCTTTGTCTTGCTCAAGAGTTTCGAGAGCCTCGGGCCTTACTTGTTCTTCTCCGGGCAACCTCGGACTTTTGTCCTCATCTTGCTCTGTAGGTTTGCTGACAAGTTTTTTCCCACTCCTTAGGGCCACAGCATTAACATTTCCCTTCGGGTTTTGGACGGTTTGTGAAGGTAGTTTGCCTGGTTCATTAGTGAGCACGGACATTGCGGTGGCGAGCTGGGACATTTGTTTGGTCAATTCTGAAATTGCCCCGTCAGTTTTCGCCTGGAATTGGTTTAGCAATGTTCCTAATTGATTCACGCTTCCTGCGAGCTCCTTCATTGTGTCTTCAAGCGACTTACTTGGTCCTTGCTGATTGTTTGAGCTGGATTGGTATTGCTTCGTTCCCTTCTGCTGATATTGGCTCGTCGGGTATTGATTTGATCCTCTCTGCTGATATTGGCCTGCTGATGGAGCGTTCTGGTTGTACTACCGGTGGGGCGGTTGGTAGAATGACTGAGCTAATTGTGGTGCGGCTTGTTGTGTCTCCATCGGAGGATGGTTGTCGTTTCGCCAGCTTGGATTGGTCGCTTGATTATACTGCTGGATTGGCCCTGCTCTATCGTTGCTGTTGTGGTTGTTGTATCCTTGGTATCCTACCACTGCATTCACTTCTTCTGGTTCCTCTACTATCAGTGTCGGGCATGCGTCAGTCTTGTGGTCCGGAGAACTACAAAACTCGCAAGGCTTTATCTGAACTGGCTGCCTTAGTAGGATTTGAATCATCATTTCCTTTATTTGTTTCATCTCCTCTGGCATAGAGTTCATCGGTGTTTCAGCCTTTGCCACATTCTTCGTTCGAGAAAATTCTTCCTGCCGAGTTGTCTCTTCTCTGAATCGGGCATTTTCAGCAACGTTGGTGATGAGATTCCTTAAGCCACTCAGTGATAGATTCATCATGGATCCTCCAGCTGAGGCATCCAGAAGCATTTTGTCTAAGGGCCTTAATCCATCAATGAGGTACTCGATTATGAGTTTCTCGGGCAGTCCAAGGGTACAGCAGCTTCTCTCCAGGCGATTAAACTTTTCCAGGTAGTCGTACATGGTTTCATTGGGCCCTTGCTTGATGTCCTGTAGTTGCCTCCTTACTTGCATTGCTCTTCCTGCTGGGTAGTATTTGTCTAAGAACTTCTTCTGCATCTGAGCCCATGTTCTGATGCTTCCGGAAGGCAATAAAAGGAACCAGTCGTTCGTCGAGTCAGTGAGGGAAAAGTAGAACGCTTTTAACTTAAAGTTGTCTACGTTCACGCCGTTGGGTTTTAGGTTTTGGCAAGTGCCATGTAAGCGTTGGAGATGAGTCGTTGCTGATTCTCCACAAGTTCCAGAAAACTTTGGCAAGTGGTGGGCCACTGACGTGTTAATGGCGATCTTTTCTAGCTCAGGGCCTTCGTAAATGCACCATGGCTGATTTCTGAAATCTGGTGCCGACAGTACGTTCTCCCATAGTAGGTTCGTGGAAGTTGTTGTTATCCCCGTAGTAGTCATCAAAGACGGGTTCTCGTCTTGGTTCTCGTCGATATTGCGGGGGTGGTGGATGTCTAGGAGGTTGTTGCGCTGGGCCAGCTTCATTTCGGCCTTCGGGTGGTCCTTGGTTTCTTAGGATGGCATTCCTATCACGAGCTCTTTGGTTTCGGAAGAGTTGCTCTGGATCGTCGAGAATTGGAAATTGAGGCGGTGCCTCGTTATTTCGATCGAACAGATTGATCTCGTCGTCATCCTGATAATCATGGTGGCTTTCTTCTCGAGACATGGTTGCGTAGAAGCGAGTTTAAAAGAGAAAGAAAGAACAGTTAACTCTAATTCTAACTCCCCGGCAACGGTGCCAATTTTGACGGAGCCCACCGCACTGTCGTTAAGGTGCGATGTTCTCTGTGCAAAAATAAATTTATATCTCCGATACTCGCGACTTAACTATTTTGGGTAGTCAGTGGTAAGTACGGGTCGAACCCAAGAGAATTAGTGGATTAATTGTTCTTTCTAAAAGAGGGAATTAAATAAAATAGTTGGGGGTTTGGTTTTGGTTTTAGTTTCTGAAAAGTAAGGTACTGGAAGGACAAGTTTTGATAGAAAATAAGCAGTTGATAAGGTACTGAAAGTAAAGGAACAGTTGATATTACAATTAAAGGAAAGTATTCAGTTTTAGGGGGCCTTGTATCATAGTCTATTTATCATCGACCTCTAATGATCATACTATGTGTTCAAAAGGTATCAAGGCCATTTCAAACACTCGACTTGCCACACTGTCTAGCCCATTTCAAGGTCATAGAGCACTTGTTCTATTTAGACTAGCACCCCATTTCAAGGTATACTAGCCTATGTGCATCCATTTGATCAATCATTTCCGATCAATTCAAATGGTGTTTTAAAGAGGTCGAACTCCTCAGATAAGCTTTGCCATTTCAAGCATCCACTTACCCGAGTATGTTCACGAACCCCACGGAAGAGTTTTGCTCTGTCAGGCATCCACTCAACCTTGGAAGTTCTAACCTAATATGTGGCACATAGAACAAGTTTGAGCACATAGAGGCACTAAGAGTAGGGCCTAAAACATTGTATGATACAAGCACACCCCTTCAACCAAATGAAGGGTTTAGCTACGAATATCAATGGAACAGGACATCATAGCTAAGTGCTTTAAAAAGTAAAGGTTTTTGAAAGACAGTAAAGTAAAGTTTTCGAAAGTAAAGACAGGAAAGTAATGTTGTTGAATTGAAAAGACAGTAAAGTAAAGAAGAGAGTACTTACAAAAACCGTTAAGAGTGCTAACGATCAAGCTTCGATTCCAAAGTAAAGCGATTACATGATTGTGCTCTCAATCTAGAGAGATAAGTGACTTGTGGATTGTGTTTTGGAATGAGATTGTGGGATGTGTGGGATGATGATACAAGGAGGAGAGGTCTCTTTTTATATGCATGGAGGAGCAAGGAGGAGGCAACACTTGGCAAGGGATGAGAGGAGGCTTCAAAAGCCGCCGGGGTGAGGTGGAGGGGAGGGGAGCTGCCCCCCATGTGTCACTTCAATGGCCAAAGCCGCCGGCTTGGTGGAGGGGAGTGGGTGAGTGTGAGTTGAGATCTTTTTCCCAAAAGCCATCGGTTCCCTTTCAGCTTCGGTCTGACTCCGGTTGCTCTTCGGTTGGACTTGTTTTGAGTGATTCCATGTCAGGTTCATGAAAGTTGTACAGTCGGAATCTGGTCGTGTCCTGGAGTGACTTGTAATTCGTTTTCAGCTTTAAAACTCCTTTTTAGCTCGTATCGTCTCTAGACTTCAAAATACCCTGTAGATAAATATCAGAACTAACAAGCAAAAGTTAAATAGACAAAGAGTCTAATTTGGTGGGTTTAACTGTCTTAATGAATCATATAAATATGGTCCATCAATGGGACCAATGGACGTCGAGAACTATGGCCAGCAACTGGTTACTCTAGCTTGTGCAAACGTCAACCATCGATTTCTGCGAGGGGAGTGGACAAGACCTTGCACACAAGATCCTGTTGGAGATGCGCACAAATCCATGTTGACAACTGTCCCAGGAAACTATTGAAACAGAAGGTGTCACAGTTATGGAAGGAGTTCGTTCCATGCCCACAGAAATATGCCTGGAGCCGTACAAGAAAATATGAATACTCACAGAAGATGATAACTCTGAGGCAGCATACCTTTTGTCAACCCCTATGGCAGGTCACGGAGTGGAACACCCAAATCCCCAGTGGGTCTATGTGGTGTCAACCACTGAAAGCATCCAACGGTGGTCAGTCATAGTCGAATCTCCAGCTGAACAGTTGGACTGACCACCTAATAAAGAGAGCTGGAACAGAAGGTACAGCGTGTGAAGACCATTTTTTTTTAATATTCTCGAAGATTTTCCTGCTGTTATTTGAATCAAGGGTTGTCTAATTTGGGAAGTTGAAAAGGCCGAAGGATATTTTTTTTGAAACACAAAACAGTTGAGTGTGTTCAATTGTCTTCTCTCTCTCGTCCCCAAAACCCTAAGAACGGCAACTTCTCTCTCAATCGCTTCCCCCTCCACAGAGATGGTAAACACTAGAAAGTCAACGAAATCCGGCATCAAATCCGCTGAGAAGAATAAAGAGAGCATGCAGTCTTCAAAGGCTCTGGCGGCGAAATCCAAAAATCTGAAATCAAAAGCTCCGACGGTGAAAAAGGCGTCGCCTTTACAACCCGCCACCTTTACAACCCGCCACCGAATCTTTGGCCCAAGCGAAGAAGTCTACTGCTGAAATCCCTCAGTCAACCGCGGTGGACTCGTCTGTCACATTAAATGCTGGTTCGTCTCAAGAAGTTCGTCCCCACTCTGAGGTATCTCCAACTGTTCCTTCAGTTTCTACAAATATTCCTATTATTGAAAAGATTGTGGAGGTTGAGAAGGTTGTTAAGTCGGTTGACGGTGATGAAGCCAGTAGGGCTGTAATTGGTGATAATGGTGGTAAGGATGTTAGTGGTGTTAGGGCTGTTGGTGTTGAAACCAGTAGGGCGGTGCTTGGTGGTGATAATGGTAGAAATCTTGAGAGTGGTAGGGCTGTTGCGGTTGACAAAGCCGGTAGTGCTGTTATTAAAAAGGATTCTGTCAAGATTATGGAAGAAGAGGAACCCAGCAAGGCGGCTGGAGGCTCAGGAACATGGAGGGAAAAGATCTTTGCCACAGGATACATTCCTCCAAAGGCTGGTCGCAGAAATAAGACTAAGCGGGCTCGTGACTCTCCCAGAAAATACCTAGCTCAGATATATGCCACTAGAGGTCGGAAGATTGCAATGTTCGATGAAGAAACTGAGAAGTTTATTAAGTCCTCGGGGAAAAGAAATTTGGTGATTAAGGATGCTGATCCGTCTGAGAATCAAGGAAGAATCACTGAAGAAGGTTCTGGTATGCATGTTGAGGCTATGGCAGAGGAGATTAATCCGTCAGGGAAGACATATGTGTTGAAAGAATCCGTACCAGAAGAATCAGTCCCAGCATAAAAGGATGAGGAGTTGGAGGAGTTGTTCAAAGACATTGATGATGTCATGAAAGACCTGGAAAAGGAGAAGGATCAGGAAGTTGCAAGTCCAGAGGAAGCTCAGCGTGATCAGGCTGTTGGGGCAAAAGAATCTGTTGAAGAGAAAGCTACAAGCGGTTCAACTGTGGAACCATCTGTTCAGATTAAAGCTCAAACTGCACCAGCTTCAGAAGAAGGTCTGCGCAAGCAGGCTGTTGGAGCAGAAGAGTCTGCTGTTGAGAAAGTTTCAAGTGTTCCAACTGTGGAACAAAGTGTTTAGACTGAAGTTGAGACTGGAGTTGTTCCAGAGATAGTGATGTGTGAAGAGACAGTGGCAGTCCAAGATGATCGTCGTAGGGATACTTTGGAGGAAGATAGTTCATCCATTCGTGAGGATGCTCCAAAGACAGCAGCAAAAGGCATTACTCTTTCAGAAGATGACCAAGACAGTGTTCCTCTTGTCAATCTTAAAAGGACAACAAAGGGCAAGGAAAAGAAAAAGGTAGTCTTTGCTAAGACTACAGAGGAACCAGTTCAGAAGGTTGCTAAAGTCAGCAGTGGTGCAGGGGGAGCTGGCTCTTCCAAGAAAAGGAAGCGCGTTGCTGCAGTTCCCATCTCTGAAGATGCTGGGAGATGTGAAGTCCCAGCCCCTGAGTCTGAGACTGTCCCAGTGGGTAAGGTCAAGAAAGGAGTGTGGTTCGTGACTAAAGAAGCTGCGTTGAAATGGAGTAGTGTGCTAAAAAGGAAAATCATTCCTGAGAGGTTGCTAGATGAGTCCCGGTACAAGGGAAAGGAAGTGATTGAGGTGCTCAAAGAGTCTGATCTGTTCTGGACATTGGACAGATGCAAGCCGTTTAATGAGCAATTAGTGCGTGAAGCTATGGTAAATCTTCCTCCTGGGTTTGGGGTCATTGGAGAAGCAGAATATGGGGTCTTCTATGTTAGAGGAAGAAGGATCAAGATTGATCCTGAGCTGATCAATGTATACTTTTCCATGGACGACCCAGCCGTTGATGAAGAGGAACCAAGCCTTGAGAAGATAGTGAGCACCATCACTGCAGGCTCTGTTCGGTGGAGGCCTGAGTCAGTTGTGAATAAAGCGGATCTATTTACGTTCTATTCAATGCTGTTTTTCATTGCTGTTTTCAACTGGAGGCCCGTCTACTCATCGCTCTACTGTCAACAAGGACATGGCCCAAGTGATTTATCAGATAGGGAATAAGCTGAAGTTCAACCTGGGCAGGATAATGTTCAAACAGATTGCTGAACATGCTACATCAATGAGAACTCTGCACCAGATCTGCTTCCCGTCTCTGATTTATGAGCTGATTATCCATCAAGCTCCAGATTTGAAGGGCTCGCCTGACCATCTCACAAAGGTACCCAGCAAGTTCATCGTCGACCACAAGTTGTTCAAAGGGCGTCACGTGAACGATCTCAAGGAAGATAACCAGAAAGGAAAGGGTGTTGCGGAGTCAAGTCGAGGGGGAGCCAGGATGGGCCGGGATGAGAGGAGTCAGCTGCTCAGGGACCTGAATGTAATCATTGAAGTGGACAAGGAGCAATGCAGGCGGATCAACAAGCTTGCACGTGCCCTCAGCTTTCCGAGTGACGATGAGTCCGAGACTACAGCTTCTGAGGATGATTCAATTGAAGAGACGTCTGCATGAAGGTCCTCTAAAAACTATCTCCCTGAACTATTTGTTTAAGACTTTCGTACTTAGTGCTTGTTCTGGCACATTTCGATTGACTGTTCGAACTCGGATCGCACCCCTTGCCAGTTTGTGGCAAAAAGGGGGAGTATTTTGGAGGAGACAATTCTTGTTTCCCTCAAAGTTGTCTACTGTCTAGATAGTTAGATAGACTTAGTTATCTAGTAGATCTGGTTTTGTCAAAATGCCAAGGGGGAGATTGATGTTCCCTTATGTGGCATGTATTTGGCAAAACATAGCATAGACAATTTGAGCAGGTGTTCAGGGGGAGTTCGAACATATCCTAGTACTCATACACAGCGTGAATCAGACGCAAGGATATTTCCCGGAAGGATATTGGACATCGAAGATTTCGTCAAGTTGAAGTCGGCCAGCGACTTAATCAAGCATGAGATATTTGAATGAATATCTACATTGAAGGTGGCAAAACGCACTTAGGCAAGAAGATGACTTCGTATATTCTTACAACCGATTCAAAAGATATACATCAAATATCTAGGAATATTTCCTAAATATTTGATGGGATTATCTTGTGTGAGTTAGGGTTTCATCCAAGCATATAAATACAATGCTAGGGCGCCCTTATTCATCATCGCTTTCAAAGATGAAATACACACGAGCATACCCTACTGATTGGAGAAGAAGAAAGCGACCCCCGGTTGTGTTTTCTCATTAGAAATACATCGGTGCAAGTGCAGTCTGCTCAATTGCAACACGGACTGCCTGAAGCGTATCAACTGCCGCACACAACAAAGGTGAACAAGCTTTCGAGAAAAAGCATCCGAGCTTCTGGAGAAGGTCGAGAACGTTCGGACTGCAGGTTCTGAACGAAGGGGATCGAGGGGAATTGCGGTGAACCTCGGTTGCAAATCTGAGAGACGGAGTATTGAGGTTAGGCAATTACAAGGTGTAAGTGTAAGTCCCTGTGTAAACCCTATACTCGTAATAAAGATTTGATGTCCCTTTTTCGGGTGTGGGAAACCCCCCAGAGTAGGTGGAGCCGAACTGGGTTATCAGTCTGTGAGTTCTACTGCTTTTGTCTGCTTGCTGAACTGCTGTGATACGAGTTCAAGATCTGTCACAACTGAATCTTGAAACTGTCAGCTGAACTGTTGTGCAAAGAGTTCAAGGTCTGTTGCAACAGTACCCTGGACACGAGCTTGAACAGGGGATATAATTTCAAGCTTGATTCTGATTCATTCTTAGTTCATCCAATTGACGAGGTTGTAATCGAGTTAACGAAACATCGTCTCTGACTCGAGGTGTGTGTTGGTCCCCCGAGCCGCATTGTTTGTTTGCTTGTGCCTTCTTCTTGCTATTGAGTGTTTTCCTTACCATGTACTAAGCGGTACCTATAAAAGTGAAGGAAAAGTGTGTAGAGCAAAAATAAACAGTCAGCGATGAGAAACAAAACAAGCAGAATTGTCTAAACTACACTTGTTAAATCTAACATCACACTAAGCATTGTACCCCGACAACGGTGCCATTTTGACAAGCGTATTTTTAACCCTTTATAGTTGTCAAGTTATGAGTTTTAGGGGTCAAGTTGTAATAAAAAATAATTTGTAAACCTTGTTAATTCATTGGTTGATCCAAAGAACAACGTGTGTGAGTACTAGCTAACAAGCGACTTATTTAGCTATTCCAAATAATAAAAGAAAGTTTGATGTAAAGACATTTCCTAAAATTAAATGCAGAAAATACGAAACGTGGATTTGATCGGAGAAAGAATCCCAGAATCAAACTTCACCCGTGCCAACCTCGAAAATCAGGCAACAATATCACGCAATTTAATCATGCTATCAAGTATGGAAATAAACCAAAGTAACACTTAATAAGCCGCCCATCCACGGATCATTGTCTAGATTAATATCAATCGTTGAACGCCGCCCATCCACGGATTATTAACGATTTTGATTATTAAGTCTAGGGTTTTTCAGACGATAAAGTCGACTTTCCTCTTAACTCATGTACAACCAGCGTAGCTACCATGACATAATATCAATTTCATGCAATCCAGTTAATACCTCAGACCCATCCAACTTTTGGTAATTAACCTAAATACGTTCTCGCATGCAAACATCTCATTCAATGTAAAACTTCCAAGAAAAATAAAAATAAGCAATAATAAAAGCATTTCTATTGATCGCATTAAGAGTTGGGTACAAGGCACGGGATCCTTAGGATCCCGGAATAAAGAACACTACTCACTATTCATGGTTAGACAACCAAAAATCAAGGACCAGGAAACCGTGTTGACGATGTAGCTCGTTGAGTCTTCACTTTCTCATGATGTTATTCTCAGTCTTCTTCTCCAAGTTAGGTTTTTATCTCTAAGATCAAGCTCCTTTAAATAACTCCCGAATTTCCTATTTATTTTGAAAATAATCGACGAGGCCGTGACATAGAAATGTGTCACGGTTGTCACAAGGCATGCAAAAACTGTCTGGGCTATGTGGGTGTCGTGACACCCATTGCATCCACATGTGTCACAACAGTTACGGTGCGCCGGAAATCGTACTGACCTTTCAACCCACCGTGACACCCTTCACATGTTGGTATGTCACAGCCGTCATGGGGCTACCGACTGAGAATTTTCTTGAAAACAGAACTTTTGCTTTTCAAAAGAAAAAATGCATGGGGTTAGGGAAGAAGAGTTCCCTCTCGACAACATTTGTAGGACAAAGACCGTTTGAAAACAAAAAGCACTTAAAATTTGACTCTTTAATCTTCCATCATTCTACATTTGTGCGTGTTCATCATTTATATGCTTGCACAAAAGCTATCAATTTGTTTATGCGTGTTTTTAAGAACCCTTGCCAAGGAACACTGATGAGCCGTATTTATACGACTCATCGAGTCAACAAATCCCACCAATTCCGTCACTTTATTATGCGAACAAGTTACTTGTTAGTGTTGTTTTGCATTTCAGGTATTTCGGAAACTCTAGGAGGAAACGCGCTTAAAGACTGGCATTTTAGGCCAAAAACATCACAGTTTCAGATTAGACGTTTGGACAGTCGACGTAGTGCTGGGAATGGACCGCTGATCAGAAAAATACGAGGCACATGCCATTGCAACAATGACTCAATTCCCTACAACTCTCTAGTTCACACCGAGAGCAGTCGAGATCGTTTGGATAGTCGAAACGAGAGTTGAAGTGAAGACAGACAATCTGGCCGAGAGTTCCACATGCACTTTACACTTTAGGTGCACGCCGGCCCAAGCCGAGTTCGAAGTCACAAATCTCGGCCCGTCTTCTCCTCCCTGCGTGGCGGTTTGGGAAGCTTCTAGAAGACTTGTTGGCCAAGTAAACTGATGGGACGTATTTATACGATTCATCAAGTAAACAAAACCCACCAAATAAGACATTTGGTCATACGAACATGTGCTTGTTGATGTCATTTTTTGTATTGATAGGCCATATTTATATGACTCATCGAAGCAGTTAAACCCACTAAATTAGACACTTTGTCTTAACAACTTTCACTTGTTAGTTACATTTTTGCTTGAAAGGCTATTTTGAGGTTTAGGGAAGAAACAAGCTTAAAAGAGGAGTTTTGTGCTAGAAATGGATTACAAGTCAATCGGGCTAGTCGGCGACCGAGAGGACCCAGTCGTGACCGAGATTCAGTATCGGGCCGCGACCGAGAAATACCGAGTCGCGTCCCAGGTCGGTACCCGAGCGGACTCGGCTGTGGCCCAAGAACCAGTACCGAAGGAAGAAGGGCGCGCCCGAGACACCTTAACCAGGCTACAATCGAAACACCCCGGGCCGCGCCCCAGGACAATGCCGAGCATGGCTATTGTTGTACTCGCAGCGCGCTGAGGTTCGCGGCCGAGAAAATGCCGGTCTCGCTCGAAGCAAGCGCCCGAGAAACTGCCGGTCGCGCCCGAAGCAAGCGCCCGAGAAAATGCCGGTCGCGCCCGAAGCAAGCGCCCGAGAAACTACCCGTCGCGCCCGAACCAAGAGCCCGAGTTCCAACCAATTTCCAGCTACTTGCTACTCAATTCTGGTGCCCTTTGGAAGCTACCAGCTCACAGAGCAGCTGGCCCTTGGAATCACCTTGCTCTAAAACCAGCTAGCCTTTGGAATCACCTTGCTCAAAGGAAGATACACTTGGCACGAACTAGCTTAAAGACGGCTAGCTTAAGGATGAAGGAAGCTCCAAGGCAATTACACATGGCACCAACTAGCTTGGGCGGCTAACCCCTTGGAAGAGGAAAGCTCCAACGCGGTTGGAATTTTTGCCCTTACTTCAACCGCCTCCCATGCCTATATATAGGAAGGCTTGTGCCTTGTAGAAAAGAGAGCTCAAAAAGGAGGGAAAAGAGCCGTGTGTGAGATTGTAGCATAGAGTGAAAACACTTGTAACACTTTGCACTTGAAATCAAAAGCTCCAATTCTCTCTACACGTTCTTGTTTCGTTTTCATTTAAGCTATTTCCAAGTTCTTACTTTCCTAGTAATGGCTCTTGTATTCTTTACCATGAATATAAGCGGCTAAAGCTCATATTCGGTATAGGGTTCTCATCCTTGTGCCGACTTCTTGAGACTATGTTTTTAATGCCTTTTACACTTCTCTAGTCCTTAAGCCATTTCAAGGATCATTCGGCAAGGCTAAGTGGATGTTTTTCCACAAAGCATAGCCGGGCTAAATGATCCCTATAGTCAATATTTACTGGATGCTTTGCGGCAAATGTAGATAGTGACACCTAGTCGAGCAATTCCTTTGCCGGGTTGTTCGTTCTAGTAGAGGACTAGAAGCTCTTAACGTGTCAAGCTTGTTGTGGAGTACCACCTTTGTCGGGGTATTTGGGTTGCCACCTTTGTCGGGGCAACCACACAACACCTTGACAAGTTAAGAGTGTGGAATACCACCTTTGTCGGGGTATTTGGATTGTCACCTTTGTTGGGACAACCACACGTAGAATTGTAAAAGAGATCATTCGAAGTCTATGATGGAAGTATCACAAGTTTGAGACCCTAGACTGAATATCCTCTCACCAAGTTACCTTTCACTTTACATTCACGCACTTTACTTGCAAGCAATTTACATTCTCGCACTTTTACTTATTGTCTTTATTTTCCTAAGACTTGGTCCTTCAAGCACTTTACTTTCCTTGCACTTTACTTTCTCGCACATTTACTTTCAGTCATTTACCTTTCAAGTACTTAATTTCAGCACTAAAACCTCAACCAAAACCCCAATTGTCTTTACTTTATTTATTTATTTCAAAAGAACAACTGTTTCCAACCAAACTCCCTTGGGTTCGACCCCTACTTACCGCTCTACTAATCAATAGTGAGCCTAAGTTAGTGGAAATATAAATTGTAAATTTGCAGGTCACAACGACGCCCTGTCAAATTTTGGCGCCGTTGCCGGGGAGTTAGTGTATCGGATAGTTGTTCTTGTATTTCGTTTTCTTTAGTTTTTGTGATTGCTTCTGCATAACCATGTCTCGTGCAGGAAGCCACCATGACGATGAAGAGGTTACCAATGAGATGAACCAGGTTTCCCAAAATAATCAGGGACCGCCTCCATTTATAGACGACCCGGAACAGCTCATTCGGGACCGTAACCGAGCCGTTAGGGAAGCAGCCCGGTTAAATCAAAGCCAGCCCGAAGGTAGAAATGAAAATTTGTCGAGGCAACTCCCTAGACAGTCACCGCCACCTCCATATCAACAAATGCCAAGACAACAACCCATCTTCGATGAATACTACGCAGATGATGGCTTCCGTGAGCCTACTATGGGCGAACTCTCGGCACCCAACTTCAGGAACCAGCAGTGGTGCATAGACGAAGGCCCGGACCTTGAGAACATTGCTATAAACACATCAGTGGTGCATAACTTGCCCAAGTTCTCGAGAAATCAGGGAGAATCTGCAACTACTCATCTTCAACGTTTACATGGCATTTGCCAAAATTTAAAACCTTATGGAGTAGATGTAGATGACTTTAAATTAAAGGCCTTCTATTTTTCCCTTATTGACTCGGCTAACGATTGGTTCCTATCCTTACCTTCAGGTAGCATTCGAACATGGGCCCAAATGCAAAAGAAATTCTTGGACTAGTATTATCCAGCAGGAAGGGCGATGCAATTAAGGAGACAACTGCAAGAAATAAGGCAAGGGCCTAATGAAACCATGTACGAGTACCTAGAAAAGTTCAACCGCTTGGAGCGAAGTTGCTGCACTCTTGGACTACCCGAGAAACTCATCATCGAGTACCTACTTGATGGACTAAAGCCCCTCGACAAAATGCTCCTAGATGCCTCGGCTGGAGGATCGATGATGAACCTATCATTGAGCGGCATAAGACAGCTCGTCACTAGTGTTGCGGAGAACGCCCGGTTTAGAGAAGAGACAACTCGGCAAGAAGAGTTTTCCCGCACCAAGAACGTGGCGAAGGCCGAGGTACCAATGAACTCCTTGCCCGAGGAAGTGAAGCAGATGAAGGAGATGATGATTCAGCTCCTACGAAGGCAGCCAGCTCAAATGAGGCCTTGTGAATTTTGTGGTTCTTTGGACCATAAAACTGATGCTTTCCCGACGTTGATGGAGGATGACCCGGAGGGAGTCAACGCAGTGGGTGGGTACCAAGGGTACAATAACAGCGACCGAGCGGGACCGAGCCGGCAGTTCGGGCAGGCGACCGAACAAAACTGGCCGAACGACTCGAGGCAGAATTGGCGAAATGACTCGGGCCCAAACTGGCGATACGACAACAATGCCCCGAGGAAAACACAACAAGCCGCTCCTCAACCGGCTCAGCAATTCTATGAACCGCCTCACCGACAATACAACCAGGGCGGACCGAGCCATTATCAGCCGAAGGGACCAAATCAATACCAGGCCGGTCTGAGCCAGCAAGGTCTGAGCAAACCACTCGAGGATATTGTGAAGGATCTGTCCAACACGATGCATCAATACATGGCGAAAACCGATGGAGCAATAGCAGACTTCGGTAAGCAAATGACCCAGCTGGCTACCACGGTTTCCGAGCTAAAAAATGAATCCGGCCGGCTCCCTTCACAAACCATCCAAAACCCAAAAGGAATTGTTAACATGATAAAGGTATCAGACATGAAGGCGGCACTAGAAGAAGCAGCTCAGTTGACGAAACAACGGCGAGGGCCCGAAGCTTACAAACCTATGGTGAAGCACTACACCCGTAGGCACCGTCCGGATTGGAATCAAGAGGAAGACCGACCCAATGATGGCAGAACTTGGGTCACGCATGCTGACAATGGACGCTACGCGTTCACCGTTAACATGACACCACCGCCGATCAAACACTTTGACGTACCAGCATCTGGCTAGAATGATGAGGGTCAAGATTCATCTTACCCTATGAAGACCATTGCCTACGAAGATCGTGCGACCCAAAAGAAAAAGATGGAAAAGGAGTTGGAATCAAGGAATGGCCTGATGACGAATAAGCCCCTTACATGGAATCATGAGGCACAACTAGAAACAAGAAAGGACCCTAGGGCTTTCACAGTCACATGTGGTATCGGCAAAGTCCAAGTTCACCATTGCTTGATTGATCTTGGAGCTGCAGTCAATGTCTTGCCTTACCCTCTATATGGCTCATTGGGGCTTGGTCCATTAAAGCCACCAAAGTTATCTCTCGAGTTGGGGGATAAGTTGTGTGTCCATCCAGTTCGAGTGCTAGAAAAATTAATGCTCCGTGTGGGAAAAACTTGTCGTTCCCACAAACTTTTATGTGATACCAATTGGAGATACCAGCGAGGACAGCCCTCCAACACTCATATTGGGACGGCCATTTCTCTACATCACAAAGGCAAAGATCGACATGAGCGAGGGCTCATTGTCGCTTGCATTCGGTGGTAAAATTTCAGACTTTTAGGTCTATAATGATAGCAGCACGGGTACAAAGAAACCACCAGAACCATCAAGACCAGACCCGAGCACATCATGTCACAAGAACTCGAGGAGGGTCAAGGCAAGGATCAATGCAAGAGTCGTGGCCAAATTTGACTTGAGCCACCCACCAGACCCGACATAAGTGAGGTATCATCGAGCCAACAACGTTAAACAAAGGCACTTGCCGGGAGGTAACCTGGCACATTTTTCAATCTTATGCGACATTTCATTTAGTTTAGGTTTAAGTCGTACTCATTCCCCTTGCATTTGGAAGGAATTTGACATTTTGTGCAGGAACCGGGGTCACGCTCGAGAATAACCGGGCGATGCCCGAGAAAGATTGAGTCGCGAGCAAGAAGTACCGAGGTCGCGCCCGAGGAACACCGGGGTGCTCCCGAGAAACCCAGTTCCCTGCCAAACTTCCTCGAGCATCAACCAAATCCGGTCGTACCATGGCCTGTCGTTTGCTCCTACATCCATGACTTAGCAACGACGCTATCAGGGGAGTTCGGTTCTTTACTCTTATGTCATTTCCTTTCCATGTCCCCTTATTTTTTGTCTTTTGAACTAAGTCGTGCCGCGAGGCACGGCTTTGTTCAAAAGTGTGGGGTGAGTCATTGCACATAGTAGTCAGCATGTTTTCCTTTTTCCTTAATTTTTTATCTTTTTGGAACTCTTTGAATATAAGCTTCATGATGTGAAATAGATGGATCCGAATTCATGCATGTCCTTGTGAGATCTAAACTGTGTTTGAACTTTAGAACTTAACTTTTTATTTGTCCTTGCGTGCCGAGATAAAAAGGGATGTGGAGTTGATAGAAAATGCCCTAGAGAGGTTTGACAAGCACTCGAAGGACCGGGTCTCACTATATGGTTATCCGAAGTCAGTGGAGGTTAGCACTTCGGGTTACTTGGGTTTCGAGTAAACTCCGCCATGCAGCGTTTACGCAAGAGGCGGGACGGGAATCAAACCGTCCTATCTCTAGTTCGAGTAGCCAGGAAAATATATGAGCGACCCTCGTCTTGACCCGCGCGAAAGGGCGAGGATGAGAAATAGCGGGGAGGTATTTCCATATGCTTTAGGGCGATGATTGGACCTCCCAAGAGTAAAAATGGACAAGCAATTCACAAAAGAGCAAAGCTCGAAGAATCAAAGGCCAAAGGCCCAAATTGTGAAGGTCTACACAAATCAAAAGTGAAGTACTCTACTGCCATATCAAAGGCCGAAGGCCAATTCACTGCAAAATGCTGTCCTTCCAAAGAAAAATCAAAAGACTCAACCCATTTAGCCCGAATAAATCAAGTGCTAGAGAAAGCTAAGAAAGATAACCATATAGCACGAGTTCGGTCCGAAGAGTGCATACAAGAACCTAAAAAGGACTATCTCCCACTCATCCAAATTGGTTTGCATCACGGCTCAGAGGTACAAGTATCAAGTTTTCTTCTAAAATTTACACACACTTTATTTTGACAACAAGTGATGCATGAATAGGAAAAGTCTAGACTAGCATTCTAACACTCATGTCTAGGATTTTTTTCGACGTTTAGTTGCCTCTTTTGACTAGCCTTGTTCGGGACGAACAAGTATAAGTGTGGGGTGATTTGATAGGCCATATTTATATGACTCATCGAAGCAGTTAAACCCACCAAATTAGACACTTTGTCTTAACAACTTTCACTTGTTAGTTCCATTTTTACTCTACAGGCTATTTTGAGGTTTAGGGAAGAAACAAGCTTAAAAGAGGAGTTTTGTGCTAGAAATGGATTACAAGTCAATCGGGCCAGTCGGCGACCGAGAGGACCCAGTCGGCGACCGAGAGGACCCAGTCAGCGACCGAGAGGACCCAGTCGTGACCGAGCTTCAGTACCAAGCCGTGACCAAGAAATACAGGGTCGCGTCCCAGGTCGGTACCCGAGCGGACTCGGCTGTGGCCCAAGAACCAGTACCGAAGGAAGAAGGGCGCGCCCGAGACACAGGACAATGTCGAGCATGGCTACTATTGTACTCATAGCGCGCTGAGGTTCGCGGCCGAGAAAATGCCGGTCGCGCCCGAAGCAAGCGCCCGAGAAACTACCGGTCGTGCCCGAAGCAAGCGCCCGAGAAAATGCCGGTCGCGCCCGAAGCAAGCGCCCGAGAAACTACCGGTCGCGCCCGAGCCAAGCGCCCGAGTTCCGACCGATTTCCAGCTACTTGCTACTCAATTCCGGTGCCCTTTGGAAGCTACCAGCTCACAGAGCAGCTAGCCCTTGGAATCACCTTGCTCTAAAAGCAGCTAGCCTTTGGAAGCACCTTGCTCAAAGGAAGATACACTTGGCACGAACTAGCTTAAAGACGGCTAGCTTAAGGATGAAGGAAGCTCCAAGGCAATTACACATGGCACCAACTAGCTTGGGCGGCTAACCCCTTGGAAGAGGAAAGCTCCAAGGCGGTTGGAATTTTTGCCCTTGCTTCAACCGCCTCCCATGCCTATATATAGGAAGGCTTGTGCCTTGTAGAAAAGAGAGCTCAAAAAGGAGGGAAAAGAGCCGTGTGTGAGATTGTAGCATATAGTGAAAACACTTGTAACACTTTGCACTTGAAATCAAAAGCTCCAATTCTCTCTACACGTTCTTGTTTCGTTTTCATTTAAGCAATTTCCAAGTTCTTACTTTCCTAGTAATGGCTCTTGTATTCTTTGCCATGAATACAAGCGGCTAAAGCTCTTATTCGGTATAGGGTTCTCATCCTTGTGCCGACTTCTTGAGACTATGTTTTTAATGCCTTTTACACTTCTCTAGTCCTTAAGCCATTTCAAAGATCATTCGGCAAGGCTAAGTGGATGTTTTGCCACAAAGCTTAGCCGAGCTAAATGATCCCTATAGTCAATATTTACTGGATGCTTTGCGGCAAAGGTAGATAGTGACACCTAGTCGAGCAATTCCTTTGTCGGGTTGTTCGTGCTAGTAGAGGACTAGAAGCTCTTAACGTGTCAAGCTTGTTGTGGAGTACCACCTTTGTCGGGGTATTTGGATTGTCACCTTTGTCGGGACAATCACACGTAGAATTGTAAAAGAGATCATTCGAAGTCTATGATGGAAGTATCACAAGTTTGAGACCCTAGACTGAATATCCACTCACCAAGTTACCTTTCACTTTACATTCACGCACTTTACTTACTAGCAATTTACATTCTCGCACTTTTACTTATTGTCTTTATTTTCCTAAGACTTGGTCCTTCAAGCACTTTACTTTCCTTGCACTTTACTTTCCTTGCACTTTACTTTCTCGCACATTTACTTTCAGTCATTTACCTTTCAAGTACTTAATTTCAGCACTAAAACCTCAACCAAAACCCCAATTGTCTTTACTTTATTTATTGCTTTCAAAAGAACAACTGTTTCCAACCAAACTCCCTTGGGTTCGACCCCTATTTACCGCTCTACTAATCAATAGTGAGCCTAAGTTAGTGGAAATATAAATTGTAAATTTGCAGGTACAAAGACGGCCTGTCATGTATACAAGCAATTTTGGAGTCTAAAGAGGAATCACACTTAAAAAGGGAGATTTGTGCCAAAAAGCCAGCCAAGGCCCGAGGACCACAGCCAGGGACCGAGAAACTTCAGTCGGGTACCAAGAGCCATACCCGGGCCTGTCCGAGAATGCCAGGTCCCTGTCCCGGGCCCGTTCGAGAAAACCAGGTCCTCGCCCAGGCCGCGCCCAGGCCGTCTATCACTGAATTCAAGTTGCCCCGGCAAACGAGCTGCTCTGACGAATCCACCTTGAGCAAAGTGATAAAAGTGGAAAATAAGGTGGACAATGTCGGAAAACCAAGGAGAATGCTCGGGCAGATTGGCAGTTGGCCCAGTTCCAAAGCAAATGCCCCGCGCGCATAGGCACCGAAACCAAGTTGCTCGGCCAAACCATGGAATCTGGCAATTCTGGCTCGGCCAAAGTGTTTTAAATGCCTAATAACTTGGACAATCTCACTTCCCAGACAAAACGCCCGAGTGGAACTAGCTCAAGCCCGATCAAAGCCAAACTAGGGCAATTTTGGCCGTTTTGGGATTTCGACCATGTTCCGGGCAAAATCTGGCTTAGCATCCTTCTTGAGCTCATCTTAGAATGACTTTGTCGTTCAGAATACACTCTCCAAAATCCAAGAAGCTCCGGCCAACCTCCGGTGATGCTCCGATCAAGCTCATATCCTCACCACCATGCTCCGGTCATTTCTTGCTCCGGCAAAGTCCAACCAAATCCAAACTACTTCTTGTCCGGTTGGACTTACTATTCACTTCGGTTTGCATTTGGAGTTCGGTTCCATTGGGAATCAACTAGAGGTGGCTTTGGGGAGTGCCACCTATGACCGGTGGCTTTGGAGAGGCCATATGTGGTGGCTTGTGGTTGGAGGAGGTGCAAGTGGGGAGGTTCTTATCCTCTTCCACAACCCATGTGGGTGGCATAAGGCTAAACCAATCAAATGGCTAGCTTTTTGGATATTTCTCAATGCAAACTTAGTCTCCAAGTCTTCCCTAGCCTATAAATAGAGGCCTTGCCTCATGTAATAAGGGTCCTTCGAATTCACAAGTCTTTAGAGAGAAGGGAGCTTAACTCTCTTCTCTTCATTTTCAATGCAAACACACTTTGTTCTTGATTTCCAAAGCTTTGTTCACTTGTTCTTGAGATTCAAGCTCTTACTTTCTAGCAAGCACATCTTACTTTCCTTGTATTGATCTTGATTTGGAGCTCCTCTCCCTTTACTTTCCTTGTTGTTCTCTTACTTTCTTGTCGGTTTTCTTACTTTTTTTGTCTTGTTACCATAGCCCCAACTACTTGTATTCCTTGACATGAATACACGTAGTTAAAGCTAAGTTCTTGTTACAAAAGCTCACGGTTTCATTTCCTTTACTTTCTTGTCAGAACCGAAGTCCTCTTTTTACTTTCCTTGTTCTTGTTTTCTTGTTTTCTTTCGTAAGTATGGTGCTTGTATTCCTTACCATGAATACAAGTAGCGAAAGCATATTCGGTCAAAGGGTGTTCATACTTGTGTATGCATCTTGAGACTTGAACTTAATGCTATTTTGTGTCAACTAGTTCGGTGCCATTATTCGGTTGAACGACAAGGCTAAGTGGATGCTCGAAAGAGGAAAGCTTAGCCGAGTAGTTTAATCTTCCTTAAGTCGCTTGGTTGATCGTAACTGAAGATCAAGTGGCTGCACTTAGAACTAGAAGTCTATGTCTTGATTTTGGAGTAGATTGTGGTGTAAGCGCTTGAAAAAGCCTTACTTTAGGGGTTATGTCTTGAAAGGGAATAACTCCACACTTATGAACACAAAGTAAGATCATTTGACGTCTATGATGGTTGTCTCACAAGTAGAGACCCTAGACTGAATATCTTTCGTCATTACTTACCTGTCATTTACTTTCAGTACTTTACTTTTCTGTCATTTACATTTCAGCACTTTACTTTTTTGCACTTTACTTTACACACTTTACATTTCAGTCTTTATTTTAAGCACTTTACTTTCAGTATTTACTTTACGCACTTTACTTTCATTACAGACGTTTTCAACATCAATCCAACATAACATTTGGCACGTATTGCGCTTGAAACACAGCGTGCGACAAACCAAAAGTGTGTTGCGGTTGATATTGAACTCGACTGTTCCAGCAATTTACTTTCCGCACTTTACTTTTCAGTCATTTACTTTCCGCACATTTACTTTCAGTCTTTACTTTCCGCTTACTACAGACGCTTTCAATATCAATCCAACATACATTTGATACGGATTGCGCTTGAAATACAGCGTGCGACAAACCAAAAGTATGTTGTTTGGTTGATATTGAACTCGACTATTCCAGCAATTTACTTTTCAGCACTTACTTTCAGTCTTTACTTTTAGCACTTTAATTTCTCGCACTTTACTTTCAGTACCTTTACTTTTACGCAATTTACTTTCTGTCTAAAAAACCCATAAAACCCAATCTGTATTTACTTTCTTTTTCTTTCTTTTTAAAGAACAACCATTCCACACTGACTGCCTTGGGTTCGACCCCTACTTACCGCTTTACTACCCAATAGTGAAGTCACGAGTAGCGCACTTATAAATTAATTTTGCACATTGCCTCACGACAAGGCTCTGTCATAAACTTACTAGCTAAGTTTGCTTACAAACCAAGCAAAGTCGGTTTTAGGACATGTTTCCTAAAACCGTTTATGGACCGACTTCAACTTGGAAATTTCAAGGCCCTTGTCTACTCTATAAATACAACCTCATATCAAGGGTTTCAAGCATCCCTCAACACAGAAGCATCGACCAGCTCCTCTCCTCAATTCGGACCCTTCCTCCTCGGCGGTTCTTCATCATTCCGGCCCGGTTTCCTCTTTCGTTCGGCAGTAGAGAAGAAATCTCTCCCTTTATTATTGTGTTTTGTTCTCATGACCATGTCTAGCTAAACTCATTATTCGGTTTAGGGTTTAATACATTGTGACGTTGTTTTTGAGACTTGTTGCTTAATGCTAATTTCCTTATTCTACTAGTTCTTGTGCTTGATTATCTCGGATTAAATTGTTAGGTTAAGTGGATACTTGGAATGGTAAAGCTTAACCGAGCAATTCAACTACCTTATTTACTGTTTGTTTGATACTAGGCCGTTAGAACAAATAGTTGCACTAAATCTAATATATCTTGGAATGGAGTATTAGGTTTGCTAGGACTAGAATTCTACAACCCGGAAAGGAAGTAGATTGTGGTGTAGGCGCTCGGAAAGGCCCTACTTTAGGTTATAACTTGGAATGGAAGTTACAACACTTAGGAATTCGAAATCAGATAATTAGAAGTCGATGATAAGACAAGTCACAATTAGAAACCCTAGACCGAATATCCTCTCTTATTGATAATTCTAAGGGATGCATACTCTAAGGGGGAACGATTCTAAGGGGGACGATTCTTACAACCATGGATTGGAGTGGAAGTAACAACTTGGAATGGAAGTAACAACACTAAGGTTTTTGATGATGCCAAAAGGTGGAAGATAAGGGATGCATACTCTAAGGGGGAACGATTCTTACAACCATGACCTTGCTTATCTAAGGGGGAACGGTAAGGTGCTGAACGAATGGTTGGTGTGACGTGACACTGTTGTGCATAGGGTAGGTAGCACCTGTGAGGCGGAACTGCATTGCACGTGTAAGGGGGAACTGCACACGCCAAAGGTAATATGGGAGTTTGAAATCTCCCTCATCTAATATTCGTTAGCTTAAAATCTTGACATCAAGTAAACTGTGACTTTGTTGCTTTATTGGATTAGGTTGGGAGTTTGAAATCTCCCTCATCAAAGATTCGTTAGCTTAAAAACTATCTAGAGGTTAAGATATACATGTGTTTCATGCTATTATTATCTCTTGTGAAGAGGATGTTTGTCATCATCAAAAAGGGGGAAATTGTTGTAGTACGATACCCCTGGAGTAGGTGTACGTATGGAGGACGTATATTCCAGTGTGTTTTTATGGACAAACATCCTGCTGATGTGTTACTTGAGTGCACAGGTTTAAGTCCAGGTACTCTGGAAGTAACGACTACTTGAGTGTGCAAGGCATTGCGCTGATCTCTGAGAAGTAGCAGTACCTCGGATTGAGGACGAGAATATTTCCATAAATTATCTTGGTGGATCTTTGCTCCCAAGATCGGTTATAGCATATATATGCTGGTATATTTCCCAAGATCAGTTCAAGATGCTTGTAACGAGATTTCGAAATGGTCAAGATATGGGAATATTGCATGAGAGATTTTTGGAAACTTTATCTCAAACGCATATCCAATTAGATCGGTATGGGACAATTAATTGGAAGGCTGATGAAGACATTATGGGTTGGAAGAATCAGATGGAATATTTTGTGTGAACTTGATGATCGGTCGAATTATTGACATATTATTCACTTTATTCGATAATGAATTAGGTTTTTTTCCTGATATTTTGTTATCATTTAACCTATTTTCCAGTGTTTCAGGTCAAATGTCACATACTTAAGACTTTTGGATTGATCTGAAGCAAAACAAAGCATTTAGAAGAGATTTGGGTGAAAACAGGGCAGATTGACCTTTCCGACTTATTTTGCACGCACAGGTCGCATATGGTGTCCAAATTGACTGATTCAAACATTGTTGGAACGCTAATGCAAAGGGCTAAAACTTTGTAGTTTACGCCAAGATCGAATTCAGAGGTTACGACTATGAAAAATCCACCCGAAGTCTCTGCCATTTTTCATGGCCGTGACATCCGTGAAAAAACACAACGTCACGGGTGTCACAGCCCCCTTATCTCCCAGTGCAATTTTGATTAGTCCGTGACATCCGTGACACATTTGAATGTCATGGGTGTCACGGCACCGTCGGAGACAAGTTACTAATTCGGTTTTGAGCTTTTTGGGCTTTTTGGCCTTTTAGAAAGCTATAAAGAGGGCAAGCGATTGATTTACTAAGGTGTGGATGATTGGCGAGAGTGAGTGCGACATTGAGAGAGAGTTTAACGCTTGAATTGAGAAGAAAACCCTAACTTGGGAGAGAAGACGGCGAATATCGCGATAGATTGAGGATTTAACGAGCTACATCGTCGCTACTGTTATCTCGTCCTTAATTTCTTTTATTACACTATTCATGGTTAACTTACCATGAGTACCCAACTCTTCATGTGATCATATGAACGTTTTTCATTAATGCAATTTGAATATTCAATTTCATCGTGCTTAATTTATCGTTCTTGTAAGTTTTACATTGAATGGGATGTTTGCATGCTAGAACGTATTTAGGTTAATTACCAAAAGATGAATAAGTCCTAGGTATTAACCGGATTGTATGAAACTGATATTAGGTTATGGTAGCTACAATGGTAGTACATGAATTTATAGGAAAGTTGATTTTTGTCTGAAAAACCCTGAGTTTAATAATTGAGATCATTGATAATCCGTGGATGGGCGGCGATCAATGATTGAGATTAATCGAGACAATGATCCGTAGATGGGTGGCTTGTCTAGTGTTATTTTGGTTTATTTCCATATTCGATAGCATGATGCAATTACGTGATAATGATTCCATGATTAGTAGGGGTTGGCACGGGTGAAGTTTAATCCTAGGATTCTTTCTCTGATCAAACCAAAACCTTTTATTTTTCTGCATTTAATTTCTGCAAGTTTTGTTACAACAAAAACCTTTGATCAATTGGAATAGCTAAATAGTTACTAGTTAGCGAGTATTCACACAAGTTGTTCCTTGGATCAACCCTAGGCTTACCAAGGTTATAAATTTTGTTTAACAGCAATTCGACCCCTAAAACTCATAACTTGACGACTATAAACGGTTAAAAATACGCTTGTCAAAATGGAGCCGTTGCCGGGGAACATCGCTTAGTGTGATATTAGATTTAACGACTGTAGTTTAGACTATTCCATTTTTTATACTTCAATGTACATACTCTATATACTTCTGACCTTCACTAATCACTTTTATTTTGAATGTTGCGAGGATGTTCTCTTTTGGTCATCAAGACGCCTACCCAAGGGAAGAGCCTTAATGTCTGACATATTCATGTGATGCAAATTGGGAAGGAAATCAAAATCAGTTCTATGATCAACATTATTATTAAGATGATCCTTATTATGAGAGCTGCTAGAATAACTTGCAGCAGCAATAGTCTCAGGACACAGGTGCATCGTCGAGTCTAGAGTCTATGCTGGCTAGCAACTTGGCTGGGCTAGAGAAGACGTCTCGAGAGTCTGCTGCAACGGACCAGTTGCAGCAGCAACATCAGTTTTATGATCAATGGTATTATCGAGATGACTGCTATTATAAGACCTACCAGAACCAGTCACAGCAACAACAACCTCAGGACACTGGAGAATCATCACGTATAGAGTCTATGCTGATTGGTTTCATAGCAGAGCAAGATAGGCGACCTCAAGAGCATCGGGCCAAGATTGATGAAATTACTGAGACGGTGGAACAGGTCACAATTAGGCAAAGATGACTAAAGGACTAGCTAGAGGCACAAGCTATTGCAACCACCGATGAATGCAGAGATGAGGACATTGAGATTGTAATGGCCAACCATCAAGAAGTTGAGTCTATGAAGCATATACATCTTCAGTTTTATCTCTAATCCATCTGGAAGATGATCGGGATAAGAGAATGCTTTCTAAACCCGAACAACTTGTTTGTGAGGATGGTTCTTAGGCATTGAGAACGGTCGCCAAGGTTTACACTGAGTTGGAGGATGATGACTCTTGTACTGAAGATGTCTTAGTACATGAAGATGAATCTCCCTCCACTAAGAGTGCTTCAAAAGGTCATTTAGTTGAACACACATAAGAGAACATCATGCCACCAGATCCTCTGGATGCTGAAGACTTTGTTGATGTGTACCTGAGTTCAATCGAGGAGGATCCTCGCATACGCTTAAATACGATGGTGAAGGGAAATTCCGAAGTATATGCACCTGAGATCTTATCTAAAGAGTATAAAGGAAGTGTTCTTGCTGGAGCTAGATTTCAAGATATATATCTTGATACACCGCCTCCAGACAAGTTTTGACTGTTCTTGCCTTACGTCTTGAAACTGTTATTTGGGAGTTTCTACAATCCCATGGTTCTTAAGGGTTTCAAATTTTTGAAGGGACTGTGAAATTCTATCCCTTGTTCAAGCAAGTGTTCAAGGTCCAGTTCGGACTGACCTTGAACTCTCTCTACAACAGTTCAACACACGGTACGAGCAGAACAATAAAGACACGAGTACGCACAGATTGATAACCCAGTTCGGCTACGCCTACTCTGGGGGGTTTCCCACACCCGGAAAAGGGACAACAAATCTTTATTACGAGTTTAGGGCACAGGAGGTCTTACACTTACACAACACCTTTGCTTGTAATGGCCTCACCACTAACACTCCGTCTCTCAGATTTGCAACCGAGGTTCGTCGCAACTCTGCTCGATCCCCTTCATCCAGATCGTCTATCTGAACGTTCTCGAACCTCTCGTGAAGCTCGGTCGCTTTCTCTTGAAAGCAAGTTGTTCTCCTTCGTTGTGTGCACAGTATGATCACTTCCAGGCAGTCTGAGATGCACTTGCTAAGACTGCTCTTACACCGATGAGTTTCTGGTAGGGAGAACTCAATCGGCTGTCGCTCCTTCTCCAATCAATAAAGTTTTCCTCGTGTTTATTTTATCAGTGGGAGCGACGAGAATTAGGGTTGCCCTTGCATTGTATTTATATGCTTGGACGAAACCCTAACTCACACAAGATAAACCCCATCAAATATTTCTCAAATATTCTGATGCGTATCTTTCAAATCGGAACTCTTTATGCAAATATTTGACGCTCAAAAAACTTGCTGGCCAACTTCAGATCGGAACAAAAGATCCTCGATCTTTTTAGGATCTTCCAAGAGATAATCGGAATATTTACTTGAAGCCTTCCTTGCCAAGTCAGACGCCGGTTTAGGGTAAATATTCATTTGAATATCTGGGGATCGAATGCATCGCTGGCCGATTTAAAACCGAAAAGATATTGGATCCAGATCCTTCCGGAGAATATCTTCTGCGTCTGCTCTACGCTGTACAGAAGTTCCAGAATGTGTTCGTACTCCTCCAGAACATTATCTCGAACAGTTCTAAAGCCGTTTTGCCAAACAGTATGCCATTCATGGGAACATCAATCTCCCCCTTGGCATTTTTGGCAAAACCGAATCCGCGATCTGACTAGGCTTTAGACATACTAGCTAGAGTCATCCAAACTTCTCCCCCTTTTTGCCACAAACTGGCAAGGGTCAAATCCTCCAATCTGGTCCTCTCGATAAGAGGAATCTTATCTCCTCCCCCTCAACCAAGGCCTGATTATCTCTTCGATCAACTGATGTTCTGCTCCTTCAGTCTAAACACCTTTTTGGAACAGTTCCAATTCGTGTAGTCAACGCACCTATATCTTCCACTTAGTCATGCACTTTCATGTAGTATCCTTGAGAGCAATCTAAACACCTTTCTAAATAGGGATGACTGAGGGATCTTCAACAGGAGTAGCAGAGATCCTATGATTGCTTTTCATGTTGCGGACGACTCCCCCTGCAGACTTGCTCTCCAGAGAACGCCTTCAGCATTCTTCTTGACAGCTCTTGCAATGAACTCCTTTTTCCTCCTCTTGTCTTCATGAGTTCAGCTAAAGAGACAGAGTCCTGATTAACGCTTGATTGGCTTCTAATAGGGAGTCAACGAGGAAGGCAACTTTTAACTCAAAAATAGAAGGATCTAAGCGTATCTTTTAAACAGTCTTCATGGAAACCCTCTTGAACAGCAACTGGTGTAACAACTGACATACCACCAACAATCCCAACAGATCCCTCTTCAGCTGCTACGATCTGGGACAATTCAATTCTTGACAAGGCAGGGACAAAAGCATCCTCCTATTGCAGGTCCTCAATGACATTAATCAGTGTCTTTGTATAGATCTTCCATCCCATCATCTTTCTTGTCTGAACCTGATTTAATACTCATAGTACCCGTTCGCTGCTCATCAGGACCCCAATCTTAGCCCAACTGGCTTTACCTGGATACTATCCGCCTTCCGCAATCCAGAGCAAACAGGACACTTCCTATTTCCGAGACACGTTCTTCCATTGATTATCCATATGCAGAGAATCTTTCCATATCATCCCAGCAGATTTTCGAAGTAAGACAGGATATATATCAAAAACACATACTAATTGTTCCAGCTCCTTGCATGAGTGATCAGTCCAACTGTTTAGCTGGAGTTTCGCATCTGACCACTGGCTGGAACACTTAGTCCTTGACAACACACAGACCCAAGGAGGATCTGAGTGTTTCAAACTGAGCAGCATCAAGCAGTTTGGTGAAGATGTCAGCTAATTGCTTGTCCGTTGTGACATGCTGCAGAGTGACAACCTTCTGTTCAACCAGTTCTCTGATGAAGTGATGCCTGATGTCGATGTGCTTCATCCTGGAATGTTGAACCGGGTTTTTGGAAATACTGATCGCGCACATATTGTCACAGTACATTGTCATCTCTTTCTGCTCAACTCCGTATTCAGATAGCATCTGTTTCATCCATAGGAGCTAAGTGCAGCAGCTTCCTGCTGCGATGTATTCTGCTTCGGCCGTAGAGAGCGAGATGCTGTTTTGTTTTTTGCTAAACCATGAAACCAAATTGTTTCCCAAGAAGAAACATCCTCCAGACGTGCTCTTCCGATCTTCAGCGTTCCCTGCCCAATCAGCGTCACAGAAACCCACCAGGTGTGGATTGGTGTCTTTGGTGTACCAGATCCCGAATTCAACAGTTCCGCATACATACTTTATAATTCTTTTAACTTGCAGAAGGTGACTTTCCTTTGGTTCTGACTGGTACCTTGCACAGACTCCGACTGCATAAGATATATTCGGTCTGCTGGCGGTTAAGTACAGGAGACTTCCAATCATGCTTCTATATAGAGTCTGATCAACATTGACTCCAGCATCGTCTTTAGTGATCTTTAAATGAGTTGCAGCAGGTGTTCGTTTGTGACTTGCCTTTGCTAGATCAAATTTCTTTATCAGAGTCTTGGCATACTTACTTTGTGAAATGAATATCCCATCCTTTTTCTGTGTCACCTGCAATCCCAGAAAGTAGCTCATCTCTCCTACCATGCTCATCTTGAACTCTTTCTGCATCTGTTCCACGAACTGATCTACCATCGTCTGGGTGTTCGATCCGAACACAATATCCTCAACATAGATTTGTGCGATAATAAAATCTGACCTTGTATGTTTGACGAACAAAGTCTTGTCCACTCCCACTCGCACATATCCATGATTGATGAGAAACACAGTGAGTTGCTCATACCAGGCTCTGGGCGCCTGCTTGAGTCCGTACAGGGCCTTCTTCAGGCGATACACATGAGTAGGGTGATGCGGATCCTCAAATCCTTTTGGTTGAGACACAAAAACTTCTTCATGTAGAAGTCCATTTAGGAACGCACTTTTGACATCCATCTGAAACAAACGAAACTTCAGGTGACATGCTAAAGCAAGTAGCAGGCGAATGGCTTCAAGCCGTGCGACAGGGGTGAAGGTTTCATCAAAATCGATCTTCTCTATCTGGGAATATCCCTGAGCCACAAGACGAGCTTTATTTCTGGTGATATTTCCTGATGTATCTGATTTGTTCTTAAAAATCCATTTAGTTCCAATGACGTTAACACCATCAGGTTTTGGAACTAAGTCCCATACGTCATTGCGGGCAAATTCCTCCAGTTCTTCCTGCATGGCGAGAACGCAATACTCATCA
Source organism: Rhodiola kirilowii (assembly GCA_033675215.1). Classification (NCBI taxonomy): domain Eukaryota; kingdom Viridiplantae; phylum Streptophyta; class Magnoliopsida; order Saxifragales; family Crassulaceae; genus Rhodiola; species Rhodiola kirilowii. The sequence goes on from CM066193.1 coordinate 37,702,887, forward strand.
ACGAGTGCTTCCTTTACGTTCTTTGGTTCAATTGAAGACAGGAAGCATGAGTAGGCAGCGAGTCCTCTGTAATTGATCCTTTTTCCACGAGTTTGAATTCCATCACTAGGTGCACCAATGATCTCAGAGATTGGGTGATCTCTGGAGATTCGACGAGATGGTTGTAGTGCAGCACGATCCACTTGAGTACTAACCTCTTCACCCTCATCAGAGGAAGAGTTCCCAATGACATTATTAGGAAGTCGAGCACCTTCTGTCGAGTCAGTCACAGTCTGAATGGGCAGTGTCACAGTTTCAGGTGCTGTTTCAACCGGTTCAATAGCTGTTGTGACATCCCCAGTCAAGTCAGTCTTAGTAGAATGAGAAGGTGGAACATTACCAGATGCTGTTCCGGCTGCATCGTCAGCATCGTCTGGGGCAGTAAGATCAACAACGTCATCCTTGATCTTGACATTGATAGACTCCATAACTGTTCCTGTGCGTTTGTTAAACACCCTGTATGCTCGACTGTTTGAGGAGTATCCTAGGAAGAATCCCTCATCACTTTTAGGATCAAGCTTCTGTCGGTACTCGCGGTCATTCAAAATGTAGCACTCACTCCCAAACATGTGAAAGTACTTGACCGTGGGCTTCTTCCCTTTCCAGAGTTCATTGCAGGTCATCTCCGTACATGTGCGTATTGTTACCCGGTTTATAATGTGGCACGCCGTGTTCATCGCTTCTGACCAGAACTTCAAGGGAATCTTCTTGGCATGGATCATTACGCGAGCCATTTCCTGAATTGTACGATTTTTCCTTTCAACAACGCCATTTTGCTGAGGAGTGATTGCAGAAGAAAACTGATGGGCAATCCCGTGTTTGGTACAGTACGAGGTCATAGTGGCATTCTTGAACTCAGTGTCGTTGTCACTCCTGATACTCACCAGGTGCTCTCCGCTGGCTTCTCTCTCTCTCTGGAGAAGGGTTGCAAGTTCAATGAATTGAGGTGCAGCAGCAGACTTGTCTCGAATGAATCGGGTCCATGAAAACCTGGTGAAGTCGTCCACGCTACCAGGACATACTTGTTGCCACCGCAGCTCTCAACCTGCATCGGCCCCATAAGATCCATATGAATCAGTTCAAGCGGTCTGCTGGTATTGATCTGGGTGGTGTTTGAATGCGATGCTTTAGTCTGTTTACCGATCTGGCATTCTCCACATAGGACATCTATGTCACCTTTAACATTGGGCATTCCTCGGATGAGACCAGACGAGCTGAGCTTCTTCAGAGTTTTGAGGTTCAGATGACCCAGTCTCCTGTGCCAGAGTGACATCTCATCTGCTTGACTAGACATGCACGTAGATGTTCTAGTAGAACCTATACGATAATAGTCGTTGTCTGCTCTACATCCTTTCATCAGCGTCCCTCCTTCCTTGTTCAGAACATGACAAGAGTCATGAGTGAATTGAACGTGAAATCCTCCATCACAAAGTTGGCTGATACTGATGAGATTCACCTTTAGTCCTTCAACAAGAAGGATGTCATAGAGTACAGGAAGATCCGGAACCTTCAATGTCCCACCGCCGATCACCTGACCCTTTCCTCCATCACCGAATGTAACGAACTGCCTCTTAGTGACAGGTCGAATATGTGTGAGAAACTTGGAGTTACCTATCATATGTGCAGAGCATCCGCTGTCGAAGTACCAGTGATCTTTTTCCATATGACTTGAAGAGCTGAATGGAACGGTGCAGACGATGTTCTTTCTGCAGATCTTAGCGTCTGTCTCCCAGTTATGAGGCATGCTAGATTGGGGAATGTCTTGCTCAGATCTGCGTTTATCGAGTTTTCGGACCATTCTGCCAAACCTCCGAGTCAGCGTATTTAGTTGAAAAAGAGTGCTGTCAGTCTCAGACACCTCTGCTCTCCATGAAAGTTCTTTGTCATCTTTGGTTGTGTATTGACCTCCCTTTGGAGTCATCTTGAACAGTTCCAGGATCCCACTCAGTGTGTCGAGTGTTTGCTCTGATACCATTTGAAATTCTATCCCCTGTTCAAGCAAGTGCTCAAGGTCCAAATCGGACTGACCTTGAACTCTCTCTACAACAGTTCAACACACGGTACGAGCAGAACAATAAAGACACGAGTACGCACAGATTGATAACCCAGTTCGGCTACGCCTACTCTGGGGGGTTTCCCACACCCGGAAAAGGGACAACAAATCTTTATTACGAGTTTAGGGCACAGGAGGTCTTACACTTACACAACACCTTTGCTTGTAATGGCCTCACCACTAACACTCCGTCTCTCAGATTTGCAACCGAGGTTCATCGCAACTCTCCTCGATCCCCTTCGTCCAGATCGTCTATCTGAACGTTCTCGAACCTCTCGTGAAGCTCGGTCGCTTTCTCTTGAAAGCAAGTTGTTCTCCTTCGTTGTGTGCACAGTATGATCACTTCCAGGCAGTCTGAGATGCACTTGCTAAGACTGCTCTTACACCGATGAGTTTCTGGTAGGGAGAACTCAATCGGCTGTCGCTCCTTCTCCAATCAGTAAAGATTTCCTCGTGTTTATTTTATCAGTGGGAGCGACGAGAATTAGGGTTGCCCTTGCATTGTATTTATATGCTTGGACGAAACCCTAACTCACACAAGATAAACCCCATCAAATATTTCTCAAATATTCTGATGCGTATCTTTCAAATCGGAACTCTTTATGCAAATATTTGACGCTCGAAAAACTTGCTGGCCAACTTCAGATCGGAACAAAAGATCCTCGATCTTTTTAGGATCTTCCAAGAGATAATCGGAATATTTACTTGAAGCTTCCTTGCCAAGTCAGACGCCGGTTTAGGGTAAATATTCATTCGAATATTTGGGGATCGAATGAATCGCTGGCCGATTTAAAACCGAAAAGATATTGGATCCAGATCCTTCCAGAGAATATCTTCTGCGTCTGCTCTACGCTGTACAGAAGTTCCAGAATGTGTTCGTACTCCTCCTGAACATTATCTCAAACAGTTCTAAAGCCGTTTTGCCAAACAGTATGCCATTCATGGGAACATCAGACTGCATGCTCTACTCAATGTCCATGTTATACTAGATGGACATAAATTTCAATGCGATTTGAAGGTGGACTGACACTACCTGCCTTGCTGATGTCTCGCCAAGACGTTAAACTAGTCCTCTTCGAGGAGTAACCCGCACTGAAAGTATTTAGTTAGTCTTCATTCCCATTTTTGCATTTGTGCTTTGTGTGTGTGCTCATTGTAGGAATCTAAGTGTGGAGTGTGTCACGCTCAGACCAGCAAAACGGGTACGGGAAAAAAAAATACCCACTGAGGAGTATTTGTGCCGTGACTCCCGTGACACTATGGATCTGTCACGGCAGGACAAAAGGGCAGTGAGTTTCCAAAGGGGCCTTGACACCCGTGACACAATGGATCTATCACGGCATGCTTATATCTCAATATCTACCAACTCATGAGTCACGTTTCACTCCCCGGGCATCGCGTAATCTCTATGGATATCGAGCTACCAAACACAAGGGAAGTTCCTGTGCGCCTTTTCTTATCTTTTATTTCTTCGCTTAGAGACTAAGCTCATTTTTAAGTGTGGAGTGGGTAGAGCATAGTCACACACATCGCACACATTCACTCCTGCATATGCTCAACAGTCCATGTATTGCGATTAAAATCATCATTTTTCTACGATACTCCTTGATTGATTGTCACTCTTTTGGATTTGAAGTCTAGGACTTGAAATAGTTTTATTCGTGTGTGTATTCTGTCGAGTTAGTATCATTGCTAGCCTTTGCCTATCACGTGTTTTACGTATTTCTCGAAGCATGTTTGAGACTTGATATTAGTAGGCACCGGTATTAAATGTTAAAAACTTAAACTGCATCTCTTTTTCTAGGTGACCTTAGTACTAGTATGTGTTTCTCTTTAGTTGTTGTGATTTGCATGCAACCGCCGTTTTTCATACACTATGTCAAGTTTTAAGTGTGGAGTTAGAAAAAACAAAATAGTCAAAAGAGGGGCAAAAAATAGGCCCCCAATCAAGAACAAAGTTCTGAAATTTCAAAAGAGGGAGAAAATTTGACCCCAAGCATAGTTGTTTTTGAAAAAAAAATTGAAAATACTACCAAGGGAAAAGTGAGAAAAGTCACCCCTTGTGTATGAAAAAAAATGCAATTTCATCCTCCTTTTGCTTGATGTAGTGTAATTCCACCTTCTCATTGCGTGCAATCATGATTTGTCTTGAGAATTCATGTCCTAGAAACTAAGAAACGATCCTAGTGCTTGCACTGAAATTTTGATGTGATTTTCGTACTACTTTTGAGAAAATTCTTAATCTAGGCTCCTCCTCTCTTACGGGTCATTGCTTAGTCCTTGGCACTTGAGAATGAGCTTTGCGCCAAGAACCCGTGGACTATCCATAGATAGCATAGGTGAATGGCGAGCATGTTTTGTGTAACTATTCATGTTCTTATTGCATTGCTGTAGAACTATTTAGAACATGTGATTAGTCAATTGTTAGTCGTGTGTACTGATCGTTTGAATGATGACTTATTTAATCTATGATTGTCTGACAACTTTGATGAAGATGTTTGACCTGAAGTTGAGGTAATACGATGAATCCGAGGTATGACATGACTTGACTGTGACTCATTGAGCATCATTTCATGCATACACGTTACTTAGTTGTACAGGGGATTTGTAGGTAGTCCCATTCCTGAAAACCTTCACGAGACTATACTCGTCCTACTAAGGCATCCGAGGGGTTTAAAGGCTTGATGCCTACGCTAAATGCATTTGTGTCATCTATGACAGTGAGTTATCTTTTGATTTACATTTAAGTTAAGATTGATCACATAATACTTGAGTGGGTAACTATTCTTCTATTTATTGACTTGTGCTTAATGTTTGTTCGGGACGAACAAATCCAAAGTGTGGAGTGTTTTGATCGGTCGAATTATTGACCTATTATTCACTTCATTCGATGATGGATTAGCTTTGTTTTCCAGATATTTTGTTATCATTTAACATATTTTCTAGTGTTTCAGGTCAAATATCACATACTTAAGACTTTTGGATTGAACTGAAGCAAAACAAAGCATTTAAAGAGATTTGAGTGAAAATAGGGCAGATTGACCTTTCCAACTTATTTTGCACATCCAGATCGCATATGGTGTCTAAATTGACTGATTCAAAGCTTGTTGGAAAGCTAATTCAAAGGGCTAAAACTTTGTAGTTTACGCTAAGATCAAATTCGGAAGTTAAGACCATGAACAATCCACCCGAAGTCTCTGCCATTTTTGATGGCCGTGACAGCCGTGACAAAACACAACGTCACGGGTGTCACGGCCCCCTTATCTCCCAGTGCAATTTTGGTTAGTTCGTGACAGCCGTGACACACTTGAATGTCACGGGTGTCACAGCCCCGTCGGAGACAGTTTCCTTATTTGTTTTTGGGCTTTTTGGCCTTTTGGAAAGCTATAAAGAGGGCAAGCGACTGATTTACTAATGTGTGGATGATTGGCGAGAGTTAGTGCGACATTGAGAGAGAGTTTAACGCTTGAATTGAGAAGAAAACCCTAACTTAGGAGAGAAGACGGAGAATATCGCGAGAGATTAAGGATTCAACAAGCTACATCGTCGCTACGGTTACCTCGTCCTTAATTTCTATTATTACACTATTCGTGGTTAACTTACCATGAGTAGTGAGTAGTCTTCTTAATTCAGGTATCCTACGGATCCCATGCTATGTACCCAACTCTTCAGGTGATCATATGAACGTTTTTCATTAATGCAAATATTCAATTTCATCGTGCTTAATTTATCGTTCTTGCAAGTTTTACATTGAATGGGATGTTTTCATGCTAGAACGTATTTAGGTTAATTACCAAAAGATGAATGGGTCCTAGGTATTAACCGGATTGTATGAAATTGATATTAGGTCATGGTAGCTACAATGGTAGTACATGAATTAATAGGAAAGTTGACTTTTGTCTGAAAAACCCTGAGTTTAATAATCGAGATCGTTGATAAGACGTGGATGGGCGGCGTTCAACGATTGAGATTAATCTTGACAATGATCCGTGGATGGGCGGCTTTTCTAGCGTTATTTTGGTTTATTTCCATATTCGATAGCATGATGAAATTATGTGATATTGTAGCATGATTAGTAGGGGTTGGCACGGGTGAAGTTTGATCCTGGGATTCTTTCTCTGATCAACCAAAACCTTATATTTTTATGCATTTAATTTCTTCAAGTTTCGTTACAACAAAAACCTTTCATCAATTGGAATAGCTAAGTAGGTCACTAGTTAGCTAGTATTCACACACGTTGTTCCTTCGATGGACCCTTGGCTTACCAAGGTTATAAATTTTGTTTGACTACAATTCGACCCCTAAAACTCAAAACTTGACGACTATAAAGGGTTAAAAATACGCTTGTCAAAATGGCGCCGTTGCCGGGGAACATCGCTTAGTGTGATATTAGATTTAATGAGTGTAGTTTAGACTATTCCATTTTTTTATACTTCATTGTACATACTCTATATACTTCTGACCTTCACTAATCACTTTTATTTTGAATGTTGTGAGGATGTTCTCTTTTGGTCATCAAGACGCCTACCCAAGGGAAGAGCCTTATTGTCAGACATATTCATATGATGCAAATTGGGAAGGAAATCAAAATCAGTTCTATGATCAACATTATTATCAAGATGATCCTTATTATGAGAGCTGCCAGAATCACTCGCAGCAGCAATAGTCTCAGGACACAGGTGGATCATCGTGTCTAGAGTCTACGCTGGCTAGCTACTTGGCTGGGCTAGAGAAGACGTCTCGAGAGTCTGCTGCAATGGACCAGTTGCAACAGTAACATCAGTTTTATGATCAATCGTATTATCGAGATGACTACTATTATGAGAGCTACCTGAACCAGTCACAGCAGCAACAACCTTAGGACACTGGAGAATCATCACGTATAGAGTCTATGCTGACTGGTTTCATGGCAGAGCAAGATAGGCGAGCTCAAGAGCATCGGGCCAGGATCGATAAAATTACTGAGACGGTGGAACAGGTCAAAATTAGGCAAAGAATACTAAAGGACCAGCTAGAGGCACAAGCTATTGCAACCACCAATGAAATATAGATGAGGACATTGAGATGGTAATGGCCAACCATCAAGAAGTTGAAGTCTATGAAGCATATACATCGTCAGTTTTATCTCCAATCCATGTGGAAGATGAACGGGATAAGAGAATGCTTTCTAAACTAGAACAACCTGTTTGTGAGGATGGTTTTGAGGCATTGAGAACGGTCGACAAGGTTTACATTGACTGGGAGGATGATGACTCTTGTACTGAAGACGTCTTAGAACATGAAGATGCATCTCCGTCCACTAAGAGTGCTTTAAAATGGTCATTTAGTTGAACACACAGAAGAGAACATCAATCCACTAGTTCCTCCGGACGCTGAAGAGCCATCAAAGGATCAGACATACGAAAGACTTTCTTGATGTGTACTAGAGTTCAATCGAAGAGGATCCTCGCATACGCCTAAATACGATGGTGAAGGGAAATTCTGAAGTATATGCACCTGAGATCTTATCTAAAGAGTATAAAGGAAGTGTTCTTGCTGGAGCTAGATTTGAAGATATATATCTTGATACACCGCCTCCAGACAAGTTTCGACAGTTCTTGCCTTACGTCTTAACATTGTTATTAGGGAGTTTCTACAATCCCTTGGTTCTTAAGGGGCTCAAATTTTTGAAGGGACTGCATGCTCTACTCAACGTCCATGATATACTAGATGGATGTAAATTTTAATGGGATTTGAAGGTGGACTGACACTACCTCTCTTGCTGATGTCTCGCCAAGACGTTAAACTAGGCCTCTTCGAGGAGTAACCCGTACTGTAAGTATTTAGTTAGTCTTCATTCGCATTTTTGCATTTGTACTTTGTGTGTGTTCTCATTGCAGGAATCTAAGTGTGGAGTGTGTCATGCTCAGACCAGCAAAACGGGTTCGGGAACAAAAAATAACCACTGAGGAGTATTGAGGCCGTAACACCCGTGACACTATGGATCTGTCACGGCATGACAAAAGGGCAGTGAGTTTCCAAAGGGGTCGTAACACCCGTGACACAATGGATCTGTCACGGCTATCACGACATGCTTATATCTCAATAGGTTCTTGGGGATGATGTGACACACGTGACATTCTCGACTGGGAGAATGGAGAAACACCACTCAGTGTGGTTTGGGTGAGCGGTGTAACTCATTGTAATCGATAACATAAATACAAGTGCTCGTTCCGAACTCGTAGTACTTTGAGTATCTGGGTTTCCATTATATATTGATGTCTCGTACTTACTCTTGCCTTTTTTACATATATCCGCTGCATACATACTTGACGCGTATCAGTAGTACTTTGAAAGTACAGCTAACTAACGATCCTAACAATTTCTCATCAGAGCCAGAGAGGAAATAGAGCTACGCAGGTACAAGATAACCCTAGGGGTGCCTTCTACATCGATCGCTGGGAATAGTGAGTATGGGCGAGCACCACCACCATAACCTCCCAGGGAGCCGATTAGAGAGCCAAGGCCTATGATGGGTGACGGAGCCCACCGCACTGTCGTTAAGGTGTGATGTTCTCAGTTCAAAAACAAATTTATATCTCCGATACTCGCGACTTAACTATTTTGGGTAGTCAGCGGTAAGTACGGGTCGAACCCAGGGGAGTCAGGTGAATAGTTGTTCTTTCAAAAAGGGGGGATTAAATAAAGCAGTTCGGGGGTTGTTTTTGGTTTTTAGTACTGAAAGGTAAAGTAACAGTTGATATTACAATTAAAGGAAAGATTCGGTTTCAGGGGCCTTGTATCATATTTTTGTTTATCATTGACCTCTAATGATCATACTAAGTGTTCAAAAGTGAATCAAGGCTATTCCTAGCTCATGACTTGCCTCACCGTCTAGTCTTTTGCAAGACAAAGAACTCTTGTTCTAGTATGTGCATCCATTTGATCATCATTCCTGATAAACCAAATGGTGTTTTAAAGAGGTTGACTTCCACGGATAAGCTGTGCTCTTCCGAGCCTCCACTTATCCACGGAAGATCACGAACCCATGGCAGAGCTTTGCTCTTCCGAGCATCCACTCAACCAATGGAATTCTGACCTAATATAAGGCACCTAGAACAAGTTGAACACTAAGAGGCACTAAGAGAAGGGTCTAAAACATAGTATGATACAAGTACACCCCTTCAACCGAATGAAAGGTTTAGCTACGAATATCCATGGAACAAGACATCCTAGCTAAGTACTTGAAAAAGTAAAGGTTTTTGAAAGATAGTAAAGTAAAGTTTTCAAAAGTAAAGACAGGAAAGTAAAGTACTTTGAAAGACAGTAAAGTAAAGAAAAGAGTACTTACAAAAACTGATAAGAGTGCTCAAGATCCAACTTCGATTCCAAAGTAAAGTGTTTACATGATTGTGCCCACAAGAGCTAGAGAGATAAGTCACTTGAGGACTTGTGATGTTGGAATGAGATGGGATGATTTACAAAGGGAATGAGGGTGTCTATTTATAGGCTAAGGGAGACCATAAGGACTTGACACTTGTCATGAAATGGGAGGAGAAGCCAAAAGCCGCCGGGACACTTGTCTTCTCCATGGCAAAGCCGCCGGGCTTGTGAGGAGGAGGAGAAGAGAAGGGGAGCCGCCCCCCCTAGGTGTCAATTCCACACTCAAAGCCGCCGGTGGTGAGTGGAGGGGAGTGGTTGGGTGTGTGTTTTGTGATCTTTTACAAAAGCCATCGGTCCTTTCGGCTCCGGACTGATTCTGATTGCCCTTCGGTTGGACTTGTTTTGAGTGATTCCACGTCCGGTTCTTGAAAGTCGGAATTTGGTCGTGACCTGGAATGACTCGTAATTCATTTTCAGCTTTAAAACTCCTCCTTAGCCTGTATTCTCTCTAGACTTCAAAATACCCTGTAGATAAATATCGGAACTAACAAGCAACAGTTAAATAGACAAAGAGTCTAATTTGGTGGGTTTAACTGTGTTTATGATTCATACAATTATGGTCCATCAATGGGAAATTTGTGTGCTCTTGTTTCTGAAGATCAACTTTGTATCTACACAGGTGCAGAGGAGGAAGAATTTGAGCTGAGGACTGCCGTAGTGCACCACCTCCCTATCTTTTTGGATTAATAATAGAGCTAGCCACCAATCACATGAAGGAATTCCATGGCATCTGCAAGGCCATGAAACTCTTTGGGGATTAAGAGGAGAATTTTTAATTAAAAGTTTTTCCTTTATCCTTGACTTTTCTACATTCTTATTTTTTGTCTCTTCTTTCAGGTTGTATCAGATCATGGGAGCAGGTGCAGAGCAAATTCATGGACGAATATCTCTCACAAGCCAAAGTTGCACAGGTTTACAAAGAATTGACAACAATTAAGCAAAGACGCAAAGAATTATTATACGAGTATCTAGAGAGATTCAATGCACTTTGTTAGATTTATGGCATGTAGTTTGGCAAAACTTAGTGTAGTTGTTCAAGACTGGAAGAGACAACTATCCTGGAACAAGTTGAAGCAGAAGGAATGTTTCCTAATTTAGATTAGGAAACACAGTCAACCGTTGAAGATCAAGGCGGTTGCAAATGGAAGGACAGAAGTTGGAAGTTTCCTATTTTATATTAGGAAACTTGTTTCAACCGACGTATCACAACTTAGACGCAGCAGATATCGTAGCAGATATATCCTAGAGTGGATTTGGCAAGTTGGTGCTTGATGATTATCGAAGAGATCTAAAGAGTCGGTTGAGAGTTACTTGCGCTTAAAGATATCTTAGCAAAGAAGATAATCGAAGGTTTCCTAAACAAGATTGAAAATATATTGGAGGATTATCTTCAAGATATATGCGCAAGATATTAGGAAAGATTTCCTAAAGATATAGGCGGTTGAGATTAGGAATCCTACTCAATTTAGGGTTTCTACCGCACTATATAATGACGGCTGATGTACTCATTCTACTTAGCACTCACGGAGAAATTACTTACGCTCACATTCATTGAAGGGAGGTGGAGGATATCAGCCGGTGAACAAATTATCACTGATTACTCACGGCGCTCGGATTCAGTCTATTCTAGTGCTCGGTAGACTGGTCGTAGAATAACATTCAAGCTACACGCACTGGTGTTCTGTTGCGCATTCGGGAGAAGGCGCTGATTCTTATGGAGGATCATATTGGTGGATACGAAGGAGAAGCTCAGATCTAGGGGAGACCTAGTTTGCAATTACTAGAGTGCTCGAGGCTCAGGTTGTTTAAGAGGGAGTGTGTAAACGGTAAAACCAATACTCGCAATACTCATCTTTAGTGAATTGCTATCCACCGGGCTAGGAGACAGCCCCCCAGACGTAGGCTCGTTAACGCCGAACTGGGTAACAACTTTGCGTATCGTTTATTTTCCGTACTGCTTTTAAATTCGCATAAATTGTTCTAGATATTGTTCTGCACTCGACCAGAACAACATCTCATCTACCACGAGAAGATTTCACACTTGAATGAAGCTGTCACAATCTAGGAGTGCCAGAGAGGAGGGCGATAGAATACTTGTTGGATGGAATAAAGTTTATGGAAAGGATGTTGCTAGATGCCTCAGCAAGAGGCAAAATTATGAAACTTACCCAAGAGTAAGTAATAGGTCTGGTCACCAATGTAGCTAACAAGTCCAGATACCGAGAGGAGTCCATTTGTAGTAGAATCGTCTCGAAAGTTGAAACATCATCATCACAATTGCATGAGGTGAAAGAGATGCTACAAAAACTGCTAGTTCGCCAGATGGCTGAGGCAAAATAGTAAGATATATGTAGAGCCACACTAACCATAGAACCGACTCTTATCACACGCTCCAAGAAGAAGAGACCGGAGATTTCAATGCAGTGGGAAAATTTTAGAATTACAACCGCGCACTTTAGAGGCAGCTTTGCATAGCAGTGAATGGATTCAGCTGGCGCAGTGACAACAATTTCTATAAGGAAAGCGCTTAGGAAGCTGCGCCTCAACAAGAGATGTAGTACTAAAAGAGAGCAAAGGGCAAGAAGCTAGTGGTGCTATGTTTTGTCACCTAGTTGCTCTAAGTGTTCATTTCATAGCTTGATCATTATTCTTAACTAAACTATCAAGGAAACTAAAACACTACAACTTCTTGCTCATTTTCGCAAGCATTACAAGTGCATTTAGCACATGCATTAAGTCTTGTGAAAGTTTTCAGAAAAGTGAATACTAAGAAATCACGTGTACAACTATCCCATGAGAATAAATGCAAGACTGTTCTATCAAGACACAGATTTCTCAAAGTGAATTCCTCATCTCAAACTAGCACACAATCATCATGCCAGCAAAATAACTGTCGAAACCATTCCAGCACCTATGAGGTTGAACATTCCAGATTATCAATACTAGAGCGATCAATTGTCTAACCTAATAATCTGTTCATTCTCAAGGTAATTCAACTGAAGCAAAGTTAATAGTTTGCAAAAAAAGTGCCAATCGCTCACCTATACTAGCAGCGCTAGTCCATAGGTTTGCAACATAGAGCTCATTCCCAAGTCTTAAACGTTATAGTCGTAATCCATAAGGAAAGAGGGGTCTGACCACAAGGCTTCTTAATAACAAGCATAGACCAAATGATAGCTGTCGTGAAAGCATAAGGGTCGTTCTAGAGTTTACTTAACTAGCACACAATACAAATGATGCACCCACATAAAAGTTGAATCATGGAAGCACATAGAGTCAAGTTTTAAGTGCTTTTAATTTTCAATCGGCCTTTGTCTTACAAATCCTTTCGAGGGGGGAACTTTTCTTCCTAACCCCGACATTTGTAACTCTTAAAGAGAAAGAACATCTCTTTTTGAGAATCTTATCTTTTTCGTCGGGGTACTCTTTTCACCCTCTTTGATTGTTAGAAATTTTTTGTTGGGGCCGATTTTGCGCCCTCTTTTGACTCCACACTTAAAACTAGACAAAATATTTAAAATGATTATGGAATGTGCGAATAATTGCAAGCAAGACACTAACTAGGGAAACTAAAGTCACCTAGAAGCATTCAAAAGGTTTAGGTTTTTCGTGAAGATCTTTGAAAGTGCTTGCTAAAAACTAGGTCCAAGGTATGTAATGAACACACTTAGACAACTAGATAGACAAAGGATAACAATGATATTGATTCACAAGAATGCACATTCAAAGGACTAATTCGGTCCTAGGTTCAAGATCACGTAAAATGAAAAGTATCCTCGATGTGATTTATAGGAAACTAGAGTTGATGATCACAAGCCCTTTAATAGTGAAACACTCTCATGTTAGGGATATAATGCAAAAGTACAAATGTCCATATAGAAATGATATGCAAGGCATGAAAACATGTGAACTATGCACCTACCACTCCACACTTAAGTTCTAGCTTAGTCCCTAAGCGCAAGAATGATACAAATGAAACTAGGTGCACAAGAACTCTCCTCGTTTGAAGTGTGCATCCCATCCAACTAGCGTGAACTATTGGCATAGTAGAAAATTGTTTGTTCATAAGACAAGACAAAGAAAGGTTAATTTGCACAAGTGATGAATATATAAGCATGGTCAGCAAATAAAACACAAGTGACAAACACAACTTCATTGTCCTTAGAGTTTAAAGTTCAAACAAGGACAACTATAGGTCAATTATCCAAAATGCGCCAAAGAAGAAGGGTTTAAGGCTTGGGGCGAGCTAAGGCAAATGATATTTTTTATCTTGTTCTCAGGTAGGTACCCGGGCGGGTAATCGTGTTCGAGAGGAAATATTTGGATATGGGGGTCGTACCTAGGCTAGAAGAAAGTGGTACTCATGCGGTTACTTCAAAATTTGTTTAAACTTCATAAACATTCATCCATAGAATGTTCAAGCTCATAAACTGCACTCCACACTTAAGGTTCATGGCCACTTAAGTCACACATGATCATGCCAAACATTTGAAATTTAAGTTCTAGAATGAACAACTTACAACTGGGTACCTTCCGAGAGGGCCTAGTTTTTACGTCTAAGCAAAGACGTAGTAAATCACCCCATATAATCACTCATGAGAAGTCCTTTGATGGGATCCCTTCTCACAAGGCCTCGGATGCTCAAAGAGTCAATCCACCTTTAAATTCTATTTAAATTTTTGTCCATCAAGACTACGATGGACTTTTAGTTGCAAGTTTGACCCATATGAGGGATCTTGGAGGGATCATGGGAAGTGTTTCTCATGATCTTGCCAAAATGGCTCAAAGCTCCAAAACCTATCTTGAGACGTCATGGTGAAGAAAGGTTCTTCATAATTGTCTCGAGTTTCATGGTCACACCCTCATTTAGGTTTTCAATTATGTCCTTTGGTGTCCAATCATCAATCTCCCTCTTTAAACTTGTGTCTTCTGGCGTACAAAGTTGCTCTTTAGTTTCTTCCATGTAAACCTCAACAAAGTCTTCATCCCTTTGAAATCCTTTTGGCTCACTATGCTCTTCATATATCTCATCCTCAACAAGAGATTCAAGCTCACATGTAGTGGAAAGGAGGTGGTCTTCTTCATTGCCGTTGCAGATTTGTGACAACCTTTTTTAGTCAAAAAAATTTATAGATTTTCGGTGAAACCGAGTCGAACCCAAAGGAGCAAACTCGATTATGCACTAGGACAATTTTGCATATATTACTTGGCTACTTCTGAAAATCAAGTATGAAGTGAATTTCAATTAGAAACAAACAATGCAAGAGTTTTTACGGATTAAATTTCAATTAAAAGACAGTTTCGAGGGGTTACTCCTTTCCTTGGCATTTCCCCAAATGATCACGTACACAAGAATTAAGGATAACAAGGTGTCAAATAGTTTAGAACCTGACCTAGACTAAGGTAGAACAATTTTCATGTGATTCTAATCTTAGTTAAGTCTTCTTAACTAGAACCTCACTCCAGCGAGATTGTTGGTTCACACTATAGCCTTTATTATCCTTGGAACATCTCCCAAGGTAATAAATGTCATAGGCCCAAAGCACTAGTTCACTACATTTCTATGCATTTACCATCGTAAACACTAGATATGATCATATTCACTACAACCAAACCTTCCCTATGGTCCATCGATACTTGGGTCAAGTTTTAAGATCAACATTTTACTTAGGCATTTCATCAAACACTTGGTTACATGTCAAATATGAAGAGCTTAGTGAACATGAATTTAACACCATGTAATACAGAATCAAATGTGTATACATGATCACAGAGTACCAAGGATGGTTGTAAAACCCTCAAAACACAAGGTGACTACTCACACATCATGTAAAAAACATGGTATAAGTAAGGTTCATAGAAAACAACAAGTAGAATGGAGAAAGTGTAGGGGAAGTAGGATGATTAGTCCTAGAATCTCCCTTTGATCTTCTCTTCTTCTCCTTGGTTGAATCCTTGATGATGACCTTGATTAAGCCTCTTTTTCTTGTGTTTTCCCCCAAGAAATCAGCATACTTGGTCAAAACCTCTTTCTTCTATTTATAGCCTCGGGTAGAAAATCCTAAAGTAGCAGGTGTCTGCTTATATAGTGTCTAAAATCCAGTCAGTCAGCTGGTGGCTGAAGTTCAGAATGTTTCTATCCAAACGTCTAGCCGACCGGTTGGATTGGCCAACCGACTGACTTAAAGTGAGCGATTGCATTTCTTTTACAGAGCATGGGTGACAGATGCTTGTCGTCAGAGAAAATGTACAAATAAATTTATAAGTCCGCTACTCGCGACTTTACTACTGGGTAGCAAGTGGTAAGTAGGGGTCGAACCCAAGGGAGTCAGTGTGGATTAATTGTTCTTTAATGAAGCTTATGCAGAATTTAATTACGATTGGGGTTGGGTTTGAGTGTGTTTTGAGAACTGAAAGTAAGTTACAGCAGTTGATAATGGACTATAAGGAAATGATTCGGTTTTAGGGGCCTTGTATTATAATTGTTTATCATCGACCGCTAATGATCATACCAAGTGTTCAAAGATGAATTGAGGCTATTTCTAGCGCAAGACATGATCATGCTAAGTATTCAAAGATGAATCGAGGCTATTTCTAGCGCAAGACTTGCAACACCATTTAAAACACTTGTTCTATTTAGACTAATTCCTCCTTTCGAAGTATCTTAGCCTTATGTGCATCCATTTGAATTCTTTGGTCCAGTTTCCAAATGGTTTTTAAAGATAAGCCGAACTCCTCGGATAAGCTTGCCCATTTGGTCCCTTTGGTCCAGTTACAAATGGTCCACTTACCCGAGTATGATCACGAATTCCCACGGAAGAGCTTTGCTTGTTACAGCTTCCACTCAACCTTGGAAATTATGACTATATATGGCACATAGAACAAGTTTTGAATACAAAGGTGTACTAAGAGTAAGATCTAAAACATTTATAATACAAGTATACCCCTGCGACCGAGTACAAGCTTTTAGCTGCTTGTATTCATGTCAAGGAATACAAGCAAACTAATGCCTTGCACAAGGGTACCGAATAAAATAACTTTACAGTAAAAACAAATAATACTGAAAGTAATTTTATACCTGACAATAAGCGGAGGAGAGGAGCTCCTAGACAAGATCCACGCAAGAGAAGTAGCTCCACGATGAAGAACAAAATATTTATTGAAAGTGAAGAGAAGAGGGTTAAGCCCTCTATCTCTCTAAAACATTTGTGAAGTGTGTATGATTGTGATTGTGGATACAAATGAGGAGGGGTGAGCCTTTATTTATAGCTAAAGGGGAGGAGGATGGAGGGCCAAGATGGTGGCAAGTGGTGTTGCATCCAAGGGTGGAGGAGGAGGAGATGAGCTTGTGGAGGAGAAGCCACCACATGTCACCACCTTGTGGTGTCTCAAAAGCCGCCGGCTGCTATGAGGTGGAGGAAGGGGAGTGGAGGAGAGCTTAGCCACTCATGGAGGAGGAGCATCCTTCTAGAAGCTTGTGACCTTTTCATAAAAGCCATCAGTTTGACCGGATCTGACCGGAGCTTTGGCCGGAGCTTCTTGGATTTTGGAGAGTGTATTTTGAATGAAAATGTCATTCTAAGATGATCTCAAGAAGGAACCTAAGCCAAATTCTGCTCGGAACATGGTCGAAATCCCAAATCGGATGAAATTGCCCTTGTTTGGCTTTTACCGGGCTTGGTGCCTTTGCCTTGCGTTCTTGTCCATTTGCCGACTGTTCTAGCATATTTGAGTGATTCCAAGTCGGTTCCATGAAGGATGTTAAGGCTGATTTTGAGTGTAGCATGGTCGTGACCTTGGAATGACTCGTAACATCTTTTCGGCGTAAAATCCTCTCCTTAGCGTGTTTTCTCTCTAGAGTCCAAAATACCCTGAAGAAATATATCGAAACTAACAAGAAAAAGTTAACTAGACCAACAGTCTAATTTAGTGGGTTTTACTGTGTTTTTGATTCGTATAATTATGGTCCATCAATGGGTCAATCGACCGGTTGAACTTGTCAACCGACCAACTCAATATAACCAGTTGTAGCTTGGAATTCCCATGTCTTCAGACAACCAGTTGGACATGTGAGTTGACCCAATTCATTATGTGCAAAGGTAAGCATTTGGATAGCTCTTCTCCAGCCAATCGGTTGGATTACCAGCCGACCGACTCAAAGTGAGTAGTTGGGAGCTTTCTGACGTCCTTCATCCAGCTGGTCGGCTGGTGAGTCAAATCAACCGACTCGAAGTGAGCGGTTTCTCCAATATCTGATCTTTCATCAAGCCGGCCGGCTGGTTTAGGGTAATATTCCGAATCGTTTGGCTGGGAGTCCTTTTGCCCACTTTTTGCTTTAAATCTTCGGTTTTTCCCAAGTGTTTGTTTCTAGGCTTTGACTTTGAGAAGGAGTTGTTTTCTAACTGAAATGTAGAGATATAGGTCAAATGACATCAAAATATAGTCGAAAACGACCCAAAGCTATATTGAAAATGACTATTAATAAGTCAAAAACTCGACTTATCAGCACTCCACACTTAAACATTGTTCGTCCCGAACAAGGTATGCAAATATGTCAAGGCAAAGCAAATAGCGAAATGTTAGTGTTGTTGTGTTTTTCATCTATTTGCCTCACTAACTTTCACAAAGTCTTGATCATTATTTCTAAACATGTGAATGAAAGACAAATGAAAGTATATACATCCTAACTAGCTCCTTTTTGTAGGCGTTATGAATGCATTTAGCGTACGCATTAAGCCTTTAAACGCCTAGGCTACCCTAGTGGACGAGTTATAGTCTCATGAGAGTTTTCACAAAAGGGAATACTCACAAATCCCATATCCACCTATCCCATAAGAATGAATGCAAGAGTGCTCGACTAAGGCGAGGATTTTTCAAAGAAAATTCCTCATCCCAAACTAGGGCTACCATCGTATCATCATCAAAAGAACTATTGAACCATTTAAGTACCCATGAGGTTCTGCATTCAAGATCATTAGTACTAGGGCAATCAAATGTCTAATAAAAAAATCTCCTCATTTTCAAGGCAATACAACATAAGCAAAGTTGTTAGTTTGCACAAACGAGTGTCAATCGCTCACCTTTGCTAGGGCTAGTCCATTGGTTTGCGACATGAAAGTCATTCCCAAGTCTTAGGCATTTTAGCCGTAATCCATAAGGGAAGAGGAGTTTGATACTATGAGTCCTTAGAAAACAAGCATAGACTAAATGAGAGCTCCCGTGCAAGCACAATGATCGTCCAAGAGTTAATCTAACTAGCACACAATACAAATGATGCACCCGCGCAAGTGTAGAATGATTGAAGAACATAAAGTCAAGTTTTAAGTGCTTTTTATTTTCTTTTTCAAATGGCCTTCGGCCTACAAATGCTTTTGAGGGGGGACTTTTCTTCCAAACCCCCGGCATTTGTATCATTTTTGAAACAAAACATATCTTCGCCTTCGAGAAAGTTTTAGTCAAACCTTTGCCATCTTTGACCATGAAAGTGAAGCATTTTTTGGGGGCCTATTGTTCACCCTCTTTTGACTCCACACCTAAAACTTGACAATATTTAATGAGAAGGTGAACCGCATATCTGACAGTAGACAGCGACATTAGCAACAGCCGATGAGTTCATGGTGGAATCTGTCTTCAGACTTTTTATTTCAAGTGCAAGCATCTTCACTGTGTTGGTTAACTCAGCAATGTCATTGGTGCCATCTGCTTGACAGAGATCTTGTACACCCTTTCTGTCCTTGGAATACCTCGATCACTCATCCAGAGGTGATAGTCTTGAGCAGCTTTCTCCAAAATATCATAGGTCTCTTCTAGCGGGACTCCATTTAGGCCTCCACCAGCTGCTTGATTTATCAAGGTGTACATCCCCTAGTCGATTCCCTGATAGAAAGTATCAATAATCTGCCATAACTCCATGTTATGACGGGGGCACAGTCTCATCAGCTCTTTGTACCTCTCCCAAGCCTCGTAGAGAGTCTCACCATCCATAGATCGGAACGAGATGATCTTGTTCCTAAAATGTGTTGTCCTTGATGGTGGGAAGTACTGTTGTAGAAAGGCTTAGGCCAGTTTGCCCCAATTAGTGAAAGTGCCCTCTGCATGACTGTCGAGCCACCTACTAGCCTTATCAGAGAGTGAGAAAGGGAATAGCCTCAGGTAGTATGATTCTGGAGGAACACCATTGGTCTTCACCGTGTTGCACATCTGGACAAATCGTTTTAGGTGCTGATGAGGGCCTTCAATCATCCTCCCTGAGAACTAGTTATTCTGTACCATCTGAATGAGACCGGTTTTTATCTCCCAATTGTTGTTGTCTACACCAGGCGGTGCAACGGTAGATTGGAATCCTGAGACACGTGGGGCGGTGTAGTCCCCAAGAGTCCTGCGAGCTTGCTGCTGCGCGGGACGCTGCTGGTTTTCTTCGACCAGCCCATTCAGCAATGCTAGATTTTCATTCATCCTGAATGCTGCGAAGTTGCGATTCTGTGCTCGGAGTTGTCGAGCTTTGTTTTGGATCTGGTGAAGAGTTCTTCGTTGGTCCGGAGTGTCCTCGTTTGATACCTAAACCTGCTTCTTCTATTGGGGTGTTTTCCTTGGCATGAACTAGCTAGTACCTACAAGAGCCATGGTGAGTGTTGGCAACGGCGGAGTGAAGAAATTCAGAAAAGGTCAAGTAACGAACAAGGTGGACTAGTCAAAACTACACACGTTAAATCTAATATCACACTAAGCGTTGTTCCCCGGCAACGGCGCCATTTTGACAAGCATATTTTTAACCCTTTATAGTTGTCAATTTGTATGTTTTAGGGGTTGAATTGCAGTCAAACAAAATTTATAACCTTGGTAAGCCAATGGTCGATCCAAGGAACAACGAGTGTGAGTACTAGCTAACAAGTGACCTATTTAGCTCTTTCGAATGATTAAAGGTTTTATTGTCACGCAAATTGTAGAAATTAAATACAGAAAATAAAAGATTTTGTACTCGATCAGAAAGAGAATTCTAGGACCATACTTCACCCATGCTAACCCCACTAATCATGCAATCATTATCACGTAAATTCATCATGCTATCGAATATGGAAATAAACCAAAATAATACTAGACAAGCCGCCCATCCACGGATCATTGTCTAGATTACTCTCAATCGATGAACATCGCCCATCAACAGATTATCAACGATCTCGATTATTAAACTTAGGGGTTTTCAGACAAAAGTCAACTTTCCTATTAATTCATGTACTACCATTGTAGCTACCATGACCTAATATCAATTTCATACGATCCGGTTAATACCTAGGACCCATTCATCTTTTGGTGATTAACCTAAATATGTTCTAGCATGCAAACATCCCATTCAATGTAAAACTTGCAAGAACGATAAATTAAGCACGATGAACGTTCATATGATCACATGAAGAGTTGGGTACATAGCACGGGATCCGTAAGATCCCAGAATAAGAAGACTACTCACTACTCATGGTAAGTTAACCAAAAGTAGTGTTGATAAAGAGATTAAGGACGAGGAAACCATAATGACGCGAGTGCTCATTGAATCCTTGATCTCTCGTGATGAACTCTGTCTTCTCTCCCAAGTTAGGGTTTTCTTCTCAAATTCAAGCACACCTCTTCAATCTGGTCAAATTTCCTTTTATAGCTCGCCTAAAAAGACCAAAAGCCCAAAAATGATTTTTGGAAATAAGTTGATAATTCTGCTCTCGAAGGTGCCGTGACCCCCGTGACATTTGTACAGGTCACGGCATGTCGCGTCATGGCCATAAGTCATTGAGCTGAAGAGGCACCGTGACACCCGTGACATTTGGTGGATTTCACGGCATGTCACGGCAGGGGCTGAAACACATTGAGCCATATGGGTGCCTTGAAACACGTGACATATAGACATGTCATGGCACGTCACGGCATGTCTGAGTTCGCCCAATTCCTTCTGCGCAAAACCACTACCGTGACTGCTCACTACTCATGGTAAATTACCCAAAACTAGCATTGCTAAAGAGATTAAGGACTAGGAATCGTAATGACGCGGGTGCTCCTTGAATCCTTGATCTCTCGTGGTGAACTCTGTCTTCTCTCCCAAGTTAGGGTTTTCTTCTCAAATTCAAGCACACCTCTTCAATCTGGTCAAATTTCCTTTTATAGCTCGCCTAAAAAGGCCAAAAGCCCAAAAATGATTTTTGGAAATAAGTTGATAATTCTGCTCCCAAAGGTGTCGTGACCCCCGTGACATTCGAACAGGTCACGGCATGTCGCGGCATGGCCAAAAGTCACTGAGCGGAAGAGGTGTCGTGACACCCGTGACCTTTGGTGGATGTCACGGCATGTCACGGCAGGGGCTAAAACACACTGAGCCAAATGGGTGTCATGACACCCGTGACTTATAGATATGTCACGGCATGTCTGAGTTTGCCCAATTCCTTCTGCACAAAACCCCTACCGTGACTGCCGTGACACTAATGAGATGTCACGGCCGTCACGGCCCATTGCTGGTGCAAAGCTCTTTTTTGACCTTTTTCATCGATCTTTTCATTCTTTCGACACTCCGGGTCCAAGGAGTGATGATATGTCTTTTTGTCCTGAAACACTAGAGAAAGACATCAAATAGGGACAATTTTCCAGGAGAACGAGTGTTATCTTTCATCAAATGTAGTGAATAATTAGTCAAAATATTGAATGATCACCTACTCTATTCAAAGATGCTCATGAGTTTGTCAAAGCTTGCCATCAGTGCCAGAGGATAGAAAAAATATCACTAAGCAGTGGAGATGCCCCAGCAAAGTATTCTAGCAGTGGAGTTATTCAATTTATGGAGGATCGATTATATGGGACCATTCCCACCATCCTACGAGAATTAGTATATCTTGGTAGCAGTCGACTACATTTCCAAGTGGGTTGAGGCAAAAGTTGCACCCAACTGCGACGCCAAGGTGGTTATAAAGATTTTCCAAAAGGTTATATTCCCGCGGTTTGGTGTCCCCAGAACAGTGATTAGTGACGGAGAGTCTCACTTCCAGGAAAGGAATTTCGAAACCTTCCTCAGGAAAGACAGTGTCTACCACAAGATTGGCACCCCGTACCACCCTCAGACTAGTGGGCAAGTTAAGATCTCTAACAGTGAAATTAAGAGTATTCTAGAGAAGACGGTTTCTAGTAACAGAAAAGATTGGGCGTCAAAGCTAGATGACGCGTTGTGGGCATATAGGACTACATTTAAGACTCCGATCGGGATGAGTCCTTTGAGACTTGTTTACGAAAAGACTTGTCACTTGCCACGAGTACAACGCAATGTGGGCTATCAGGAAGCAAAACATGGACTTGAAAGCAGTTGGTGAGAAGATACTGTTGCACCTAAACGAGCTCGATAAAATTAAATTAGACTCCAATGAGAACGCTCGTATCTACAAGGAGAGAACAAATAAATGTCATGACAAACGGTAGTGCGCAGAGAATTCAATGAAGGCGAGTGGGTTCTTCTCTACAACTCTCGCCTCAGATTATTTCCTGGGAAGTTATGCAACAAGTGGAGTGGTTCGTATACAGAGGAAAGAGCATACCCGGATGGTCACGTGGAGCCCAGTGTTGAAGGAAGAAAATCTAGGGTAGTTAATGCGCAGCGCCTTAAGCACTACCACGCCTTGAAGCACCTAGCACCACCTGAAGGAGTTCATGATGACCTACTTCTCGAGAAGGGATCTCAGCAAGGGACTTCCCGATAATGCTTTTAGTCCTATCTCCCTAGCTACGTCTCGCTAAGACACTAAACTAGGCCTCATCGGGGAGCTTCCCGGACTGTAAGTATTAGTTAGTTGCATTCTGCATTGTGTGGCTTTGTGTGTGGTCATTGCAGGGACTTAAGTGTGGAGTATGTCGAGTTCAGACAGAAAATCGAGTCTAGACATGAGATTATGCTACAGAATTAAGGAGTCGTGACACTCGTCATATAATGCACATGTCACGGACGTCACGACGGGTAAACAAGGAGAAAAGTTTCAGAGGTGCCATGACACCCTTGACATAATGGACGTGTCACGAATGTCACAGCAAGGCACAATGGAATCAGACTTTAGGGTTGTCGTGACGCCTGTGACATTCTCGGATATCATAGATATCATGACTCAGACGAAAACGCAAACGCAAACGCAAAAAAAACATTGAAATCGCACTCCTTCCTCACCAAGCCACCCAAACCATAAATCCACCGCCCCAACCTCCATCACAGACAAGCAAGCCTCAACACCGCCATCCCTCTCCGACTTCATCGCAACCTCCACCTTCTCCATTTTCCCCTTCCGCAATTTCATCAAAACATCCCTCCCCCATATATCCTCATGCTTCTGTCCTCGCCGACCCTCCCCCCACCTCCATCATATCCTCCATTCGAGCTCCCTCCCCTAAATTCTTTTGACCACCATATATCCGTCCACCACCACTCACCATTGTCAAACCCCAAAGCCAACACTCACCATGGCTCTCCATAACCCCATTCGTGCTGCCTCTCATACTGCAAGGAATGCTTCACCTCCTCACGCAAACCATACACGCCCATATCCGGCGAACTGGTCCATCCAATTTGGAAATCATCACGATCGTCAGAAGAGGTTCGAGGAGATTATTCCGCCGAAAAACGTAAAGCTTACAATTGCCTCTTGTCATACATCATTGGATACATTGAACATGTTGCAATAGTGTTGTAGAATGTTTGTGGCTTCTGGCCTCGACATTGTGTTTGCTCATGCGGCTGTGACCTATCTTAAGATTCTTAAGGAATTTTTAGCTTTTTTGAGATTATTGGTAGCCCCTCGAGTGTCACTCACTGGAAGTTTAGAGTAGATGGGCAGTATTATACCATGTCTAAGGAGGAGGTTTGTGAGGTGTTACGGTTAACTATAGAGGGATTTTATGGGGAATACGGTGAAGAGGAGAGATATAAGTTCTAGAAGCTCATATCTGGTTTTGACTATTGTTTCACATCCAGTTGGCCTTCCACCGGCATCAAGGAGCCATTGTGGAAGATTGTTCACCATTTGGCCGGGATGAGCATCAACTCTCGTGCAAAGGGGGCCACCGTCGTAGTCACCAACCCTGACATCGACATTATGATTTCTATGCACAGGGAGGTGTTGATTGTTTCTTTCAGCTTCTTAGTGGTATGATAATAGTTTTGGGTACTTCCTTGGACAACGAGGCCCGGGGAGGAGGTTTATTTATCACCCTTCTCACCAAGGCAAGGGGTTGGGACCTCAGCTTGAGCTGAATTTGGTTAAGATATTCGAGTGTAAGATGATAGGCCAAGACGGGAAATGGACCAACAGAGACGAGCTTCCTTGATGGGCTAAGAAACGAGGCATGGATAGCAGGAAGAGGAAGCTTGATCAAGCTCGAGGCAGGGAGCCTACACCCGAGCCACAAGCACCAGATGCCAATGAGGACCAGATGCCACCATCACCTCCTACCGACGAGAAGAAGCCACCACCCAGCCACGAAGCCTCGGATGCATTTCAGGACGCTTCCTGACCCAAGAATATCATCGAGTGCCTCAATTTGTTAGAGCAGACACAGAGCCAGATTCTCTCGACTCCGGCGCATCTCGTCTCTTGCCTAGCCAAGATTGTTGCATATATTTCAGACTTTTGCTATCAGGGCGGCAGAGCAGAGCAATGGGCACAGGAGTCATGGGCTACATTCTTTCGCCACCAAAACTTCTACGGATTCACCCTTCCTCCATCTACTCAACTTTCTACCCCAAATTCATTCGATGCAGATTTCACTATGTCCGTTAACCTTAGCCCTCCCTGGAATGACCACGAGGCCAGCCCCTCTCATACTGCTGACGATCAAGCTTGATATTATGGGTGATGCCGCCGCTACTGATTACATGTTCATAGATGATGATGATGATGACGATGACGAGGGTTCTGTTTAGTTCCTCCACACGCTTTTTGATGTCCTTTGTCATTGTTGGATATTATGCTTTTGCTTATGATGGATATTATCTGTATGTTGACTTTTCGGCATGACTCTATTTTCGACATGTTATTTGGTGCTTGAGATATGTTATTTGCTCTATTTTTCTGCTCGCATCATTAATCATTCTCTTCTCTCTTTCAAGTTTCATTAGTACATCCTCGTCTATCTAGTCCATCACCTTCTTATGATTATCAATGCTAACCTATTACCTGTGAAGCTACGCGTTTCATTTCCATTTGTCTGCTCGCTAGTCGTGTTTCACTCCCTATGCATCTTTCAATCATTATGGATATCGAACTATCGACACACGAGGGAAGTTCTTATGCGCTATTCTTATCTTTTATTTCTTTGCTTAGGGACTAAGCTCATTTTTAAGTGTGGAGTGAGTAGCGCATTGTCACATACATCGCATGTCACGCATTCATTTATGCATATGCTCAACTGGCTTAGTATCAAGACTGAAACCCTTGTTTTCTACGGACCTCCTTGATTGATGATCATTCTTTTGGATTCAGAGTCTACGACTTGAAATAGTTTAATTTGTTTGTTTATTCTCTCGTGTAAGTATCATTGCTAGCTTCTGTCTATCACATGTTCTACGTATTTCTTGAAGCATGTTTGAGACTTGATATTATTAGGCACCGGTACCAGATGTTAAAAACTTAAATTGCATCTCTTTTTTAGGTGACCTTAGTACTGGTATATGCTTCTCTTTACTTGTCATGATTTTCACGCACCCGCCTCTATTTGTACACAATGTCTAGTTTTTAGTGTAGAGTTAGAAAAAGTCAAAAGAGGGCAAAGAAGAAGAAAAAAAGGCCCCATTCAAGAACAAAGTGTTGAAATTTTAAAAGAGGGTGAAAAATTGACCCCAAGCATAGTTGTTTTTGAAAAAAAGAGAGCAAAAAAAATAGTACCAAGTAGGGCAAAGTGAGAAAAGTCACTGTTTGTGTATGAAAAATCGAAAAAAAAGTGAGATCTCTGCCTCCTTTTGCTTGATGTAGTGTATTTCCACCTTTTCATTGCGTGCAGTCATGACTTGTTTTAAGTCGTGCACTAGAAACTAAGGGACGATCCTCGTGCTTGCACTGAAATTTTGATGTGATTTTCGTACTATTTTTTAGAAATTTCTTAAGTCAGGCTTCTCTTCTCTTAAGGGTCATTGCCTAATACTTGGCACTTGAGAATGAGCTTTGCACCAAGGGCCCGTAACTATCCCTAGATAGCATAGACAATGAATGGCGAGCATGTTTTGTGTAACTATTCTTGTTCTTGATACATTGTTATAGAACTATTTAGAACTTGTGATTAGTCGCCTGCTAGCCGTGTGTACTGACTGTTTGAATATATATCTCGCTTAAACTATGATTGTCTGACAATTTTGATAAAGATGTTTGATTTGAAGTCAAGGTAACAGATGAATCCGAGGTATGACATGACTCTACTATGACTTGTTGAGCATCATTTTTCATGCATTCACGTTGGTTAGTTGTATAGGGGATTTGTAGGTAGTCCCTTTCCTGAAAACAAATCCACGTTTCTTGTTTTTTGCATTTAATTTTAGGAAATTTCTTTACAACAAACGTTCTTTTATTATTTGGAATAGCTAAATAGGTTGCTTGTTGTATAGTAGTCACACACGTTGTTCCTTGGATCGACCCTTGGCTTACCAAGGTTCACTAAATATTTTTGACTGCAACTTGATCCCTAAAACTCATAACTTGACAACTATAAAGGATTAAAAATACGCTTGTCAAATACTTAGAAAACTAGATAGAAAAGGGATAGCCATGATATTGATTCACAAGTATGCGCATTCAAAGGAACTAATTTGGTTATAGATTCTAGATCAATTAAAAATGAAACATAGACTAGATGTGATTTATAGGAAATTTAGAATTGATGATCACAAGCCTTTAATAAAAATGATGGATTAGGTTTTTTCCCGATATTTTGGTATTAGTTAATCTATTTTCTAGAATTTCTGCTCATATATCACATACCTAAAGCTTTTGGATTCATCCGAAGCAAAACAAAGCATTTCATGTAGATTTGGGCAAAAATCGGACGGACTGACCATTTGGAGTTACTCTGCATGCCCAGAGCACATAAGATGTTTCAAATGGTAAATCTATAGCTTGTTGGAAAGCTAATTCAAAGAGCTAGAACAGTATAGTATACACCAAACGCAGATACAAAAGCTAAGGCGATCAAAAAAAATCCTTTGAAGTTAGATAAGTCGGAATAGCCATGATAAACTTTTCCATCACGGGCATCATCAGCTCTCAGGAGAATTTTGAGTCGTGATGGGTGTGATGGACTTGACCACCACGACCCATCACAGGCAGATGATATTTTTGTGGTATAATTAAAGATTTCAGCCCAAAATTAGACACGCTGACTTTTGGGATCAACTTCGACCCAAATTGGATCAACTTCATCAAAAAACAATTTCCTCATTTTTAGTCTTTGATTTTCATATGTATTTATAGTTTGATAGCTATGAACAGTGAGTATGTAGATAATATGAGGATATGCGGCGTTATCTAGTCTAGGTTAATTCAGACAATGATCCGTTGATTGGCAATTTTTGTGATTTTCATATGTATTTAGGACTCGATAGCATATTTGGATTGTATGATATTATGACATGATTTGTAGGGTAGGCATGGGTGATGTACGATCTTGGGATTGTTTTTCTTATTAAATCAAACCTTCTCTAATTTCATTGTCACTTAGGATTAGTTATAACTCAACCTATTTCCTATACGGGTAGCTAGATACATTACTTGCATACTAGTGCAAGTACTCATCTGTTTCTAGGATTGATCCAACTTAAATCTGACAACTATAAAGGCTTAAAAATATGATTTTGATAATTCAGTTCAATTTCAGTTCTCGATGAAAAGAACGCAAGCATAAAGTTTATCTATTTTTATTTATAAAAAAATAATGGTATAATCTGTGTAGTTTATGGTTCTCATACGTATATTTGTCTTTCAATAATCACGCCGTCAAAATAATTCTTGTATCTTTTCCTCTCATTAAATTCTAAGAATATTTTGAACAATGTTAATCGTTCAAGATCATTTTGGTAAGGTCACTAGCAGCTCTTTTTGTTGGTGATTTTAGGGTTTATGAACCTGTCATTATGTTTAAATCTATTAGGATAGGATACCGTAATGAAATGAGACCTTTCGGACATTGATTAAGTGATATTCGGTGTTTGGATCAGTGAGGATCGCACCTAACAAAGACATTAAGTTGGTCGCGTCCAACGAAGACGTTAAATTAATGTCTTCACTGGGCGCGGTCGGCTAAATTATGCAGTGGGCGTGCGCATAATGGACACAGCCGTGACTTTTAGCTTAGGTCGCATCCATTCTTCGTCTTGGTTGATCTCCTATAAATTTGAGGTCGTAGTATTCATGAAAGTTGGGCTCAACATTTGACCCTAGGGTGAAAATGCCCATAGGGTAACCCTGACCCTTACCCTACCCTGACCGGTCTTTTATCCTTTATGTACCATGCCTTGTAATCAGGGTAAGGGTCATAGAAAAAAATCCTACCCTGCCCTTGTACCATGTCCTACCCTATCTTACGCTACCATTTTCATTTTTTTCTTCAAATTATGCTTAAATTTACCCTACTTGACCCTACCCTAGCCAATCCGACCCTATCCTACCTGATCCTACCTTATCTTACCCTAATATTACCCTACGGGCTTAGAAAAATTGGTCTACCCTGCCCTTATCCGACCATGTACTGTACATAAGGTCAAGGAACAATGGCCTAACCCTGCCCATTAGGGTAAGGGTTATCAATATATTATAAAAAGTACTGAAATACTCAGATATCAATATATTATTTCAAATCCACTCTTTGTTCCCAAAAACCGCAAACCCTAAGTTGATTTCTACATCTTCAGTTGAGAGTAGAAATTGCTTAGTTTGATTATCCCCATTCAGATTTCGTGTTACCCTCGGATAGAATAAAAGGGTCGAAATATCGAATTCGGAAAGAGAATTACACGATCAAATTTGATATCCAAGTTTGCCATTGATTCCTTTGAAGAACTACCAAAATAAGAAACTTATGAAATTTCACTCTCTGTTGTTTTTCTGCACACTTGTTGTACTGGTGTTCTAAAGACGATTCCCAACAAATAAATTTGATATTTACTAATCGATGGCGAGCTTACGAGAGATGACTCAAAACTTCCAAAAGCTGGAATAGTTTGAAGGCACCAATTTTTGCCGTTGGCAGAAGAAGATGCGCTTCTTGCTGACAAACCTGAAAGTGGTGTATGGACCCATGGAGTCTTTTAGAAACCTGAATGTCTACACCCATTCCCGATGTTGGAGATGATGGACCCATGGAGTCTTTTAGACGTCGAATCAAGTGGGAGAACGGTGACTACATCGCTAGAAGTCACATCTTCAACGATATGTCTGATGCCCTTTTTGATATTTATCAAAACGTAGAATCTACAAATGAACTAGGGTATTCTCTTGAATCAAAGTACATGATCGAGGACGCTTCTAGCCTCAAATTTCTATTAAGTAATTTCAACAATTACAAGATGGTGGATTTTCGGCTTGTGATGGAGTAATTCCATGAGATACAGTGTATCTAAGGGTAATTTACCCAACACAAGTTGAAGATGGATGAGTCCATCTCGGTGTCGATTATAATTGACAAATTGCCACCGGCTTGGAAAGACTTCAAACGTATGTTGAAGCACAAGAAAGAAGAAATGTCTCTTGTGGAACTTGCTGGTGAATTACGCATTGAATAGGAGCTTCGTGCAAAAGAGAATGACAAGAAAGATGAGGCATCAAATTTACCTATGGTAAATATGGTGAAACCAAGCTCACAAAAGATGAACAAGAACAAGGGTAAGAAGAGGCATTACAATCAAGCAAGCAATGGTACAAACAAAAAGCATCCTTCTAAAGGGAATGTGTGTTCAACTTACGGAAATACGGGGCATTTCAAGAGGGATTTCCGTGTAGGAAAGGGGAAGAACGAGAAGGATCAAGGCCATGCTTTTGGTGCTACAAACCAAAGGGAAAAAATATCATCAAGGTCAGAAAAGTTTAGTTTCAAATGTTGAAACTAAGTTTGATGCATCGTCTAATGTAGATTATGTGTCCAACTTTTCTGAAATGTTTGCTATGCAGGATGATGAGATTTCGTGGTGGGTTGACTCCAATGCTACTGCACATGTATGTAGAGTCAAGGAGATGTTCAAGTCTTTTGCCTCTACAAGTGAAGGAAGAGTACTTCACATGGGAGACGAGTCGACCGCCCCTATTCTAGGACAAGGCCAAGTAGAAATAGAGTTTTCTTCAGGAAAAACGATTGTTCTTACCAATGTCTTATTTGTACCAAATATTAAAAAAAAATTATTTCCAGTACTATTTTGAATAAATTGGGTTATCGGTAAATGTATGAAGCGGATAACTAAATTTTATCCAAGGGTGGAGTATTTGTTGGAAAATGATACTTGTGTAATGGAATATTCAACCTTAGTATAAATATAATGTTTCATCTTTATTTATGAATTGTGGGCATGAAATTTCTTCAAAGTCTTCAAATTTATATAATGTCGTTTCTACACTTTGGCATGCATGTTTAGGACATGTTTATTACAAAAGATTGCATGAAATGTTTAAACATGATTTAATTTCCTTAGTTGATATGAATATTGATAAGTGTAGAACATGCATGATTACTAAAAATACTAGGCAACCATATCATAATGTTGAAAGAGAAAGTAATTTGCTTGAATTAATACATAGCGACTTGTCTGACTTTCATGCTTCACCATCTCTAGGAAACAAGAAATATGTAGTGACATATATAAATGATTGCTCTAGATTTTGCTATGTGTACTTGTTGCATTCTAAAGATGAGGCTCTTAATAAATTCAAAGTTTATAAGAGCGAAGTTGAACTTCAAAAGGGATCCTTAATTAAAAGGTTACGCACGGATAGAGGTGGAGAATACTTTAATCCAAGTTATTTCCAGTCGGTTGGTATCATTCATGAAACCACGGCTCCTATACAGTACAACAAAATGGTGCATCGGAGAGGAAGAATAGAGCATTAAAAGAGATGGTTAATTCCATGCTTTCTTATTCAAGTTTAAATGGTGGATTTTGGGGAGAAGCCGTGTTAACGGCTTGCTATTTGTTAAATAGGGTTCCTAACAAAATGAGCAACCTTACTCCTTATGAAATTTGGTACAATAAGAAACCAAATTTGGAGCATGTTCGAGTTTGGGGTTGTAGGGCAGTAGTGAGACTACTTATCCCTAAACATAAAACATCAGGAGAAAAAAGGAGTTGAATGCATATTCATCAGATATGCCAAACACTCCACGGCTTATAGATTCAATGTTATAAAGCCTAATAAGCATGTATCGATTCATACAATTATTGAATCGAGAGATGCCATATTTGATTAAAAGAGATTTTCATCAATTAGCATGCCTAAAGATTTGGTTCGTGTGCCTAGTTCAAATCAAGAATCAACCCAAATTGAAAAAAACTTCTTAAATTAGGTGTAAAAGAGCAAGAAAAGAAAAATTATTCGGTGATGATTTTCATATCTACCTAGTCGAAGGAACTAGGAATGAGGTTGGCTCACAATACATGTATTGCCATGGTATTGAAAATGATCCTAAGACATTTGATGAAGCCATGAAATCTCAAGATTTATCATTTTGGAAAGAGGCCATAAATGATGAGATGGAATCCATCATGGGCAATAACACTTGTATTTTGGTAGACTTACCACCGGGGTATAAACCTTTAGGAAATAAGTGGATCTTCAGGAAGAAGATGAAAGTGGATGGTACCATTGATAAGTTTGAAGCAAGGTTGGTTGTCCGACTAAAGTATGGAACAGACTACTGTGACACTTATGCACCGGTGGCTAGAATTTCAACAATTAGATTGTTGATTACTTTAGCATCTATTCATAAGTTGCTAGTACGCCAAATGGGTGTAAACCCGCTTTCCTTAATGGTGAGTTAGAGGAAGAGATCTACATGAAACAACCAAGAGTATAAGGTATGCAAGCTTGTTAAGTGACTATATGGGCTTAAACAAGCATCTATGCAATGGCTTCAAAAATTTGATGAATTTGTGCTATCTGATGGATTTATTTCAAATCAATCGGATAAATGTGTACATAGGAAGTTTGACAACTCCGGAAATGGAGTTATCATTTGTCTGTTTGTGGATGATATGTTGATTTTTGGCACTAACCTATAGTGAATAAATAAAACAAAAGAATTTGCATTTGCGGTGGGTAAGCTTGATTGATATACTAGTAACCCTAGTATGCAATATTGGCAAGCGGTTCATAGAGTACTTAGGTACTTTAAGGGGACCATGAATATTGGCATTGTATATTCTGATTTTCCCTCGGTTATAGAAGGATTTTCGGATGCAAGTTGGATTTCAAATGAGGAAGATCGATCATTCCTCTACAAGTGGATGGATATTTCTACTTAAGGGAGGTGCCATTTCATGGGCATCTAAGAAACAAACTTGCATAACAAGTTCAACAATGGAATCTGAGTTTGTTGCTTTAGTCGATGCTTCAAAAGAAACGAAATGGTTAAGGAACATGATACATGAAATCTTATTCTGGGAAAGATCGGTATCACCACTTTACAAACATTGTGATAGCACCGCGACATTAGCTAAGGCATATACTCATGTATACAATGGAAAGTCTAGACACTTAGGTGTTAGACATAGTGCAGTAAGACAGCTCATTATGCACGGGGTGATATCAGTGAATTTTGTTAGGTGACAACAAAATATAGCTGATCACTTGACGAAGAGATTAGCTAGAGACTTAGTTTCTAAGTAGGTTAACGGGATGGGACTAAAACACATATAATTTTCTAGTCGTGGGACACCCAATTCACATCTAACTAGCGTTAGAGCTGAATTAAATGTGGAAAGCCCACACCTAGAGAATTGAAAAAACACAAATAAACATCCCCAAGTATGTGTTCATGACCTACAAGTAATAAGTTGAAGAGAAACTCTTCTTAATAGATTCTTTGAAAAAATGTTGATTGTAGGAGCACAATCGGGTAGAGTTACTCAAAGGCCAATAATAGTCAAGTTAAATAGAGTTTGTGAAGTAACTCATGTGTGTGTTATCTTGAGGTACCCAGATGGATTGATTGGTTCAATCGTTACGACACTATGATTTTTGGGTATTTTTAATATGTAACTACACTAAACAGAAACTCAATCGTTACGAAATTTCTGTTTATGCCTGTTTTACTTGAAAACAAAGGTATTTGGGAAAATTAAGGAAACCCTAAAAAAGGGGAGGATTGTTGGTGATTTTAGGGTTTATGAACATGTCATTATTTTGGACATTGATTAAGCGATATTTGGTGTCTGGATCAGTGAGGATTGCGACCACCGAAGACATTAAATTAGTCGCATCCAATGAAGACGTTAAGTTAATGTCTTCATTGTGCGCGGTCTGCTAATGTTTGCAGTGGGCGCGCACAGAATGGTCACAGCTGCGACTTTTAGCTCAGGTCACATCCACTCTTCGTCTCGGTTGATCTCCTATAAATTGGAGGTCATAGTATTCATGAAAGATACTAGAAAAAGTACAGAAATACTCAGAGAATCAATCTATTGATTCAAATCCACCCTAAGTTGATTTCTACATCTTCAGCCGATAGTAGAAATTGCTTAGTATGATTATCCCCGTTCGGATTTCATGTACCCCACAGCTAGAATTAAAGGGTCAAAATATCGAATTCGGAAAGAGAATTACGAGATCAAATTTGATATCTAAGTTTGCCATTGATTCCTTTGAAAAATCACCAAAAGAAGAAACTGCTGCTATTTTCCTGCACTACTGCACTGTTGATGTACAGGTGTTCAGAAGACAATCCCCAACACTTTTGGTTCCCTATTAGTAAGAATCCTAACATGAAGTAATTTGGTTGCCTTTTTTACTTTTGATTTTTTAATTTTTACTTTGGAAATTGTTTAGTCATGGTTTTTTTATGAAGGGGTACAACGATTCATAACATTACAATGCATATCGCGATATTCTTTTTATCAATCTACTACATATATATTGATCTTTGAAGCTATATCAAGCCATCTCGACAAGATCCCAAAATCATTGGTACATATATCTGCATCTTGGAGCACAGGCCAAGTCTGACACATTTAACATGGATCCGCGCACATCTACCCCTGAAATCTTTGGTACATTCTTCGACATTTGAATCACAGGCGTCATCGGGCACCTTTACCACTATAAGACATCACCTCCACAGGAGGGAGCAACACATCCAAGCGCGAGGCGGGACAAGGAAAGCATCCACGAGGGATGTAGGAAGCGTCCATGCGCGAGGCAGGACGAGGGATGTAGGAATCGTCAACGCGCGAGGCGAGACGAGGAAGAGGAAAATGAAGAAGAAAATCTCACAAAATTAGTACCCCAGGACTCAACCCCGGGATATAAGGAATCGTGTCTGACTCCTTAACCAACAGCCACCACCCACATGGCGTTTAGTCATGGTTTATTGATGATGAATTTTTGTATTTTTTTCATTACTTCCCTTATATTATGTAAACTGATGTTGGGCTTAATAATAGATTCTTAAGCTTTTTAAAACTGATATCTAAAACTTACATATTTGATTTATTTAGTAATCGAATGTAGTTGCATGAACTATATCGTGTAGACCGTTGAGCCCCTTTTTTTCCTCGGTGTATATAGACCAAATGCAAGCCACGTGCTTACAACTCTTCACGAAAGGAAAGATTCACTGAGTCGGGATCATTAACTATTACTAATTTAATATAGTACTCAAGGAGGTTTTTTTAGCACATGTTGATCATTTCAATAAAACCAATTTCGTCTAATTTTGTGGAAAGTCGGTCATACTAGTTCACTTTCGCCAAGCTAATGATGAAAGAGGACTGTATTTGTCTGCAGATGATGATGAAGTCCTCAATGCCAAAAACGAAAGGGAACTCTCGCCATTAAGACAATTTCCTTAGTAATTAAGTTGTATTTTCTATATACTTTCGCCTATTTTGTTTCTGCCGCAACCTTTTATCAAATCGATCTGACCATGGCCCTTCAACACACCAGATGTCACTGAAAGAAAAACTAACAAAATACGAACGCCAAGATCTGTCAGAAAATGGACTAAATAACCCGTCAATTTCGAATATAACTTAGGACTTCTTGGTTTTCAACAATGTATTGGTCTTTCAATGTTATTTTAGGGTCATTTTTTTCATTAAAATAGTGTATTTTATGTTGGGACTAATAATATACTCTTTTGGCGTATCTATTCTTATTATTATTTAACTTAATAATTAGAGTTAGCAAATAGGGTGATGGCCTGTTAGTTAAGAAGTCACATACGATTTCTTACATTCCGGGTTCGAGTCCTGGGAACACCATTTTTCTTACAATTTAGTGAGATTTTTCCTCTTCTTTTTTCTTTCCCTATTTCCCGTCCCGCCTCGCGCGTGGATGTTTTCTACATCCCTCGTGGATGCTTTCCTCAACACGTCTCGCGCGTGATGCATCCTCTAGACGTCAAGATGGACGTGTCGTGTCTTACAACAGTAAAGGTGTCCAAGGTGGCCTGAGCTCCAAGTGTCGAAAATGTACCGATGGTGATTTAGGGTAGATGTGTGGATCCATGCATGGTAAAGGTGCCGAACCCGGTATGCGCTTCAGAAGTGGAGAAATATACCCTATGATTTCGGATCCGGTCAAGATGTCTTACTAGAGTTTCAGATGATAAGGCGTCATATGCATTGTATTATTTCTAGTTGTTGTACCCCATTATCAAAAAAAACTTAATAATCAGAGTTAGTTGTATAAACTATATAAATTGCAATCTTATCATCTGTGTACCGACCTTTCAATCATCTCGTCGTCAATATTATTCTTGTTCTTTTTCTCTCATTTCAAAAATATTTTAAGCATTGTCGATCATTCCATATCATTTGATAAGAATCGCTTTTGAAAGTAGTTTTGTCAAAACGTGGGCGCGGTGCGGTTTGGTGCGGTTTAAGAATAAAACTGCAACCGCACCACAATAACTGGTTTGTAAATTTTGTAAACCGCAAACCGCTTTAGAAAAATTAAAACCAATATGCACCGTACCATTTTATTTGGTGCGTTGCGATTTGGTTTAAAAACCGATTTTCAAAATTTACAAAAAAAAAAATGTAAGTTGCACAGTAAAAACTTCTTAACTTTCTTAGTTTAGCTTTTGTGACTTCCTTTGCATCTTCTTGAACTAAAGTATAATTTAACAACCGCTTCAATGCTAATACAACAGCTCTGAGTGATTTCTTGCTTTCTCTGTGTTTCTCTATCATAATTAATTCAAACGTAGTAAGAAATTATAACAAAGACGGCAACAGTGCAGTCAACTGAAAACGGAAAATGAGAATTTTGTACACAAGCAAGTAACTAGAATTAAAATAGGGAACATCTAAAATGTTTATCAAAAAAAAAGTGACAAAACTAATTTATTAGTTTCAGTAAATTCACATAGCAACATATATATATATATATATATATAGGAGCGCTCAAAGGAGGTTCCTTCTTAGGCTAAGGTCCTAAGATCTCATCTCATCTCATCCATTAGATCAAATGATCCAACAATCCTTCTTTATCCAAAAAGTGAAAATTGTTTGTCTTTTAGAGTTTTTTTTTTAAAAATGACCCTTTTGAGTTTGGCCATTTCAAAATTGACCCCCTTGAGTTTCACATTTCAAAACTGACCTTTTTTTAACAAAACCGGATCCCCGGGATCAGGTTTTCTGTATTTTTCAAAACATCGGATCCTCAGGATCCGGTTTTCTATATTTTTTACAAAACCGAATCCCCAGGATCCGGTGTCATGTGCAAACGCAACACGTGGAGTTCTCTCATTCGAACACGCACATAACACCGGATCCTGAGGATCCGGTTTTGTAAAAAATACAGAAAACCGGATCCTGGGGATCCGGTGTTTCAAAAATCGTAAAAAACCGGATCCCCGGGATCCGATTTCATTAAAAATGGGTCAGTTTTAAAATGTGAAACTCGAGGAGGTCAGTTTTGAAATGACCAAACTCAAAAGGGTCATTTTTAAAAAAAACTCTGTCTTTTAGCACTTTTTGCTTTTACTATTTGCACTTTTATCTTTTACCTAAAAGATAAAAGTGCAAACTGACAAAAATGCACTTTTTGAACAAATCTACACTTTTAGATCATTTGATCTAAAGGTGCACAATAGACCTTACGACCTTAGTCTAAGAAGGGACCTCATTTGAGCGCTCCTTTATATATATAGGGTCAGGTTCGGGTGAGAACCACTATTTAAGTTGAGAACTGAGAACAGACGAACTTTAGGCTTTTTTCCATGAACTTTAGGGAGTTCGTCACGAACTCTCCTTAATAAAATCATCGGTGCGTTTAAACAAGTTCGTAACGAACTCCCTAAAGTTCATGGAAAAAAGCCTAAAGTTCATCTATTCTCAGTTCTAAACTTAAACAGTGGTTCTCATTTGATCCGCTCCATATATATGGCGCTCAAATGTTATAAGCTCTTAGAGTGTTATGTGTTATCTTGAATCTTATTGGTTGAATGTGCAGGAATAGTGTTTGCTTTTTACTGTTTGCTTTTTCAATAGTGTAGGATTTTGGTAGTGGGGCACGTGACGCACCCACAAAGCACGAAGGGATTTGGATGTGTGGCTGAGATTGAAGTAACACATAACACCCTAAGGAGGGGGTAACATTTGAACGCCCCCTATATATATATATAGAAGGGTGTTCTTTTGAGGACATGTGTTTTTGGTGAGGGTGTAGGGACAATTTTGGGTCATTTGATCAAATGATCAAAAGGTGCATAATAAATCCAAAAAGTTAAAGTTGTTTGTCATTTTGCACTTTTGTCTTTTACCTAAAAGACAAAAGTGCATAACTCCAAAAGAGCACTTTTTGACTCATTATGCACCTTTGGATCATTTGATCTAATGGTTTTAGATTTGTCCCCACGACCTCATTTCTGGAGGTGTCCTCAAAAGAACGCCCCTATATATATATATATATAGACGGGCGTTCAAATGTTACACCTCCAGCCAATCAAAATGCGCCACGTAAGCCACTATTCATGGCACATGCATGTCACATGTCCAAGCCCCCCATGCTTTTGAGGTGGCGCAATGTGGATGCTTGGATGAATCTCATCCTACGGATGATATTCATATAACATGTAACACTATAAGGGGGTGTAACACTTGAACGCCCCTATATATATAGGGGGCGTTCAAATGTTATATGTCCTTAGAGTGTTATGTTTTTAAAGTGTTATATCGATTTTGATTGGTTGATGAAAAGAAGGAACCAATCAGAAGCGAGGAACACGGGGCTTACTGTGCACCTCCAAAGCATGGGGGGTTGTGTGGGTGAGGGTGCACCGTAGTTACGGTGTTCCTCGCTTCTGATTGGTTCCTTGTTTTTCATTAACCAATCAGAATCAACATAACACATAACACAATAAGAAGCACATAACATTTGAACGTCCATCTATATATATATATGGACGTTCAAATGTTATACCCTTCTTATTGTGTTATGTGTTATGAAGATTCTGATTGGTTAATGAAAAACAAGGAACCAATCAGAAGCGAGGAACACCGTAACTACGGTGCACCCTCACCCACACAACCCCCATGCTTTGTAGGTGCACCGTAAGTCCCGTGTTCCTCGCTTCTGATTGGTTCATTCTTTTCATCAACCAATCAAAATCGATATAACACTTTAAAAACATAACACTCTAAGGACATATAACATTTGAACGCCCCCTATATATATATATATATATGGGGCGTTCAAGTGTTACAACCCCTTATGATGTTATGTGTTACATCCTTTTCAGCCCTTGATCAAGTTTCATCCCATGCTCCATATCAAGCCACGTGAATGGTGAGGTGGCAGCTGATTGAGCAGTGACTGGGGCATTGAGGGCAATTGTGTCACTTGCTCATTTTCCTTCTACCAAGACTGCCAGACTCTCTCCCTCCCACATCTCACGTGCCTGACCCTCTCTCTTCGATTTCAGATCTGGTTCCTGCAACAACGACACATCGCCCGCGGTGGCTGGACGACATCGTTGGTGGGATTCTTCTACGACGCCGACGCTGGGATGCGATGTGGACGCTGGGATGCGACGCTGATGCTGGGATTTGTCGACGATGATGTTGGCTTCTTCCGGGGACGACGGCGAAGTAGTTGCTGAAAAATTTCAGTGAACGACGGTGAAGTTGCGCGATTGCATCGTCTCCACCAGATTCGAGCAGCATCGTCTCCACCAGATTCGGATTCATGCTGTGATTTTGATACCTGGAGTGTGAATTACGTGATTGCTGACTTCAGATCTGAAAGATATTGGAAGATGGATGGCGATAAGAAATCGTCGGTGTCCCATGCCGTCCGCAAGACCTATTCACATCTGGTTGATCCCAACGTCGCTGCTGTTCACATCATCTACACTGAAAAGCCCCAACAGAATGAGGAGTCATACCACATCCGAACCCTAACCTCCGTCATCTGCAGGTTTTGTTTTTGTACTGATAATGTCCTACATGATGATGACGATAAATGCTTGCATTGCTTTTGGTCTTTGAAATGAATATGACTCGGTCAATTTTGTTTTTGTGGTTTATTTCAGTGAGGAGGCTGCACGGGAGGCATTAAGACAGCAGCCATTAAGGCATTTTATCTCTGAGGTGCTCAAATTGTGTACTAGTTAGTCACTTAGTTGTTTGTGTGCGCGACCAATGCATCACATCAGTTGTTGCATTTTATAAAGCAGCTTCATTTTCCTGTTGGTCGATTTTCGCTATGCATTTCGGTGTCGCTGGGTTCGTGTTAGGTTTTTGCTGGGTTGCTTCCAGTCCAAAGTGCGCAAAGAATGGTGCGGATGAGGAGGATGGGAGACAAAGGTAGTAGCTTACATGATGGTGATATGTGATTCAGGTTTAAATTGATATGACTATTAGTGTGATTGTATGGTTGTTTGATGTTGCTGTGATTTGTATAGAGCTTTTCACATCGTTCATGTTGCTGCGATTGTTTGATGTTGCTTTCAAACAAGTTGAATCCTTTTGGTTCGTTTTCTTTCACCCTCTTGAATCTTGGTAGCCTACGTGGAAAACCTTGGTGTTGTACTGCTACATAGAGTTCATTCTCTTACAAAGTTATTTGAGATGATGTTAAATTACTTTGTTCGTGCTTTGTTTTCAGGTGTATAATAAAGTGCTTTGAGATTGAAGTTTTTAGAGTTAATGGAATAGAAGGAAAGCTTGAGGCTTGAAGTTGAGTAAAAGGCTGAGGTGCATCATATGAGAATCAGAAGCACGAACTAGAGAATGACGATGGAGAGGCGATAACTAATTTAAATATGAAAAACTTAGCTACATAATCTTTTCATACATTCGAATTTGTATGTAATTCAATTCTATTTCAATGTGTAGTGTTGGTACATTCGCACAATGTAAAACAATTTGTTGTTTGTCTCAGACTACCCTTTCTTATGTGGCATAAGTGTAGATGATGATGGGTATAATACACTACAAAATGTTAAACAATTTGTTGTTGCATTTTGCAAATTTCTTATGCAAGTCTGAAACTGAAATATGATGTTTAAGTAAGTGCAGTCTGGAACCCAAATATGATGTTGAAGTAAGTGCAGTATGGAAGTGAAATATGTTACTAAAGTGAGTGCAGTCTGGAAATGAAATATGATGTTGAAGTGAGTGCAGTCTGGAACTGAAATAGGATGTTGAAGTGAGTGCAGTCTGGAACTGAAATAGGATGTTGAAGTGAGTGCAGTCTGGAACTGAAATAGGATGTTGAAGTGAGTGCAGTCTGGAACTGAAATAGGATGTTGAAGTGAGTGCAGTCTGGAACTGAAATATGATGTTGAAATGAGTGCAATCTGGAACTGAAATATGATGTTGAAGTGAGTGCAGTCTGGAACTGAAATATGATGTTAACGTGAGTGCAGTCTGGAAATGAGATATGATGTTGAATTGAGTGCAGTCTGGAATTGAAATATGATGTTGGAGTAAGTGCAGCCTGGAACTGAAATATGATGTTGGAATGAGTGCAGTATGGAAGTGAAATATGATGTTGGCGTAAGTACAGTCTGGAACTGAAATATGATGTTGAAGTGAGTGCAGTCTGGAACTTAAATATTATGTTGCAATAAGTGCAGTCTGGAGGTCAAATATAATGTTAAGCTAAGTGCAGTTTGGAACCCAAATATGATGTTGACGTAAGTGCAGTCTGGAACTCACTTTAACATCGTATGTGGGTTCCAGACTGCACTCACTTTAACATCGTATGTGGGTTCCAGACTGCACTCAATTTAACATCGTATGTGGGTTCTAGACTGCACTCACTAACATCATATTTCATTTCCAGACTGCACTCACTTCAGCATTATATTTTAGTTCCGGACTGCACTCACTTCAGAATCACATTGCATTTCCATACTGCACTCATTCCAACATCATATTTGGGTTCCAGACTGCACTTACTTCAACATCATATTTGGGTTCCAGACTGCACTGGCTTCAACATGATCTTTCAGTTCCAGACGGCACTCATTCCAACATCATATTTCAGTTCAAGACTGCACTTACTTCAACATCATATTTAACCGAAAAACATCATATTTGCG
Organism: Rhodiola kirilowii; assembly: GCA_033675215.1. NCBI lineage: Eukaryota > Viridiplantae > Streptophyta > Magnoliopsida > Saxifragales > Crassulaceae > Rhodiola > Rhodiola kirilowii. The sequence continues at coordinate 37,745,149 of CM066193.1, forward strand.
CAATATGGAGTTGAAAATTGCAATCACTTTGTACTTTCTTTCTAACGTTCGACCTATTTTGCACTTTCCAACAGCTCACCCTATTTTGCAATTATTTTGTACTTTTTTCCTAACACTCGTCACACAACCATTGCCACCTTAAACTTGCCCTTTTTTGTTTCAGAAAAAATAATATACAAGTTACACTTTACAACAATAAACTTACAATCTGGACCCCATAACACAAACTTACAACATTTGCACTACATGACACAAATAAGTTACAACATAGCAGCAAATGTTTTGCACTTTGCTAATATATTGCTCCTGTCATAAAAAAGCTGAAAAAACGTGCACTGTTTCTTCCTTTCAAAAATACGTCATTGTATAAACTCTTTTTTTCTTCACTACCATTCTCTACTTCTTGCTCTTATTTCCCCGCATGATGCTCCTCAATCTTTTACTCAACTTCAAGCTTCTTCTCCACATGGTGCTCCTTAAGAGGGGCTTAGATTGTCCAAACAGATTGTCCAAACAGATTGTCTTTTATGAGTTTCTGATTCTTTGGAGCATCAATCTGTCTCTTGAATAATCACCGCGACACAAAATCAAGTTGGTCGACCTGCACCTGCACAAAATCAACAAATCTCAATCATATCCTAATCTGAATATTTTTGTCGACAGGAATAAGTTCTGCCAGAATATTTTTCGAGGTAACTGGATAACAAATAGCAACAAATCAAATATGTTTCCAATAAACATCATTTATGGTTGACTAATAACAGTTACAAACACACAGAATCGGATAAGAACATGGATGCACTCCACCAAAATGTGGTTACTCAATAAGCGGTCACAAATACTTGCGCATTAAAATCAAACATGGCACTCAAATTTTTTGACACAAATGAAAAAAGAACAACATCAGATCAAGGAGTACAAACTACCTTGCAATGCATCAAAGTTCTCCACTTACACGCAACATCCATAACGGAATCAATCAGCCCCGCTCTCTGTGTAATGTCCTTTGGCCCAATTGTTCCCAGCCACTGAAGCGCGGCATAAACACAGATCCACGTCATAGAGAGTAAATTTGTGAGCTATTAGTTATAATCAGTTTTTGTATTACTTCATCTACAATGGAAACAAATCCTTCGCAGTTAAAAAATTACCTTGTAATCCTTTTGTCTGTACATCAAAACCAAGTGACTTTACAGCCTTCGTAATTTTGTTTATAATGTCATCTGCTGGGCATTTTGATGTTAATCTAGTTTCTCGCTTGAATTCCTGAACAACATGATGTGCCACAAATCATCATTAGAATTTGTGGTAAATAATTTCAGAACTAGCATATTTTGTTTAAAATGGTTGACACACCATTTGAACTGTGATCGGAACTAAGGGTGCGTCCACTTTGACTGAAATTTGACTTAACTTAATTGATCTTAACTTATTGTTGTAAATCAGGACTAATTACTTAATCCAATTCCTCAGTTGTGATTCAATTAACAAACCCTAATATTGATTGAACTTGAAAGAAAAATGCGGAAATTAAATGACACAAGGATTTTTATAGTGGTTCACCTCTAGGTGAGAGGCTAATCCACTTGAGCTCACTAGCTCGCCGATTTCACTATGAAACGATCTCGGAATCGACCAGAAAAGTCGCCGGAGTACAAAGTACGGGATTACAAGCTTCGACTGACAAACACGAACTGCGATCTCTCTGTGGACCGATTCACTTGCTCCAATCGAACGCCAAACTGTGCAGAATCCCTTCACGATCAAAAGCCCTCAATCGATTGCACGAACGAATCTCTCCTGGACGTCGAACGTAATCGAATTGTGTTTTCTGTTCTGATTAACCCTAACAGCTCGAAAGAGACGCTTATATATGGAACCGCCAGATTTAATCTTGTCCGCTCGATCTCGTCTAATCTCATCCGTCCGTTTCGAAAACAAACTCGCGCCCACGGATTCGCCTGACGTGTCGCTCTCTGATTCGCTGATTGCTAACGGCTTGTAACAACTTCGCCAGCTGTAGTAACGACCTTTGGTCTTTAGCAACGACTTTGATTTCCTTTAAGCTCGGACGCTCAGACGGTTGCTCGGACACGCGCTCGGGCATGCGCCCGGAGGTCCGCTCGGCAACACGAGGAGAACGCTCGGGCATGCGCTCGGCTGGAAGGCTTGGGAGCTCGGAGGTCCGCTCGGGGGCTAGCTCGGAGGTCCACTCGGAGGTCCGAGACTATTCACCTCCAAAACTCGCTGCTTTAATACCTTCAATCCTCCACCTAAAGCAGCTATTCCATTAAACCACTTTAGGCCTTCAACTTGATCCCAAAAAACCGTTTCATAGTGAAATCAAACAAGCCCTTTCATTGCTCAACCTGCAAAACAATTACTCAACATACAAAAGTCTCAAGCAGAGCTTGAACTTGGTGTTAGTAACAGTTTTAGTCCCCATATCAGCAGGATTATCTTCAGTTCCAACTTTATCCACAATAACATCACCATTTTCTATCTTGTCTCTAACAAAGTGATACTTAATATCAATGTGCTTTGAACGTTCATGGTATACAGGATTTTTACTCAAGCATATAGCAGATTGGCTATCACACTTAATCACAGCAGTTCCACTAAACAATTTAGCTTCACTCAACATACCCTGCAACCACATAGCTTCTTTCACAGCATCACACAGAGCAATATATTCAGACTCAGTAGACGAAATAGTGACTATGGATTGGAGTTGTGACTTCCATGAAATACAGCAAGCACCAAGGGTAAAATATAAGGCAGTTGTAGATTTCCTAGTGTCTCTATCACCACCAAAATCAGCATCAACATACCCAATCAGTTTTAAATCATCCTGTCTCTTTTTATAACACAAACCAACATCCAAAGTGCTTCTTATATATGCAAAAACATGTTTTAATGCCAACCAATGCTCATGTCCTGGATTTGACATAAATCTACTTAGCAGTGATATAGCATATGACAAGTCAGGTCTAGAACTAATCATGGCATACATGACAGATCCAATAGCATTAGCATAAGGCACGTTTTCCATCTTAGCAAACTCAACATCAGATTTAGGACTTTGTGACTTGGACAGAATAAAATGAGGAGCTAATGGCACTTGTACAGGTTTACAGTCAAGACTACTAAACTTAGATACTATTTTCTCTAAGTAAGGTCTTTGATGCAGTTTTAGAAAGCATTTGCTCCTATCTCTATCAATAACCATGCCCAATATTTTCTTAGCCTTTCCTAAATCTTTCATGTCAAACTCTGAGCTTAACTGAGATTTCAGCACCTTAATTTTATCAACTGACTTGGATATCAATAGGATATCATCCACATATAAAAGCATATAAACAGGACAATTTTCAACAGATGCATAGTAGAAACATGGATCATAATTACTCCTTACAAATCCCAGTTTCAACACATATGAATCAAATCTTTTATACCACAACCTTGGGCTTTGCTTCAAACCATACAACGATTTTTTCAAATAACAAGCATGTTCAGGATATTTCTTATCAACAAAACCAGGAGGTTGCTTCATATAAATTTGCTCATCTAACTCTCCATGAAGGAAAGCAGTTTTAACATCAAGTTGTTCAAGTTCTAAGTCATTAATAGCAACCAATGCAAGCATGATTCTAATGGTCTTAAACTTAACAACTGGAGCAAAAATTTCATGGTAATCAATACCTTCCTTTTGGGTAAATCCCTTAGCAACCAACCTTGCCTTGTACCTTGGTGGATCCTCATCCTTAATCCTGAACAGCCACCTGCAATCAACCAGCTTATGGTGTTCTGGCTTTTTGACCAGAACCCAAGTTTGGTTAGTCTTATGAGACTCCATCTCCTCAAGCATAGCAGTTTTCCATTTCTCACTATCCCTACCCTCAATGGCTTCCTGGTAAGTATCAGGTTCATTTTTAATTTCCTTAGCAGCTATTAGGGCAGTGGACACTAGATCAGCTTCAGAATATCTAGGGGGAACTCTAGGCACTCTTCTAGGCCTATCTCTGGCAAGTTGCCAATCTGCTAACACATCTTGGGTAGCTAATTCATGTTCCTCCACCTGATCTAAGTTCTCAGCTTGTTCATTATGATCATTATGTTCATTCTGGTCATTGCCTGGTTCTAGTTGGGGTTCATCTTGTTCTACATGGTTTTCTACCTGATCTGGCTGCTCATTATTCACTGGAGGATCTATATCAAATAAAGTTCTATCAGATGGTGGTGCAGGGGAACTATCAGAGTTGGTTACCATGTTATTCTTATAGGGGAAAGTATTCTCATCAAAAATAACATCTCTACTAATCAGTATTTTAATTCCCCTAGCATTCATATCCCACAATCTATAGCCCTTAGTTCCCATTGATCTTTGATAACCTAAGAAAATACACTTGGTTGATCTAGGATCTAATTTTCCCTCCCTAGTATGAGCATAAGCAGCACATCCAAAAATTTTCAGTTCATGCAAATCAGGTTTCTTACCATTCCACATTTCCATAGGACATTTAAACTCAAGCATCCTATTAGGACTTCTATTAACAAGATAAGTAGCAGTATAAAGAGCTTCACCCCAAAAAGACTTAGGTAAACCAGAGGTGAACAACAAGCATCTCAGTTTATCAAGCAATGTTCTATTCATTCTTTCAGCCACTCCATTTTGTTGAGGAGTTAGTCTAACAGTCTTATGTCTCAAAATACCATGATCAATGCAGAAATTATCAAACTCAGCATTGCAGAATTCCAAACCATTATCAGTTCTTAATGCCTTAACCTTTTTCCCAGTCTGATTTTCTTCTAACAGTTTCCAGTCCTTAAACTTAGTGAAAGCTTCATCTTTAGTTTTTAACAGGAAGGTCCAAACTCTCCTAGAGTAATCATCTACAATGCTCAGAAAATACTTATTTCCACCATGAGTTTCATTAGACTCTGGTCCCCACAAATCAGCATGTAAATACTCTAAGATTGTCTTGCTTGAGTGAACTCCAATGGTGAACTTCAGCCTGTGCTGTTTGGCCAGGACACAAGGCTCACAAAAGGGTAATTGGGTGACCTTTTCAGCAAGGATACCTTGCTTATTCAGGCACTCCAATCCCTTTTGGCTCATATGTCCTAGTCTAAGATGCCACTTTACAGTTGCATCTTCACAAACAGCAGGGCAGGCTTCCTTAGTTCCACCATGGTAAGAACCATCAAGGATATACACACTGCCAGTCTTATTTCCAGTTAATACTTGCCTATCATTTTTACACACAGCAAGCACACCATTCTTAGCATTATAAGAGCAACCAGAATCATCAAGAGCACCAAGGGAAATCAAGTTTCTTCTTAAGCCAGGGACATATCTTACCTTAGTTAAGGTTACTAATTTTCCATTAGTTAATTTTAGGTTTATACTACCCATTCCCATGACCTTGCACACATTATTATTTCCCATGTACACATTTTCACTGGCAGTGTGAGCCAAGTCATTAAACCAATTTTTGTTGGGGCACATATGAAAAGAACAGCCTGAATCCAAGACCCATTCATCATTGAGGTCCCCACTGGTGACAGTTAGAACCTCAGATGATGAACTGGCCTTATCAGATGTCAAGGCTAAGTTAGTTTCAGAGTTCCCATTGGTCTTAGACTTAGCTAACCATTTATAACAGTTTTTCCTTAAGTGACCAACCTTTCCACAATGATAACACTTAACTTGTGAGGACTGACCTTGTTTAGAATTGTTATCATTTGAATTATTATCATTCCCATCAGACTTAGACTTAGGCTTGAACTTATGTTTGTTATTCCCAAAAGAAGACTTGTTAGACTTAACAAACAAACCAGAAGCAGATTTAGATTTTTGACTTTTAAGTTCTAACTCCCTGGTTTTCAAAGCAGTGCAAAATCTATCATAAGTAGGCACATCACCAGTATATTGGAAAGCATCTTTCACCACATGATAAGACTCAGGTATAGCATTCATCAATATCATAACAAGACTAGTCTCATCAAGAACATGTGGAGTATCTCTAAGCATCAAAGACATTTTCAAGAACTCATCAAGATTTTCATCTATAGTTCTAGCAGCATTCATCTTATATGCAAACATAGATGCTTTCACATATGACAAGTTAGGAGCAATCTGATTAGCATGCAATGTTTCTAACTTTTTCCACATTGCAAGAGGAGTTTTACAATCACATACCTTTCTGATGATACTGTCCCCAAGGCTCAGTATGATCAGGTTGTATGCTTCAACCTCTATATCAGATTTCCTCTTCTTCTCATCTTCAGACCACTTGGTTTCCTCTTCTAGGGCCACCAACACCTTATGCTGGGATAAAACAGCCTTCATCTTGAGGCACCAGACATGGAAGTCACCCTTCCCATCATAAGGAGCGATCTCAATCCTTGCTTGCACCATTTTTACCTCGAAAGCAAAAACAGTAAAGCGCAATATCAAATTCAACAAGAATTTGCAGAATCAACAACAACAATAGCCAAGAATCAATCAAATCGCCTCTGATACCACTGTTGTAAATCAGGACTAATTACTTAATCCAATTCCTCAGTTGTGATTCAATTAACAAACCCTAATATTGATTGAACTTGAAAGAAAAATGCGGAAATTAAATGACACAAGGATTTTTATAGTGGTTCACCTCTAGGTGAGAGGCTAATCCACTTGAGCTCACTAGCTCGCCGATTTCACTATGAAACGATCTCGGAATCGACCAGAAAAGTCGCCGGAGTACAAAGTACGGGATTACAAGCTTCGACTGACAAACACGAACTGCGATCTCTCTGTGGACCGATTCACTTGCTCCAATCGAACGCCAAACTGTGCAGAATCCCTTCACGATCAAAAGCCCTCAATCGATTGCACGAACGAATCTCTCCTGGACGTCGAACGTAATCGAATTGTGTTTTCTGTTCTGATTAACCCTAACAGCTCGAAAGAGACGCTTATATATGGAACCGCCAGATTTAATCTTGTCCGCTCGATCTCGTCTAATCTCATCCGTCCGTTTCGAAAACAAACTCGCGCCCACGGATTCGCCTGACGTGTCGCTCTCTGATTCGCTGATTGCTAACGGCTTGTAACAACTTCGCCAGCTGTAGTAACGACCTTTGGTCTTTAGCAACGACTTTGATTTCCTTTAAGCTCGGACGCTCAGACGGTTGCTCGGACACGCGCTCGGGCATGCGCCCGGAGGTCCGCTCGGCAACACGAGGAGAACGCTCGGGCATGCGCTCGGCTGGAAGGCTTGGGAGCTCGGAGGTCCGCTCGGGGGCTAGCTCGGAGGTCCACTCGGAGGTCCGAGACTATTCACCTCCAAAACTCGCTGCTTTAATACCTTCACTTATCTTAATTGATCTTAACTGATCTTAACTTATAGTGACTGATCTTAACTGATCTTAACTTATATTAACTTAACTGAAACTTATGTTAACTTATAAAGGTGAGTTAAGTTATATTTCTTCCGCAACCGGACCTCCTCCTACCGCCGGCCATTACTACGCCAGAATCGCCGTTGACCGGCCGACCAACGCCGTTGACCGGCGTTGACCGTCGGCAGTGGCGGCCTTGACCGGCGGCGACCGGCGGAGGCTGGCGGCCGTGGACGGTGGAGAGTGGCGGTGGCAGGTTGCGCATGGTTGTGGTGGTGGTGGAACAATCGAATTTAACTTAACTGAAACTTAACTTAACTGATCTTAACTGATAGTAACTTAACTTAACTTATCTTAATTGATCTTAACTGATAGTAATTGATATTAACTTATCTTAACTTACAAGTCAAAAAATCAAGTCAAAGTGAACAGGGCCTAAGTCATGCAACTACCAATCCTATTTTTTTTTTGATGGGAACTGCCAATCCTAAATGATGCAGCAATCTAGTCAAAAAAAGATACACATGAGCATCACCTACACATAAGAACCTGATGCCAATTATTAAGCCAAATCTGAATACCATCATCCTACAAATCTAATAATTAACTCTATTAATCAATTTATGCACTACTCCATCAATTCATACAAAATACAAGCAGTGACATCGCCCACAACTCCACAACATTCCAACTCGTCAAATAAAAACCTAGCAACACTAAAATCATATCCTTGGCACACTTCACCATCCAAACTTTCAACCAGATTGCAATCTATATTTCAAACCAACTCTAGCAGAACATAACTCTAACAAAATAACACAGACTTAATCCAACTACTTGAATCGATTTAAATCTAACCTAGAGGAAATGCACCAAACACGACGTCAATCAATCCGTCATTGAACGGAGTAGATCGCGAAATTCATCTTCACAGCCGTCATCTTCGTCGGGCACATTCGCGCATCTCCTATCGCCAACACCGCCAATTCATCTTCAACTTCTCATAATCCATCTACACAAGCATCTAAATCCACATTCTTCCAAAACGCGATGACGCTGCACTGTGCAGTGGAGCGATTCCGATCTGGAAGTAAACAATGGATTTGAAACAATGCCCATCTGAAATTCACTCCATAAATGCATCGAAACCACAAGGATCAAACCTTTTTCTATCAATTGAAAACAAAACTCCCAACAAATCCTTACATGTCACAACTCAATTATGCTGACTAATCTGATATTAAGCAACACAAAGCTATATCATTTTAATCACTGAGATAATTCGTCCTCATAACACATAAGTATGAGGTTGTCTAACTAGAAATATAAAAACAGAATCGATTACCCTGCTTCAAATTGCAAAATTGAAAATCTTCAACAAATAATCACCCACAACTCCATCAATTCATACAAAATACGAGCAGTCAAGGTTCATATAAATTAACCTACAACCAGTCAAGATTGAAAATCGAACCTTCGCAATTTGGGTGTACCTCCGATTTGAAACCTTGAGGGTCTGTTTTCGTTCGACCACTCTTCCGCCGCCACAATAGCTGCTCAGCCGCTTCCTCACTCCCACGGCCGCTTCCTCCAATTTGGGAAGATCCTCAAGCGATTCTCGGAGGCTAAAAATCAACCGGCTGCGTCGGCGTGGCCGACCTGCCTCAAGCGCCAGCTTCAAAAGGAGATGAGAGATAATCAAAAGGAGATGAAGATGAGTGGTTCGGTCAGAGGCAGAGAATAATTAAATGCAAAATATTTATTATGCCGAACGTACCCTTCAAGCCAAAATTTGAATTTGTTATAATGGGACACGTGGGGCTTAAATGGAGAGTGGATGCAAGTTGATCAACGGCTGAAAATCACATAACACATAACACAATAAAATCAATGTAACATTTGAACACCCCTCTATATATATATAGGGGACGGTTCAGGTACAAACCCCTAAGTATATACAAACTACAAACAGATCTGAATGGTTGATTGAATTAGATTAATGGTTGAGATTGAAGATTAAAAGTTAACAGTGTTTGATCTTCCGTTATCTTTCGAATTAAAAAGAGGGTAATCTTGACATTAGACAAATATTTTTATTTCTATTTTTATCCCTCTTCTTCAATCTCTCTACCGTGAATCTAAAAACCCTAGCCAAGAGCTTTCCGCTGCTGCCTGCGCGAGCAAAGAAAATTAGCGGAGCCGGGAAGAAGGTTGTCGACGTGGCGAAGAAGGCGAGAGCAACGATCGATTGGGATGGCCTGGCGAAGCTGTTGGTCTCCGATAGGGCTCGTAAAGAGTTTGCGACGCTACGTCTGACCTTCGACGAAGTTAGCCAGGTATTTATGTCTCATTCTTTCCCCTTTTTCTGTATTAGGTTTAATTTGTTGTTGTTGATTTTGTTGATTTGTAAATATGGGAGTTCTCGTGTTGAAATTTTTTTCCATTGGAATGATTTAATTTGTTGTAATACAAATTTATTCAGTTATTATGTTAGTTGGAAGTCAGATGCGTAGCCAATCGGTCAAAATTCAGGACCTGCAAAATATGTTGAGGTTGGTAATAAGGCTATTAGGAGTTGTGTTCATCAAACAATTGTTTTGTACACTTTGAAATTGTAGTTTTGTTCACAAAATTGTAGTTGTGTTCATCGAATAAGTGTTTCGTGCACTTTGAAGTTGTAGTTTTGTTCGTCAAATAATTGTAGTTTTGTTCACTAAAGTATAGTTGTATTGATTTGTTTCCATCACATAATTGTTTCGTACACTTTACACACAAGTCACAAGAAATCAGATTGTATTATGCTTTGTACACCACTTTTACTTATTTATCATCGATCATATTTTGCAAATATTGTTTTCATTGATGCGCAATAGCATCATCTTGTGAACTCAGCTTATATTCTGTGAAACTTATTAATATTTTGTGAATACTAGTCTCGGTTTACAAATATTATGTTTAATGTCTGAACCATCGAAAGTATTTGGTACACGATGATTTGGAAGTTGCGAATTGTTACTTCTTTTTGTGAATGATAATTTTATTTTGTAACACAGTGTTTGGATGATAATATAATAACATTGTGAACATTGGTGGTGTTTTGCGTATGGTTTTCATGTTGTGAGGTTTACTTTTGTTATTCTTTCGTAAACTTTATTACTAATATGTTGTGAATAGTATTTCTAATTTGGTAATATTGTTTTTAGTTTTTGAAGGTATTCTGTGGCCGATAAAGGTATGGAGAAGTTAAAAGACACAAATGATAGGCTCTTGAGTTATTTGGTTCAATAGAAATTTGATCCCCCATGGGAAGAAAAGGAGGGAGCACAGAGCTTGTTCAGCAAAAGGGAAATACAATGCAAAATACATGCTGGCACAATATGAATCAATCTGCACCTTGAGTTATCAGAAAAATCATTCAGAATTCCATAAACAAGATAATAGTTTTGTTTTTATTTTGTAGATGTTGTTTTAATATTGTGATTATTGCAATTACTTTGTAAATAGTTCTCTTGTTGTGTGAATATTGCCTTGGTTTTAAAATCTTTTTTATTTATAATGTCAATACTTCTTTATGTTGTGAATGCTTCTTTTATTTCAAGATGTTGTTTTTATTTTGTGAGCAATGTCGTTATTCTGTGAAATTTTGTGTTCTTTGATTCTGAGAACATTAGTGTAATATTGTGAATGTTAATGCAAATGTAGAGCTCATCAAATGGTGACAATGCAAATGTAAAGTTCATCAAATGCATATAAAGTTCATCAATGTAAATGTAGAGTTCATCAAATGGTGACAATGCAAATGTAGAGTTCATCAAATGCATATAAAGTTCATCAATACAAATGCAAAGTTCATCAAATTAATGCAACTATAAAGTTCATTATACAATTCTTACGTTCATTAAGTGTTTGTATTAGATCTGTTTGGTAATGTTGACAATTAAGTATGTAAATGAATACAACTCAAATGTTGGCAATAGAACCATAAAGTTCACAACACAATTATGTGGCTAGTTGTTTATGTTACTACAAACTGATGAGATCACTCTATGCCTTCTTCCTGCCCTTCACCTGCCCCTTGCGAATACTGCTCACAACTTTAGCATCAAACACTGCATACTGCTTCTTAATATCACAAGCAATGTATCCGCCAGGCTTCTCTCGATTACGTCCAACATACCAAGGAATAACACCAAAAATGAAATCGAGAATAAACCTTCAACAATCAAATAACACACTTTCAGATCATTACTAAAACTGAACAAATCCAGTACAGCAATTATGCATAATATGATAATAAAATTATGCAAATCAACAACGGATCGAGCCAATGATGTATACAAGAAAATGTTACCAATCACTAATTTATATCTCCGACTTACAAGATCCATCCCTGACTACATCCACAACACAGGACGCGATCATCTCTCGCTGGCCTTCCTTCCTCCATTACATAACTTGAAACAACAAACGAAATCCAACCATTATTACAAACACATGAAATCAGAATCCCTTCTCATACAACCAGACATTTAAATAGCCTAATCAAGCAGTAAATTTGACATTAAGCTCATCACCTATTCAGCTTCCAATCCCCACAAGATGAGACAAAGCTAGCCCCTTCATCAACTAAACAACTTCTAAACATCAAAATACAAAACTTTTACTAACAAATCTTTCTGGGTCTACCTTTCGAGTTCCTGAACTGGCGAAGCAGTCTTCTAATTTGTTGCTCAAGTGCATCCTCATGGCTTGTGACTAGCAAAATATCCGTCTCAACCAACACAGTTTAAAGAAGTCACAGATTAGTCAACGAATGATTAAAGTTTCCTATCTATTGAAGTAGAAACTGATTACCAGAAAAATCCCAAATTAACAAATGAATCGGTGAGCCAAACCATCCGCTAATCAGAAATCACCATATGTGGATCAAAAATATGAAAACAAATATATTAAAGGAAGACATGGAGAATAGAGAAAATCATACGCATGGGATCGGAAGTGATCTCCAATTTCATCGTCGGGCCAATCAAAGTATTTGCTTGCACAAGCAATCGAATCATCGCCGGTAACTGGATACAATACAAATCCAGACCCAAGCCTTGATTGAATCAGATGAGTAAGAAAGAGGTGAGCAAGATGCCGGAATCGAGTTCGGCGTCATCATCCTCCTCGACTTTCATACATACGCCGCCGCTGGAAGACGCCATCAAAGCTCTCCGAGAAGCTCCGCGCATCTTCAAATGATGACCTGCGGTGCCCAGATCCGGTTGGGTTGACCAAAGTCGTAGTCGGTGTTTAATTTACGGTTGAGAATAGAGCACAGATGACAGAGAAGTAATTTAGTAAACAAAGTGACGAATTGATATCCAGAGGGAGATAGTCGGAGATGAGAAGAACGTGAACGCTGGAAGAAGAGTTCGAAGAATAGCTTAGGGTTTTGAAGCTTTGAATTTAGATGTTTGATTTTGAGTTAACGATGATAAACGGTGTTTATTTGTGATGTTCAATGACAACGTTATCCCTCAGATTTCCTAATTAATATAAAATTTTAATTTAAGTTGAATTATTTTGAGCCATTAGATGTGTTAATCCAAGGGTGTTTATTGATTTGTAGTTTGTATATAGTTAGAAGGAGGTTTGAGGATATGTGTTTTCGGTGAGGGTGTAGGGACAATTTTGGACCATTTGATCAAATGATCCAAAGGTGCATAACAAATCCAAAAAGTTAAAGTAGTTTGTCATTTTGCACTTTTGTCTTTTAGGTAAAAGATAAAAGTGCATAACTCCAAAAAAGCACTTTTTGACTCATTATGCACCTTTGGATCATTTGATCTAATGATTTTAGATTTGTCCCCACGACCTCATTTCTGGAGGCGTCCTCAAAAGAACGCCCCCTATATATATATATATATATATATATATATATATATATATATAGGAGCGTTCAAATGAGATAGCCAAAATAAGAATGAGGCAGTGAGGCAGCATTTCAACCACTCATTCATACACATCATTTTCAAGCATCCAATGAAAACATGACACCTGCCCCACTACTCAAACTTTATTTCTTATTTTTGAAAAGCAACTTTATTACAAATTGAGGGCATTTTGGTCTTTGGACAAATAAACACATCACATTCACCTGTATATCATCATCTCTCATCTGTAATTACGTCCGACTTTTTTCTCTCTCATAATTGAAACCAAGTGCGACCGTGCGAGCGATTTCAATGCCGGCGAGGAGGTTTGAGACAGCGGCGTAGCGAGGTAGCGGCGTCCGACTTCCGAGATCCGAGTGCGACCGTGCAAGTGAGCGCCATCCCAATCTTCCAGGTTTGACTTGTTGGATTCCTTTCTCGCTCATCCTTCGCTCCCTTCCGCCAGCCCGTCGACTCCACCATCTAAGGTACTGTCGATTTCAAATGTTTTGATGGTTGAGGGATTGAGGGTTGTTTCGGTCACGGTGAAGTATATTGGGGGTTAATTTGACCTTGGTGAAGGGATTAGAGGGACGATAGTTTCCACGATTTCGCTGGATTGAAAATTTAAAAACGTAGAATTTCGGAGGCTTGATGTTGTTCCGGTTGTTTGCCAAGAAAGAGAGGAGAATGCTTAGTGTTGGTTTTGATGTTGCTGGTAAAACCACAATTTTGTACAAGCTGAAATTAGCAGTAGTGATGTTTGATAATATGTTCTGCCTTTGTCTATTTATTTTTAACCCTTTGATTCAGGTGGAGGTTTTGATATTGTTCACGCAGGGATTGGACTAGAATGGGGTTCGTTGGGTACAAGAGGTCAGTTGGATTTCGAATTTGTTTTAGGGTTCTAAGTTTTTCAGTCAAGCTTAATATGATTATGGTTTGTGATTAACCAGTGCCTCTTAAGTAGATGTTTTAGATGTTTGCGACGTCCGACTTCCAGTCTTCCAGAATCCGGTAGAGGCATAGTTGCGCAGAGCTCGAATGTCGAATGATTGAAGGAGTTGGAGCCTGGAGGTAAGTGACGAACTGACGATACTTGCGTTGTGTATCAGTGTATTTTGTGTTTTTGTAATGGTTTTGCTTGATTGCTTCGATTGATGAATTGATGATTGATGATTGATGTTTGATGAGTACTGGTCGTCAATTGATGATTGATTTTAGTTCCTTCAAGGACTTTAAAAAAAAAGAGAAGGACTAATAGGTTAATCATGCGATGAATTGTTTCCAAATACATTCGAGTTTGCAAGAGAAGGACGGTAGCTATAATATAAACAATCATAAAAAGGGGTCTAAAGCTTTCTTCTTAGGTTACAGCAGAATTAGGAATTCAATGACTTTTATTACATCAAATTTATGTGAAGTTCTTTCCATGAGGTGGTTTAAATTTTCAGGTTGGGTTAAAGAGGGAGTTGAGGAGTGGAGCGAAGGTTGTATACATGATTTTTGACTGTTGGATTGAGTTGTCATAATGGTTGAGGTGTGATACTTATTTTCTGTTTAATCTAGCATTATGCTTTTTATGGGTTTTTGGTAAGTAAGCTGGGTTGGTTAGTCACTGCAATCCACTTCTTTTTTCTATTGGACATGTTATTGTGTCATTAACCACCTTACCATTTCTCATTTTGGCCAGCAAGTTTGACATTGCATCCATATGCTACATTTTTATGTCATTGTGTCTGGTATATTGAACATTCATTTATCATTTAGCTTTCAACTTGCAGGACTAGCTAAAAATCACGTCAAAGCTACTACGCGAAAACTGTACATACTCGGAGAAAAGTTTTGGATCTCGCATTCTGCTTTGATGCCGATGTTGGTGGCTGCCTTTGACGCTATCTGGATTATCTACCTGCTATATTTGTGTTCTTTTTGTCAATTGAATTAATAGTTGATGTTGATTTCTCTGTATTGTCCTTATTCAAAAGTATTGTGAAATTATATCCCCTGTTCAAGCTTGTGTGCAAGGTACAGTTGCAACAGACCTTGAACTCCTTTCACAACAGTTCAGCAGTTAAAGAAGATACCTTGAGGCACACACAGTTAACTGAATACGGACTCTACAAGTAAGTGTTCCGACTGAGGTTTAAACAGTTTATCAAGCAATAACGAAAAGTAAAGGGAAACAGGAGCACGCACGGAATGATAACCCATTTCGGCCTCGCCTACTCTAGGGGGTTTCCCACACCCTAAAAGGGACACAAATCATATTACGAGATTAGAGCTACAAGTGGTCTTACTCTTACACAACCCCGTGTTTGTAATCGCCTAGCCTCTAACTCTCCGTCTCTCGGATTTGCAATCTCGGTTCACCGCAGCTCCCCTCGATCCCCTGTGGGTAGGACGAGACTTCCCTCTCGGCCTAGTCTTGGACCTCCCAGAAGTCCAGTCGCCTTCTCTCAAAGACGTATCTTGAGTGCCGTGTGTGTGTGTGCACTTTGTAGTTCTTCAAGCACAGTCAGAATAGCACACTGAACAGACTGTGACTTTTGCCGTTGATATTCAGGTGAGCAATATTCCACCGGCCGTCGCTTCTCCTCCAATCTCACGAACTCTCGTGTTTTTCTTTTCTCTCAGGAAGCGACAATCAAACTGGACGCCCTAGCCTTCTTTTTATAGGCTTTGGTGAAGTACCGATCCAATCTGAATATTTTGTCAAATACTTCGGAGATACTCCTAAATATTTGCAAAATATTCAATCCGTATCCAATCTTCGAAGATGACTTCTAGGACAAGACATCCGATATTCTCTCAGCCAATCTGTGCCTATCTGATCTTCGGTGAAGACTTGTCGATTGGCTCCAATCTAATAATCTCGAATCTCGTCGATATCTTCTGGATATCCAGATCTTCATTCGAATCTTCATGAGATATCTTCTATGGTAAGTTAGTCAGGTGATCTTCAATTCTGGTGAGGAGATATTCGAATGACATCTCAAATATCTATTTCTTCGTAGACCGACTTCGAAAAGATCCTCTATCATCAGAATCTTCCGGAATCAAATCATGTGTCTACTGCACGCTGTACTTTTGTCCCAGTCCGTGGTTGAACTCTTCTTGAACTCTAGCTCGAACTGTCTGAAGCCATTTTGCCAAAGCCATGCCATTCATGGGAACATCAATCTCCCCCTTGGCATTTTGGCAAAACCAAATCTAGGCTTTAGACATTACCTCAAAATACTCCCCCTTTTTGCCACAAACTGGCAAGGGGTCCAATCGACCAACCTGGTCTCTTCGGCATCTGAAATCTTGTTATCTCCCTCTCAACCATAGCCTGGGATAGTGACACATACTGTGAGTCTGACAGACCATGGTGTCTCAGCAGCTGTTCGACCTCCAGTGTGATCTCTACCTCCTTCAGTAGCTATCCGCGTTCAGCTCGAGACAACTTCTCATCAGCAGCTCCCCTTATGGAAGACTCAGGTGCGTCCGTCCTCTTCAGCCCGAGGTCCTTCAGATCATTCTTATATCGACCCTGGAACAGCTTGTGATCAACTACCAACTTCAACGGAGCACTTGACGGTCTGTCCTGGTCAGTCTCCAAACCTGGATGCTGGTTGATGATCAGCTCATAGATAAGCGATGGGTAGATTATCTGGTGCAGAGACTTTGTAGATATGGCGAGTTCTGCAATCTAGTCGAACATAATTCATCCCATGTCAATGAGCAGCTGTCCCAACTCCTTGCTGACCGTGATTCTATCAGATGAAGACTTTCAGTAGTTATACTGCTCGCAGTCCACAGTTCTCCTCTTTTACCACCTTGTAAGAGTCATCCATTGCAAAGGACACATTGATGATCTCAGGATCAACCTTGACCTTCTTTTCTCTTACAAAGACTATGCCACGGTCTTTATCACAGCTATCCCAAACTATCTTGGTAGAATTGCAATAGCTTCTCGTACCAACTGTTCATCAAACGATTTGCATCTTTGGACGGTCCAAATCAGAGCAGTAACCTTCAAGAGCTGGATAACCTCTTTCCTTTGTACTTCTTCTCATCAAGTAGCCCCTCAGGGATGATCTTTCTGTTCTGCACTGCCTTCCACTTGGCTGCTACGTCTGTACTGGCAAACCACACTCCATGCTTAGTCATTCCAACTGGTAGACTAGGCGGAACAGATCCTGGAGCACTCCTCTTCCTTTTCTTGGATGCACTTGCTCCCCCTGCATTTGTTCTCTTATCATCCCTCTTGGTAGTTACTTCAGTCGAGCATGCTTGGATGATCACTTTCTTCTTCGATTTCTTTTTTTCAGACTTCTTGAGCTCAGCCAATGAAACTGAGTCCTCATCATCCTCTTGTGTGTTTTCATTCTCATGCTCTTCTGGAACAGTCTTCAGCAACTCCACAACTGGATCAACTGACTATTTCAGCTTCCTTGACATATCTGTCACAACTCCTTTTTGACTAACATTCCCTTTCTTCTGCTTTCCTGTCTTCTTCAGCACGGAGCGAGTGGCATCTACCTTTGCATTCAACAGCTTCTTCTCATCAGAACCACAATCTTAGCCCTACTGGCTTCACCTTCTTCTGCAGCATCGACCACAGAATCTACAGCAGGTTTCAAACCCTTCGGTTTCCCATTAACCACTTTGTCACCCTTATGACTCACTGAATCTTTACCAATCGCCCGTACTTCCTCCCTTCCGTTCCAGCTCCCTGATGATAAGTGGTCAACCCAACTTTTGAGCTGGTGTTCCGCCTGTGACTGACCACTATCGGGAACACTTAGTTCTTGATAACACACAGACCCAGGGAGGATCTGAGTGTCTCAAACTGAGCGGCATCAAGAGGTTTGGTGAAGATGTCCGCCAATTGCTTGTCTGTTGTAACATGCGTAAGAGTCACCACCTTCTGTTAAACCAGCTCTCTAATGAAATGATGTCTGATGTCTATATGCTTCATCTTGGAATGTTGGAGTGGATTCTTCGAGATGCTGATTGCGCTCATATTGTCACAGTACAGGGTCATCTCTTCTTGTTTGACTCCGTATTTAGACAGCATTTGCTTCATCCACAGCAGTTGAGTGCAGCTGCTTCCTGCTGCGATATATTCTGCTTCAGCTGTAGACAGTGAGATGCTATTTTGCTGAACCATGAAACCAAGTTATTTCCTAAGAAGAAGCATCCTCCAGATGTGCTCTTTCAATCTTCAGCGTTTCCTGCCCAGTCAGCATCGTAGTAACTAACCAGATGCGGGTTGGTGTCCTTGTACCAGATTCCAAAGTCAGCTGTCCCGCATACATACTTTATGATTCTCTTGACTTGTAGGAGATGACTTTCCTTTGGATCCGCCTGGTATCTTGCACAAACACCAACGACATATGCTATATCTGGTCTACTGGCTGTCAAGTACAGAAGGCTTCCAATCATACTCCTGTACAGCGTCTGATCAACCTTTGTTCCAGCCTCGTCTTTGGTTATCTTTATGTGCGTAGCAGCCGAAGTTTGTTTGTGACTTGCCTTCTCAAGATCAAATCTCTTTATTAGATTCTTGGCATACTTGCTTTGTGAGATGAAGATGCCATCTTCCTTCTGAGTCACCTGGAGTCCTAGAAAGTAGTTCATCTCCCCAACCATGCTCATCTTAAACTCCTTCTGCATCTGTCCACAAACTGATCCACCAGTATTTGGGTATTGGACCCAAACACAATACCGTCAACATAGATTTGTGCAATAATAAAGTCAGACCTCGTGTGCTTAACGAACAGGGTCTTGTCCACTCCCCCTCGCACATATCCATGATCGACGAGGAACACAGTGAGGTGCTCATACTAAGCTCTAGGTGCTTGTTTGAGGCCGTACAGTACTTTCTTCAGGTGGTACACAGATGCTGGGTGATGCGGATCCTCAAAGCCTTTCGGCTGAGCAACGTAGACTTCCTCATTCAGATATCCGTTCAGGAAGGCACTTTTGACATCCATCTGGAACAGTCGAAATTTCAAGTGACATGCCAGAGCAAGCAGTAAGCGAATGGCTTCAAGACGTGCGACCGGAGCAAAGGTTTCCTTAAAGTCGATCCCTTCTATCTGAGTGTATCCTTGTGCAACAAGGCGAGCTTTGTTTCTTGTGATGTTCCCTGATGCGTCGGACTTGTTTTTGAAAATCCATTTTGTGCCAATGACGTTAGCCCCATCAAGTCTTGGAACCAGATCCCATACATCATTTCGAGCAAATTCTTCCAGTTCCTCCTGCATGGCGAGGACCAAATACTCATCAAGTAATGCTTCCTTTATGTTTTTCGGCTCAATTGAGGAGAGGAAGCACGAACAGGCAGCCACTTCTCTGGAGTTGCTCAGTTTTCTGCGAGTTTGAATTCCATCAATTGGTGATCCAATGATCTCAGAGATTGGGTGATCCCTGGCAATTCTTTGGGAGGGTTGTAGCGTAATGACATTCTCTTGAGTGTTGACAGTATCGGCTTCGTCAAATGAGGAATTTTCAGGGAGGTTGTTAGAGGTGTCTTCAATTGGTTCTTGCTCAGTCTGCAGGGATGTTGGTTGTGTTGCAGGTACTGTGCTGGTACTGTCGTCAGTGTTGTCCGAGACAGCCTATACAAATACTTCATCCTTGATTTTGACATTTATAGATTCCATGACTGATCCTGTGCGCTTGTTGCGGTATGCTGGCTGTTTGAGGAATACCCTAGAAAGAACCCTTCATCACTTTTTGGATCCAGCTTCTGTCCGCACTCTCAGTCATTCAGAATGTAGTAATCACTCCCAAAAATGTTGAAGTATTTGACAGTGGGCTTCTTACCTTTCCAAAGTTCATAGCACGTCTTCTCTGTTCCAGTGTGTATAGTAACTCGATTTATGATGTGACATGCGATATTCATCGCTTTGGACCAGAACTTCAGAGGAATCTTCTTGGCATGGATCATCACCCGGGCCATCTCTTGAATGGTACGATTTTTCCGTTCCACCACTCCATTCTGCTGAGGGGTGATTGCTGATGCGAACTGATGAGCAATCCCATGTTTCGCACAATAGGTTCCCATAGTAACATTCTTGAATTCTGTGCCATTGTCACTCCTGATGGACACCAGTTTTTCCCCTTTGTCTTCCCTTTCTCGTTGGATCAAGGTAGCAAGTTCTATGAACTATTGCGCAGCTTCAGTCTTGTCTCGAAGGAACCTTGTCCAAGTGAATCTGGCGAAGTCGTCAACGCAGACCAGAACATACTTCTTCCCAACATAGCTCTCAGTTTGCATTGGTCCCATTAAGTCCATATGGATCAGTTCCAGTGGTCTGACGGTGCTGATTTGAGGGATCTTAGGGTGTGATGCTTTGGTCTGTTTCCCGATCTGGCATTCTCCACACATCACATCCTGGCTTCCTTTGATATTCGGTATTCCTCGGATGAGTCCAGATGAGCAGAGTTTCTTTAATGTCTTGAGGTTTAGATGACCCAAACATCTGTGCCAGAGGGACATCTCATCGGCTTGGCTAGACAAGCAGGCTGGTGAAGCAACTGTTCCAGTGGAGCCGATGAGGTAACAGTTGTTAGCTGCTCTGCTTCCTTTCATCAAAGTGCCTCCGTCTTTATCAACAACTTGGCATGAATTGTGGGTGAATTTGACATGATGTCCGTTGTCGCAAAGTTGACTTATGCTGAGTAGGTTCACTTTTAGTCCTTCAACTAGGAGAGTGTCTATGAGAACAGGCAGATCCGAAACCTTCAATGTCCCACAGCCGATCACCTGTCCTTTTCCTCCATCTCCGAAAGTGACGAACTGCTTCTTAAAAACAGGTCGAATCTGTGTAAGGTATTTGGAGTCACCTGTCATATGGGCGGAGCATCCGCTATCGAAGTACCAGCGATCCTTCTCCATGTGAGTTGAAGAGCTGAATGCAACCATGCAAACATCTTTACTTCTGTAAGTCTCCGTGCCTATCCTCCAATCATGGACCGTGGTCGAGGGTAAGTGTCCTTGCTTCGCAGTCATCTTGAACAGTTCCAGGATCCCACTCAGTGTGTCGAGTGTTTGCTCTGATACCATTTGAAATTATATCCCCTGTTCAAGCTTGTGTGCAAGGTACAGTTGCAACAGACCTTGAACTCCTTTCACAACAGTTCAGCAGTTAAAGAAGATACCTTGAGGCACACACAGTTAACTGAATACGGACTCTACAAGTAAGTGTTCCGACTGAGGTTTAAACAGTTTATCAAGCAGTAACGAAAAGTAAAGGGAAAAAGGAGCACACACAGAATGATAACCCATTTCGGCCTCGCATACTCTAGGGGGTTTCCCACACCCTAAAAGGGACACAAATCGTATTACGAGATTAGAGCTACAAGTGGTCTTACTCTTACACAACCCCATGTTTGTAATCGCCTAGCCTCTAACTCTCCGTCTCTCGGATTTGCAATCTCGGTTCACCGCAGCTCCCCTCGATCCCCTGTGGGTAGGACGAGACTTCCCTCTCGGCCTAGTCTTGGACCTCCCAGAAGTCCAGTCGCCTTCTCTCAAAGACGTATCTTGAGTGCCGTGTGTGTGTGTGCACTTTGTAGTTCTTCAAGCACAGTCTGAACAGCACACTGAACAGACTGTGACTTTTGCCGTTGATATTCATCTGAGCAATATTCCGCCGGCCGTCACTTCTCCTCCAATCTCACGAACTCTCATGTTTTTCTTTTCTCTCAGGAAGCGACAATCAAACTGGACGCCCTAGCCTTCTTTTTATAGGCTTTGGTGAAGTACAGATCCAATCTGAATATTCTGTCAAATACTTTGGAGATACTCCTAAATATTTGCAGAATATTCAATCCGTATCCAATCTTCGAAGATGACTTCCAGGACAAGACATCCGATATTCTCTCAGCCAATCTGCGCCTATCTGATCTTCGGTGATGACTTGTCGATTGGCTCCAATCAAATAATCTCGAATCTCGTCGATATCTTCTGGATATCCAGATCTTCATTCGAATCTTCATGAGATATCTTCTACGGTAAGTTAGTCAGGCGATCTTCAATTCTGGTGAGGAGATATTCGAATGACATCTCGAATATCTATTTCTTCGCTGACCGACTTCGAAAAGATCCTCTATCATCAGAACCTTCCGGAATCAAATCATGCGTCTGCTGCACGCTGTACTTTTGTCCCAGTACGTGGTTGAACTCTAGCTCGAACTGTCTTAAGCCGTTTTGCCAAAGCCATGCCATTCATGGAACATCATATTGTACTTAATTGAAAGCATTTGTAATTATGTACATTTTTATTACCGTTTGTATAAGTTTTGTT
This sequence comes from Rhodiola kirilowii, assembly GCA_033675215.1. Taxonomy (NCBI): domain Eukaryota; kingdom Viridiplantae; phylum Streptophyta; class Magnoliopsida; order Saxifragales; family Crassulaceae; genus Rhodiola; species Rhodiola kirilowii. Next base: position 37,767,761 of record CM066193.1, read on the forward strand.
CCTTTTATTTTATTTTTTTATTCTACTTATGTTCATTTTATCAAATAAGTGGTTGAATGCACGTTCGTGCACGTTTGTTTTTCAATGACATAATTGAATGCACGCTCGTTTACAATCACGAATGCCCTTTGTTTCATATGGTATTACACCCTTGGTTCATATGAAACTTGAATTAAGGGTGTAATGTCATTTGAAACTTGAATTAAGGGTGTAACGGCATATGAAACTTGAATGAAGGGTGTAATGGCTTAATAAATAAGGGTGTAATGTCATGGGAAATAAGGAAATAAATTGATATGTCATTACCCCCTTCTTGATAACACATTAACATTCGTTTCAAAATTTGTGCCATTACACCCTTATTTCATATGCTATTATACCCTTGTTTCATATGCCATTACCCCAAATTAAGGCATTACCCCCTTATTTCATGAGTCATTACACCGTTATTTCATATGTCATTACCCCCTTATTTCATAAGTCATTACCCCCTTGTTTCATAAGTCATTACCCCCTTGTTTCTCCATTACACCGTTATGTCATATGTCATTATGATGTTCCCATGAATGGCATGCTGTTGGCAAAACGGCTTTAGACAGTTCAAGCAGGTGTTCAAGAAGAGTTCAATCACTGTCTTGAACTGCAGCACAGCGTACAGCAGACGCACATTTTGGCGATTTCGGTGACGAAAGCTAGTGCATATCGAGCCAGAGTTGCTCAACGTGGATTAGGCACGAAGTGTTGAACCACGGGCCTTAAATCGGTGTGTCAATTTCATTGATTGTTCGTATTTCGATTTCTAGGGTTTTGAGAATAATCTTTGAATTGAGACTGAAACTGATTAAATTGGAGTTTGATTTAGTATTAAAACCCTACAGTGGTATCTAGAGCTTGGTTAATCAGTCCTGATTTGTGCACTGCTTTGCTTTGATTTTGGTTTTCCTTATTGTGCTTTTCTTGCAAGGAAACCATGGTGAATGGAAGATTGGAGATCAGCGCCTATGATGGCAAGACTGACTTCCAAGTCTGGGGATGAAGATGAGGGCTATCCTGTCTCATCACAAATGCCTGTCTGCATTGGAGAAAGATGATGCTAAGTGGACTGAGGACCAAAAGAAAAGAAAGGCTGAGATTGAAGAGGAGGCCTTCAACCTAATGATACTCAGTCTTTCAGATAGTATCATCAGAAAGGTTAGTTCATGTACAACTGCTATTGCTGTATGGGATAAACTAACTGAGTTGTATGCAAACCAAATGGCTCCTAATCTTGCTTACCTTAAGGCTGCATTGTTTGCTTTTAAAATGGATAGTGCTAAGTCCATTGATGAGAACCTTGATGAATTCCTGAAAATGACTATCATGCTAAGCACTCCTAAAGAAACCGTTGATGAAACTAGTCGTGTGATGATATTAATGAACTCCATTCCAGAAAGTTATCAAGTTGTAAAAGATGCATTTTAATATTTTGGTGTTGTGCCTCCTTTTGAGCAATTCTGTGGTGCTTTAAGAACTAGAGAACTAGAGTTAAAGACATCTAAGTCTAAGTCTGGCCATAACCTATTTGTTAAGGGAAGATATCAACCAGGTCAATCATCTAGGCCTAAGTCTAACAACTCTCAGAATAGGAACAAGTCAGATAAAAAGAATGCTAGTAAAGGCCAGCAGCAAGAGACTAGAAAGTGTTATTTCTGTGGTAAGATTGGGCACTTAAGAAAACAATGCACTAAGTTCATTGCTAGTAATCAGACTAATAATGCCCATGAAACCAACATTGCATCAAATACAAATAAGGCTTGTGAACTACCTGAAGTTTTGACTGTTTCTGAAAGGTCCATTGAAGATCAATGGATCCTTGATTCGGGATGTTCTTTTCACATGTGCCCTGTAAAATCTTGGTTTTCTGATTATGATGATACACCTGCTGAGAATGTTTTTATGGGAAATGATAATGTATGCAATGTGGTAGGGATTGGTTCTGTTAAACTGAAGCTTGAAAATGGCAAAGAAGTTGTTTTAACAAAAGTTAGATGTGTTCCTGGTTTGAGGAGAAATCTGATATCTCTTGGTACTCCTGATGATAATGGATGTGATTACAGTGCTTGCAATGGTGTTATGTCTGTCTATAAAAATGATAAACTGATATTGACTACTACTAAACACCATAGCCTGTATATTCTGAATGGTTCCCATGCTATGCCTGAACTGAATGTTGGTGATAAATGCCTAGATGTTAACAGTGACACTTATAAATGGCACATAAGGCTTGGACATGCTAGTAAAAAAGGATTGAATGCTTTAAGTAAACAGGGCCTGTTAGGAAATGCTGAATTACTAATCTTGGCTTTTGTGAATTATGTGTAATGGCTAAGCAACATAAACTGAAATTTAACATGGGAACACACAACACTAAGGGTATTCTTGAGTATGTGCATGCTGATTTATGGGGTCCTGAAAATGTTGAAATACATGGTGGGAATAAATATTTCTTGAGTATTATTGATGATTACTCTAGGAGAGTATGGACTATTTGTTAAGAACTAAGGATGAAGCTTTCTTGAAGTTTAAAAACTGGAAAACCTTAGAGGAAAACCAAACAAGCAAACATGTTAAAGTGTTAAGAACAGACAATGGGTTAGAGTTTTGTAACCAAGAATTTGATAGTTTCTGTCAAGAACATGGCATTATGAGACATAGAACTGTTAGGCACACCCCACAACAAAATTGGGTGGCTGAGAGGATGAATAGGACACTATTGGAAAAGTTGAGAGGGTTGCTGATGACTTCAGACCTCCCTAAGTCCTTCTGGGGTGAGGCTTTAAGCACATCAGCCTACCTGATCAACAGATGCCCCAATATAGTTCTTGACCTCAAATGCCCCATGGAAGTGTGGAATAATAACAAACCAGACCTAAGTAATTTGAGAGTGTTTGGTTGTGCTGCATATGCCTATGTTAGAGATGGTAAACTTGACCCTAGAGCTGTAAAATGTGTTTTCCTTAGTTACCAACAGCAACAGGGAACTAAAGGGCATAGATTGTGGGAATTGGGTGTGAGGGGAGTGAAGATATTAATTTCTAGAGATGTCACATTTAATGAGAGATGCTTCCCATGTAAGGAAAATAGCCCCAACCCTGAGTTAGCTATCCCAGAGCCAGAAATACCCAGAATTGTAGTTGAGGTGGAGCCCTTAGAACCAGATGAGAATCCTGACCATAATGCTCCCACACCTGACCCTGTACCAGATACTCCTGAACCTCCTCCCCCTGATGAGAATGTAGGTGAACCTGTAGATGAACCTGAGCAGGAAGATCCTATAGAACACTATGACCAAACTGAGCAGGACCAACTGAGAAATTATATGCTAGTTAGGGACAGGGAAAGGAGAGAATCTAGGCCTACTAACATATATGGATATGCTGATCTTGTTTATATGGCTTTAGTTGCAGCAAAGGACATCATCTATCATGAGTCAGAGTCATACCATGAGGCAATGATGTCAAAGGAGAAAGGTAAGTGGCTGGAAGCCATGAATGAGGAGATGAATTCCCTAAAGGTAAATGGAACTTGGATTTTAGTTGATAAGCCTAAGGATAAAAAGGTAGTCAATGTAAGTGGCTGCTTAGGATAAAAGAAGGCCTAACTAAATCTGATCCCATTAGATATAAGGCAAGGTTAGTAGCTAAAGGCTTCACATAAAGAGAAGGTGTAGATTATACTGAAATATTCTCACCTGTGGTAAAATTCAAGACTATACGGATTATGCTTGCTATTGTTGTTATGTATGACCTTTAACTTGAGCAGCTTGATGTGAAGACAGCTTTCTTGCATGGGGAACTGGATGAGACCATCTACATGGATCAACCTGAAGGCTATGTGGACAGTAAGCACAAAGAAAAGGTGTGTCTTCTAAAAAATGCTTGTATGAGCTAAAACAAAGTCCTAGATTGTGGTATTTAAGATTTGATACTTATGTGTTGAGTCTTGGATTTGTGAGAAGTGCATATGATACCTGTTTCTATTATGCTTCAACTGAGAGTGATCCTATTTATTTGCTGCTATATGTGGATGACATGCTCTTGACATCTAAGTCCAAAGAAAAGGTAGATAAACTGAAAAAAGACTTAAGTAAGGAGTTTGACATGAAGGACCTAGGGAAAGCTAGGAAAATACTTGGCATGATAATAGAAAGAAATAGGAATGACTGTTTCTTAAAGTTGCATCAAAAACCATATCTTGAAAAGGTTGTAAGTAAATATGGCAATCTGAACAGTAAACAGGTTAAAGTCCCAATAGCACCACATTTTCTGTTTAGTAAATTACAGTCTCCCAAGATTGATTCTGATAAAATAAGAATGGAAAGTGTGCCATATGCTATTGTAATTGGTTCATTGATGTATGCCATGATAAGCACAAGACCTGACTTGACTTATGCTATTTCTTTGCTTAGTAGATTCATGTCAAATCCTGGTATGGAACATTGGTTGGCTTTAAAGCATGTTATTTCATATGTTGGATCCACTCTTGACACTGGTTTATGCTACTCTAAGAAGTCTGATATGCTTGATCTCATTGGTTTTGTTGATTCTGATTTTGGTGGAGATAGAGATTGTAGGAAATCTACATATGCATTTTACTTTACATTTGGTAAAAATTGTATAAGTTGGAAATCACAAATGCAGTCTATTGTTGCCATGTCTACTACTGAATCAGAATATATTGCTCTTAGTGAATGTGTTAAAGAAGCAATTTGGTTGAAGGGTATGTTGTATGAATGCAAACTGTTTAAGGGAGTGCCTTTAGTGTTTTCTGATTCTCAGTCTGCATTATGTTTAGCTAAGAACTCTGTATACCTTGAGAGATCTAAGCATATAGACATTAAGTACCATTTCTTGAGAAATCATGTTGAAAATGGTGAGATTAAACTGCTTAAGGTTGATACATGTGAAAATCCTGCAGATATGGGCACTAAAGTGATCTCAAGCACCAAGTTTAAGCATTGCTTAGACTTGCTGTTTGTAGGTTAGTTTGCTTGTGGTGTTTTGCAGGTACTGAGCAGATATTCTACTTCGATATACACGAAGAACCGACGGAGATTGGTGGCTGGTGGAGCTGGACCAGGCGGTGGAACTAGGAAACTCAGCTTCAGATAGAGATTTGTGGGAATGAAGTTGTTTGCTGGTGACAGGGGATCTAATCGCTAAAGGCTCCGCATGGCGTCACTGAAAAACAGAGCTTATCGTTGCTGTTGGTACGGTAAGTTGTGCGGCATCGTTTCACGGATCCGGTTCTGATCTAACGAACAAGATTCAATCCATCTGGGTTAATCGATGGTTGCTGCTTCACCTAGTAATAACGGATAAGAGTTGTGTTTCTTTGAAGGAGCTGGTCATTCTGCTCCATTCATCCGCTCCGTTCTCTCTCGCTCTCCAAGATCCACACACGATAGCTTAGGGCTTCTACAGTGTGAGTGCTTACGATTGTACTCGAGTGTTCATTGGTGAGATTGCAGACTCGACCTGTGAGTTCTGCTGGTTGGAAAGAGCAACCGTGAGTGTGTATTCCTCTGACTGAGTTCGACGCATTTTGGCAATTTCGGTGACGAAAGCTAGTGCATATCGAGCCAGAGTTGCTCAACGTAGATTAGGCACGAAGTGCTGAACCACGGGCCTTAAATCGGTGTGTCAATTTCATTGATTGTTCGTATTTCTGATTTCTAGGGTTTTGAGAATAATCTTTGAATTGAGACTGAAACTGATTAAATTGGACTTTGATTTAGTATTAAAACCCTACAATGTATATGGACCGTTACCGGGGATTTTAATATCTGAGCTTCTATTTAGTAGCGTATACACACTTTTCTGGACCGTTACCGGGGATTTTAGTAACTGATTAAAACCCTCAAGCATATACACACTTTTATGATTTTATTTACCTTATGCACATAAGGGTGTTTATCTGGTTTTTCTATTTAGTAGCATATACACATAAAGGTCGACTACCTTATGCACATAAGGGTGTTTATCTACCTCAAGCAAATAGCTAGCATAATGTTCAAAGTAAGCAGATAAAGTTCACCTAGTCTATGTGAAGTTCACAATACAAATATATAGTTCATCAAATCTTGGCAGGAAAACTATAAAGTTTACTATAAACTTCTGAAGTTCACTAAGTGTGAATATCGGCTTATTTGTCAAAATTGACACGGTATTCACAAAGAACACACAACAAATCTAAAGATCATGTATGCTGTTATGAGCTCGACTTGTATGTGATAAAATTCACTTAGGCCATATGAAGTTCATAATACAATTGTATAATTCATATAATATTGACCATACTACTATAAAGTTCACTATACACTTATTAAGTTCATTAAGTGTTTGTATGACATCTGTTTTGTAATGTTAACAATTAGCTGAAATGTTTTCATGTATGTAAATGAAACCAAACAAGTGAGTTAACATAATGTTCACAATAAGAAGATAAAATTCACTGAGCCCATATGAAGTTCACAATACAAATGACGAGTTCAACAAATGTGAAGTTCACAACACACTTCTTACGTTCATTAAGTGTTTGGATGGGATATGTTAACAATATACGGAACTGTTTTCATGTAAATAAGTGAATGCAAACAAGTGAGCTAGCATAATGTTCACAATAAGAAGATAAATGTCACCTTGCCCATATAAAGTTCACACTACAAATGTAGAGTTTACCAAATGGTGACAATGCAACTATAAAGTTCACTATACAATTCTTACGTTCATTAAGTGTTTGGTAATGTTGACAATATACTGAACGGTTTTCTTGTATGTAAATGAATCCAAACAATTGAGTTAGCACAATGTTCACAATAAGCATATAAAGTTTATTAGCCCAACTGAAGTTCACAATACAAATGTAGAGATCATCAAATGTTGACAATACAACTATAATGTTTACTATACACTTCTTACATTCATTAAGTATTTGTATGAGATCTGTTTGATAATGTTGACAATTAGATGAACTATTTTCATGTATGTAAATGAATACAATTCAAATGTTGACAATAGAACCATAAAGATCACTAAACAATTATTAAGTTCACTAAGTGTAAAACCAATGATGCAGCTCCTGCCAATTTGATTACTAAGTTCACTAAACCAATGGTACACATCCACTGAGGTGCATATTCCTCAACACCGTTACGAATTTGATTTGGAAGATGAAACCAGTAATACAGCTACTGTCAATTTATTTGTGGTTAAAGGAAAGTCCATGATATGCTGAAATTCTTTGAGCTCGTCTCCGCTTTCAAAGTCGTGTATGTCTATGTCCAGCTTGAACATAAAATAACAAATATCAGTGCCATACAATTTTGAAAAGATGTCAAGGATACTTGCTTTTCATCTGATTTATTCACAAAAAGAACCAACAGTTGACAGAAACTATGCAACGCGACAGGATACAAGCCTATATTATAAAATATGAAGAACATAAAAAACACAGCTTAAACACACAGAAAAATTACACTATTTCGATAATTGTAGCATAAAAAATCAAGGGTTTCCGCAACCTGCAGTAAATCGAAATCTCTAATGAAGCCAAACAAGTGAATTAGCATAATGTTCACAATAAGCAGATAAAATTCACCTAGCCAATATGAAGTTCACAATACAAATGTAGAGTTCATCAAATGTTAACAAATCAAATATAAAGTTCACTATACACTTCTTGCGTTCATTAAGTGTTTGGATGGGATCTGTTTGGTAATGTTAACAATTTACTTAACTATTTTGATGTATGTAAGTGAAGCCAAACAAGTGAGTTAGCATAATGTTCACAAAAATCAGATAAACTTCACCTAGCCAATATGAAGTTCACAATACAAATGTGGAGAATACAATGTCTATTTCGACTTAATTTTTGTGTGCTCCTTTGGATTTCTTTTCTTTTTCCTTCTTGGGGCAGTTGCGTTTATCGTGGTATCCATACTCATTGCAATACCAGCAAAGTCTTTTTGGCTTCTTTAACTTCTGAACCTCAATCTCATGCATGCTTTTCATTCTTCCGCAACCTTTATTCCTAACAATCCTGGGAGTCTTGATGTGTAAATCTGTTGGCTGTGAAACACCAAATACTTTATGAAAATAATCTTTCTCAGACTACTCAAGACCACCAACATTATTTGATGAACGCGGTAACAAATCCAATATCAATCACCAACAAAGGAAATTAAGCGGTTTATCCCCTAACATTCCGGTTCAAGGATATAGTTACTGATGTGTGCAGTATATACAAAATTTTAATTTCAACTTAGTTACCAATGAGCTCAAACATCTACCTAAATGGCTAAATCACCACTGACCATATATTCAGGTTCAAATATTCATAGAAAAAAAGAAGAAAAAAAGAAGAAGAAGCAAAGATATTTGGGCAACATATCCAAATAACAATTCCCTAACATCAACATAATGCCCTAATCAGGCTCCATCAGTACACCTAGTAGCAAACAAAAAATAGCAATTCACACACAAAATCCACAAATACACAGAAATACATAACAATAGAAATTAAGACAGCCATGGAGATTTCACTGAATAGCACCACAATCTTCAGCCTTCAAGTACCGAATCTTGGCAATCTCGTCTGAACTACACAACTGGAGCCGAAACACAAATAAAATCAATAAGTGAATGACCATACTTCATCGAATAAAATCATTGATCAGAGAGCAAACGAAATCAAAACACCAAAACTAAGGAAAACCAAACATCAGAAGAAAAAAAAACCACAGTATCAAATTGACCATCACCTGAATCTTTAGGCATTTCAATACTTTCATCAACTCAATTCTTTAAGGTCTCACCTATGGAGCATTTCATCAAACAATAAGGCTGCATCCTACTATCATCATCAACTTCAACTCCCTTCATCATCGCCTCACCAGGCTTTCTACACCGCATACCCAACATCATACCCCACGAAATACACTAAAAATCACTATTTTATGAACGCAATTGCAATTTAGTAAACAAAGACAATTTATAAAAACATGGTAGAAGTTGGGATGTGACGAATCGGAGGGAGATAGTGGGAGATGGGAACAACATGGAGGTGTCGGGATCATCGAAGAAATTGATTGCCGCTGCCACTGTCGCGTCGCCCCTCACCTATACCGCGGCTTCCAAGGGCGAGTCACCGCCGACTTCGATCGTCGGGCGCAGGTCAGCCATTCTGATAGGATTCGGTGAATGAAATTTTTAAGATCTTTTTCAGGGCTTCGATCGCGTGCGGAAGGTTTGGAATCCAGGCTGCCGTTCAGAATTAAAATGTGATATGAAAGCATGAAAGAGAGTTTGAAGAACAGTTTAGGGTTTGTGAAGGTTTGAATTAAGACGTTTGATTTTTTACTTAACACGATGATAAACGGTGTTTATTTGTATTGTTTAATGACAATGATATCCTCATATTTATTAATCAATATAAGAATGTTAATTTAAATAGAATTATTTTGGACCATTAGATGTATTGATCAAAGGCTTATAAAGGTTTGTAGTTTGTATATACTTGTGAAGTTTGTACCTGGTCCAAAGTGTTCAATTGAGGACATCCAAAATTTGTAAGGACGTAGGGACAAAATCTCATCCACACATCTAAACCTCCCGTGCTTTGGAGGCGCGACACGTGTCCCACTACCAAAAATCCATCAAAAGCAAAAAGCAAACAGTAAAACCCACTACCCTATTCTGCACACGTGGCGCGTTGTGGTTGGTTGTCCCTACGTCCTTACAAATTTTGATGTCCTCAATTGAACGCCCCTATATATATATATATAGGAGCGCTCAAATGTTATGGCCTTCTTAATGTGTTATGTGTTACAGAGCTTTTGATTGGTTGATGAAAATCAAGGAACCAGTCAGAAGCAAGGAACACCGTAACTACGGTGCACCCTCACCCACACAACCCCGTGCTTGTAAAGGTGCACCGTAAGCCCATGTTCCTCGCCTCTGATTGGTTCCTTGATTTTTATCAACCAATCAGAAGCTCATAACACATAACACATTAAGAAGCCATAACATTTGAGCGCGTGCCCAAATGTTATGGTTGCTTAGAGTGTTATGTGTTACGGTGTTCTGATTGGTTAATGAAAACAAGGAACCAATCAGAAGCGAGGAACACGGGTACTACCGTGGACCCTCAAAGCACGGGGGGTTGTGTGGGTGAGGGTGCACCGTAGTTACGGTGTTCCTCGCTTCTGATTGGTTCCTTGATTTTCAATAACCAATCAGAAGCTCCGTAACACATAACACTCTAAGGAGGCCATAACATTTGAGCGCTCCTCTCTATATATATATAGATGCGATCAAATGAGGCACGAAAATTAGAATGAGGCACGTGAGGCACGATCTCAACCACACATCTAACTCCCGGTGCATTTGTGGCGCGCCACGTGTCCCAAATAGTAAACCCACTAACTCATAGTGTGAACGCAAAATGGCGGCTTGCAACGTGGCTTCGCCACGTGTCACAATGAGTGGCTCAGATCGTGCCTCACGTGCCTCATTCTACCAACCCTGCCTCAACCTAGTGCTCCCTTCTATATATATAGCCGTAGTTACGGTGTTCCTCGCTTCTGATTGGTTCCTTGATTTTCAATAACCAATCAGAAGCTCCGTAACACATAACACTCTAAGAAGGCCATAACATTTGAGCGCTCCTCTATATATATATATATAGAAGAGCGCTCAAATGTTACCCCATCTTAGCATGTTACCTCTTACTCCAATCTAAGCCACACATCCAAACCCCCCGTGCTTTGTGGGTGCGCCACGTGTCCCACAACCAAAATCTTGCACTATTCAAAAAGCAAACAGTAAAACCCACTACCCAAAATCTACTATTCCGGCACTATTCCTGCCACTATCAACCAATCAGATTCGAATAACACGATAACACTCTAAGAAGTGGTAACATTTGAGCGCCCCCTATATATATAGGAATTGGATCAGGTATAAACCTGCTAAGTATATACAAACTACAAACCAATCAATACCATTGGATTATGTTATCAGATGGATGAAATTTAATCATAATTAAAACTGAATTTTCATATTAATTAAATAGATTAGGGATTTAATTGTCATTATACTCTCTAATCAAACACCGTTAACCATCCTCCTCGACAGATCATTAAACCCTAATTCCTTTCGACCGCAGTCCGCTGATCTTCTCAAGTGGGGAGGTGAGATCAA